>CM040239.1:52516205-52564166 GCA_022545495.1 Chrysanthemum lavandulifolium
CAAAATTTTAAAAATGGCATAATTTTCCAAAATAAACTAGAAAAATGAGGGCAAACAAGTTCAAGTAATAATTCTACTCCCGTCCTCCCACTTGAGATGTACAAAGTCCATTTTGTACTAAACGTTAAATATAGGCGAAGAGAAAGTAGAATTAGAGCGAGAACTTCCCTGAAATTCGCTCTTAAAAAGAAAGAAGGCCCACAAAGGAAATCCTGCCTTCATTAAGCATCCACGAGCAAACTTCGATCCCTGAAATCACAACTAACCAACAAGCATAATTCTAAAAAAGAAAAAGAAAAGTAAAAGAAATCTAACTCACTTTCGTAGGAATCATGGTTGCATTTAGCATATACAACAAGCCTTTTAAACCACTTGGTGTCCCAAGTGGACGAGTATAGTCTCGTGAGGGCTTACAGGGAACATACCCACAAAGTTCATTTAAAACTAATACAAGGTTATCTTGCTAATATTGGAAAATTTTAGACTGCATGATGAATTACGGCGTAAACATGAGAATGAGTTACGCCGTAATTGTGGTTAAACCTGGAATTTGTCTAAAGAAGACTGTTATGACGTAATTAGGATTGGAGATTACGCCTTAATGGTTGATAACCTGGAGAGGATCAGCTGCTGACGAACTTGTTACGGCGTAACCATAAAGAAAGTTACGCCGTAACTTCATAACAGGACAGAACAGGTCCCCATTATAATCCCCGTGAGTTCGTCTCTAATTTCTGCAAAAATGTTAAGAGCACAAAACCAACAAAAAATGAAAAGAAACAGAAATAATAAGGATAATTCGGGTTGTCTCCCGAAAGAGCACTTTTCTTTATTACCGAGTCTTTAAGTTAGACTCAAAGCCATGGGGTTTAAAAGTGATTGTTAGTCATTTCGTGGATGAATCATTCTCCACGTTGAATCCACTCTATGAGTGCTTCGTCCTTTTTATATTCGTCCCCAAGCTTTAGACACCCCATGTAAAAGTTCCTTATCTTCTGGTGTGGGTGCTTAACCCCATTTACTTTATCTTCCTCACTTATTTCCAGAAGTGGTCGGGCGTGGCTTAACTGCTTCTTGGTCCATTATTTGAAATTCGGCACGGTTCTTGGCATTTTAAAGATACTTTTGTCATTTCCGACTCCCATGCGTAAAAACATTGAATGGGGCATAACCCAAGCCACCCTTTGGGGAGTCGAGGGACTTAAGTCACCTAAGCTAAGTCATTAAGTGCCCTACATGCAAGATTCGAAATAATGAGTGCCCAGGTGCTAGCATCTTAGACACTCACCCCTAACTTCTTAAGTTCATCCATACGAACGATGATCATTTGGTAAGTTCGCACAAGAGACGAAGGGTCGTCAGTTGGTCAATTCTTACCCTTCCAAACTCTACCTACCTACTTAGGGTCAGTTGGTCGATTCTCCTAAACAACTAGATACGACCGCATTTCAAAACTACCGAAGCTAGGGTAACTACCATCGAACTATGCATGCATACACTAGAAACAATTATATGGAAGCATGAAAACATAAACAATACATTCAAGGAATCATAACTAGGCTAGCACCAAGGGTGCTTACCCGATCATATTAAAAGAAACAATAAATTCAATGTTTAACATAATGAAAGACATGAATTAAAGTAAAAGATAGAAATCATCGCTAATGCTTATCGATATGGTGTGATTCCTCCCTTGGAGATGACTCTGTATGATCTGCCTTTGGAACCCTCTTCACGTTCTCTGCCTTTGAGTTGTGAGTGAATGATGTGAAATGCAGAATTTAGGGCTTGTATTTATAGGCACGATCATAGTTACGGCGAACTTGAGTTGAGAGTTACGCCGTAACTTAAATATCTTCAAAACATACGCCTCGTTAAGTAGACTATGGCGTAACAATAGGGAAAGGTTACGCCGTAGTTCCCAGCTCCGCCGTATAGTAGATGTGAGTTACGCCGTAACTTAATTATCTTCAAAACTCAACTTTTGTTAAGTAGACTACGACGTAATGCTTGTGAGGAATTACGGCGTAGTTGATGGAGGCACGCAATACTTCATGACCTAGATGAATACGGCGTAACCTTAGTTGCGAGTTACGCCATAACTGCAGTTGAATAGGCAATCCGAGATAAAACACTAGCTACGGCGTAATGTGAGAGAATGAGTTACGCCGTAGCTTCTTCATAAGTAGCATACTATCATAAAATCGTTAGGAAAATCTCCAAATCCGCGTGTCTAAGCTCCAATGCTCATAATTTACCTGGAAATGAATTATAAAGGAATACAAGCGTAAATCCATATAAATGACATAAAATATGAGCATAATCGAGGGAAATTGACACTAAAAAGTTAGGACTATTTGATGTTATCACCATAAAACTGGCACTTTACTCGACCACTTCACTATCACTATCCTCATTAATCGAATCATCAACCTTTTTAAAAGTCACATTAGAAGAACTAGGAAGCGTTGATTTACAAGGTTTTACCGGCTTTCAATCATCACCCACTTCTACAAGCTTCCCATTAAGCATTTTCCTTTCCAGTTCTTTAATCCTTGCAGCCAAAGGTGTAGTACTTGGACTACCAGATGCCGTACCAGCCACATCTTGGACAAATTTCTTACCTAAATTTGATAACCCCCATTTGATCCAAGCTCGTCATCTTTTTCAATCCAATTAAGTTAAGTGCATCAAAAGGATTAGTTGAGCTTGTCTCTACTTCATATTTTTTTTGTACCACTTGAACTAGCACCATTCTTATTAGAGACGGTTTGGTAATCTTGTTTCTTAAGTTTAAATTGAAAATTAGATCCCACATTAGTACCACGAGAAGTCTCTCTAGGAGGCTGTTGGAAACCATCCTTCTTTGGTTTTTTTAACAACCCATTTTGGACATAACATATCATCATGCCGAAAAATAATACACACACCACATCTAGGTGGTTCCCATTCATACTCCACCCTCACCGTGTGAAGAACCTCTCCATCATCTTACACATTAGCAATAGCAATAACTATTTTCTCCTTTAACTTCCGACCAACCCCGGATTGAAGACACATAGAACTGGTATATGAATTAAGCATATGAATTAAGCATAATCAGGTAACCAAGCTTAGTAGCCATCATACTCAGTCCGTATGCAGTAAATGCCACAATAGGAATTTCGTAGAATTTTACCGAAATGGGAACCGAATTTAGATCTTCCTTACATAAATTAGCATTAGATGTCCATTTCTTCAAGATGATAGGTGCAGATTGAATAAACCATGGACCATTCTCCAATACCCCATTCATACCCTTAATTGAAGCAAACTTGAAGAAGAGGAAGTCTTTTGAATTCATCATTACACAAATCTAATCCATACTTCTTTCATGCATTCTTTACATAGTACTCAACAACCGGAAATGCTACTCTTTTACCCACGAAATAACTATACAAGATGAAACCAAACCTCGAATGAACTTCCAAAGTCGACGCCTTAGTAATTTGAACTTCATCCTTAGCATTAGTATGGTTTACCGTGTCAAAAGATCTAAAGTTAACCTTCCCAATAGTGGGTGTTAAAGTAGGCATTTTACCCGCATTTCATTACCCCAAAGGTTTCTCGTTACTAACTTTCATTTAAAATACATTGTTACATAAAACTATATGAATTAGAGAATGTGTTCATAGTTGACTGCATATAGGTGTAAATAAGCATGAATCGCGAAAGTAAGAATACATAGACACTTACAATCAAGGTATGTAGCAATTTTTGGTGAAGTAAAGTTTTGGTTTATAATATAGTTAATAAAATGATATCACGAGTGTTTTTATCCTAATGTAACACCTAAAGAATTAAAAAAAGGTAACAAAAACATAATGAAGTGCAACATGCAAAATCCTTGTTTCTAACATTACGTGTATGGTGTATCATCATACCAATTTTTTAAACATCGTGTTTTAATTGATCGGGTCAAGTCATCGGATCACTAATTTTACAAGTTCGATCGCGGGGTCAACCCGGTATTCTGTTGAAGAGAAATGAAAAAGTTCGGATACCCAAACGCGTATAAACATGCACTTTTGAGAAGATCATTGAAAGCTCAAGATTGTTTAAATCTAATCTAGAATGAATTAATAACAAAGGCGGAATATTCAAACAAAGAATCAATTGCTATTAACAAGGTTTTTCATGATTATCATTCATAATACTTACACCATACAAGCCCTAATTCTACTGGATTAATAGTAGAATGTGTTATACCTAACAATAACAAGGAATCAAAAATCCTTGAGGCTAAAACCAAAACACCTAGTCGACTACATCTTTTCTTGTGCACACATAAATCTCTACGCCTATGTCTCTTTATATACCAGAGACATTAGGGTTTACAAAGACTCATAATTGTATTAGAAAACAAATCTTCCTAATATTTATCTTCTAGAATCCTCCATCTTTTGTAGAATTTCTTCTTTGTCTTTTAAATCCTTGTAGTTTCATCTTTGCTTCATTCTTCATTAATTTTTTGTATTATCAACTCAATATAATTCCCACCAATCTTCCCCTAGTTGATAATTACAAAACCTTCGTCTTGATCTTTCATGAATGAAACAATCTTCCCCTTAAGCTCAACTCGTGAACTTACATAACATGTACCACCAAGGATCTTCAAGTTGCAAAACTTTTAAGTACTTCTTCCCTTTTTTGTCATTATCAACTAGGAGAAGCTAAGTAGATGCAACTTTGATTCTGACAACCACAAACCACTATCATACTTCCAATCCAGTCTTCTAATGTCTCGAATTACCCTCCATTAAGAACACCAAAAATCTTACTATAAATGAACTCAAGACAAAAGAAACCTAAACCAGCAGTAGTAATAACGACTAGCAGTAGTAAAAACCTTCCCATCGAATGATGCATGTGAATGATTAAACACTATATAAAATGCTTTCCATGAAATCCAAGTTTTAACCATTTGAAGTAACCATAAGAACTTGTCGAATAACTAACCAACAATAATAACGAACACCACGTTGTACCATCCATGAATGAGCATCCTAATTCCACATTAGGTTTGAAAGATGACAACAATAATACCCAATATCAAGCAATAGTAACTTTGAAGAATAGTTCTATGGTTGAGAATAGTAACAACTTTAGCAAAACATACACATCTTAGAACCTTGTTACCATGCTTCAATCAAACACCTTTATTCGAAACACTTTAATAAACATACCATGAAAAATCAGCAAGTTAAATAATCACATCAATCCAATACGACTTCATGTGGAGTGGCATAACTTAGTACCACAAGTAGCACTAAGTTCCATCATCAGCAGTAGCATCAACGTAATAAATAACTCAGTCTATCTACACACAGGTCTAACCCCCAACATTAGTAGCAAAAATGAATCTCCATCGGTATCCCATCCATAATACAACCTCAGAAGTCGACCATATGAATTGTAAACATGATATATAGAGATCGACTCACCTCCAACGAATTACAAAAACAAGCTATCACAATTCTAATAAACATAAGTAGCATAAACGATCATATGTACTCCATTCCTTTGTCACTTTCTCTCATGTAATCACCATTAAACCAATCAAAGTGACTCTCAAATCAACCAAGTAAATCTGCAATTGAAGCTTAAAATACACACAACATATATAAGCAAATAAACAAACCTTATCGTTATATTGCATGCTTGTCATGACCAATCAACGAAATAAGCAAACCTTAGCGATTAGGGTTAACCACAAGCAACTAGTTTACTAATCCTTCGAAACTATCTTCATCTTGTCGCAAAACCCTTCTGTACTATAGATGCTATCCTTTGCTTTTATGATAACACAAACTGCTCAGAAGTATTAACATGAAAGACAACAAGTAGTAGTAAAATCCAAGTAGCAGTATTAAAATTCATCTAGCAGCAGTAATGAGTACATAGCAGTACGAATGACTTTCAATAGTATTAATCATGAAGCTGGCAACACTAATCGTTAAGTAGCAGTAGTAATCATGTATTGGCAGTACTAACAGATCGTAGCAGTTAATTGAGACAGCGGTAACATACCAGTAACTTCAAATAGCTTATCCAGACGACGCTTTTCATAAACCCTAAAATTTCAAACACCAGTCGCTCAGTAAAAGAAACCACGTCTAATCTTTAATGAACTCAGATTTTAACAAAGTTTAAAGTATATTAATACCATCTAATCGACTTCCATATTGAATAATTCCAGCAACAATAAAATCAGGAAGATCGATTATGAAAGAACCCTAAACAATCGATTATACTTTAAAATCTTAAAACCAATCATACATCAAAGCTCTAGAAAATATCAATGACAACCAGCTGATGTATTTATTAATTAGATGTTGTTAAACTAGGTGTGCTTCCTGCTTCTCATATTACCACTGCTCATAATACTAATAACCAGGTTGTTGAAACCAGTGATGTGGTGATTATTAATCCTTGTCGCCTAAAGAGTTTCAATTGCGAATCAAAACCTTTAAAATTGTGAAAACCTCAAACAAAAAAATATAAACAGCAGTTTAAGACATGAATTTAGAGCATAATGAATCTTCTAGTCGACTTGCATGATGAATCAAGTCAGTATAATAAGAAATCTTTAAAATTCAAAACCCTAAGAACCCTAAAAATCCGATTTCGAGAAAAACGACACCTTTCTCTGCAACAGTTTTCGACAATTATTAACTTACGATCAAAAGATCAGATTGAAGGTCCCTCTAGTGAAAATCTTCCTTGATATACCAATAACCTTCAACAAAAATTTCATCACGATCCAACGGTTAACGAATAAGATATCGTCTTTTGAAAATATCCCTGTAGAAAGATAAGAAAATAAAACCATAAAACCCATAGTCGATTTTTTTCTTCTTTCTTCGACAAATAAAACCTTGTAGATCCTATATTCAGAGTTCCTTGGCTTTGATACCAATTGTGAAGATTGTTGAAAGCTCAAGATTGTTTAGATCTAATCTAGGATAAGTTAATAATAAAGGCGGAATATTCAAACAAAGAATCAATTGCTATTAACAAGGTTTTTCATCATTATCATTCATAATACTTACACCATAAAATCCCCAATTCTACTTGATCAATAGTAGAATGCGTTATACCTAACAATAACAAGGAATCAAAGATCCTTGAGGCTAAAACCAAAACACCTAGTCGACTACATCTTTTCTTGTGCACACATAAATCTCTAAGCCTATGTCTCTTTATATACTAGATACATTAGGGTTACAAAGACTCATAACTGTATTAAGAAACAAATCTTCCTAATATTTATCTTTTAGAATCCACATCTTTTGTAGAATTCCTTCTTTGTCTTTTAAGTCCTTGTAGTTTCGTCTTTGCTTCATTCTTCATTAATTGTTTTGTATTGTCAACTCAATATAATTCCCAACAAATTTTAATAATAAACACACATAAAGTCTGAGAAGTCCAAGACCAATCGCAGCATAAGTTTATAAAACATATAATCTAATACAAAACACATATAATTCAACGAAAACACAAGATTTAAGCTTAAAATGATGTTACAAATGTAAAAATTAATTATTTCCAACATCAAACAACAATTGTCCATCTTCACAATCGATTTGAATATATCACACTAAATATGAATTTAGTATGGAAAATTACTACTAAATACCTTATTGTTAAGAAATTGAAGTATTATATGCATTAAGTCTACAATCACTTAACAAATGAAGTTCACTATGATCTTCATACTCATCAATAAGTAGATCCACTTAGGTTTTCTACAAAGGAAAAATTGTTTGACAGTGGTAGTGTTAATTAATTCCGAGTTAGTCACTTATGGAAAATTTTATTTTAATATAAATAATTTTTTAAAAGAAAACTGCAAAACCCAACTAGTTTTAGTAAACCGGGTCAACCCGGATTACATGAAACCCCGCGGCTCAAATTGGGTTTCTAAACCTCAAGAACCGCAAATGTTCATATCTATTGACTTGTTTTTCTAACTGGAAATGGTTCAACCAACCAAATCAAATTGGATTTCAAAACACTACATCAACTAGGGAAACTTATTAGCTGAATGATACCTGATACATCATCATTATTGAGTTTATTAAGATTTTAAAACATTTAATAATTTATTATATAAGAAGATATAAATATTAATTTAAAGGGTAATTCCGAAAGTAAACCAGTCGCCTTAATGCATATCACTTTCTAGACCATAAATTTTCAAAAGTCCAAAATAGACAACGTGACTGGCAACTTGTAAAACGCAACTATAAGACAACAAGTGTCCACTTATTATCGTCACTTAATCTTTATTCGATTGATTAAGGACACGTGCCAAACGTAGACACGAGTTTCCCAAAAAATGAGTCACCTTCGATCTATTTTAGAATTTTAAAAATAAAAGGGGTTGATTACGAATGTATATGGCATTGCATAGATTAAGTCCTCATGCTTCTACAAAGCCCATTATTCACATAATGGCCCAAAACATGGGACATGCTTAAGGGCCCCTATCTCATAACCCCTTGCCCTAGTTACACCCTATATATACCATATGATATAGGGAACTAGGGTAAGTAAGTTTAAAAGTCTCTTCCAACAGAGCACACACACTTTACATAACAGCCTCCTTAGGCTCCTTCTCCACAAAAACCCTTCTCTTCACCCTCTTCTATGAGGTAAGAAGGTACCCAGTCGATGTTAGTGTTAACCCGACTACAGGAACATTTTCCTTCTCACGGGGTCCTTACCGTTCTACACGGGAAACCCGAACATCCGACCTCCACCGGGTCCTTACCCAACTTATACTCGTTTCACACACATGATACGTGAACATAGCGCCATCTGTGGGACATTGCACAAACAAGCTCGTTTCGCTCTTTCGCGTCTCAATGTATTAACGGTGATACCCAACTTTTTCAGGTTCTAAAATCTCATCTTTTGTGGTTTTGTGAACTTGTTTAACATAAAAAGGTAACATTTAGAATAGTTTTATTATTCAGTCATGACTATACTTCTTGCTATTTTAATATCTTGTCATCAGTTGACAAAAATAATAGATCTATTAGCAAAAAATATGTCCGAGACTAAACAAAAAGGTTGTGGAAAGTTCACCATTGCTTTCTACCCTTGCTTCATGACCTAGCTTCATAGCCTGGGAGCATGGCCTAGCTTTCTAGCCTTGCTCCCTACCTTTACCTTCCGGCCTTGCTTCATGACATAGCTTTATGACCACGTTTCACGACCTAGATATGGCCTGAACGTGGCCTCAAACTGTAAAAAATATCACAACGGAAGATAGTGTCATTGGGGTATTACTTCTTAGCACATAGTACAAGTTATAGAAAGCGACTCTGAATGAGACGTTTTGAAAAGTTACCATTCGAATAATAAAATCAGAGTTACAAACAAGAGGTTCTATAGTACAATAGTACAATACATAAGTGTTTTTATAACATATCAAATGGTAAATGATAAAAGCATAAGCCTTTAAAACATGACATGTGAATCTATGCTTCGAGCACCAGCTATCATCTTATTGACCTAAGATAAACATGCTAAAAGTGTCAACATAAAGGTTGGTGAGTTCATAGGTTTTTATTAATAAATGTAAGTACAAAAGTCAAGTATGTTAAAGCGTGTAGGACAATAGTGAACAACATATACGTATACGAGCACTTAAATGAAATCACACAAATTCAGCAACAGAGCCTTATGCACACAAACCATACATATTGGGAGCCACTTCCCAAAGACTACTGGGAGCCACTTCCCAAAGTGTACTGGGAGCCACTTCCCAAAGTGTACTATTAAAACATCCTAACCTCTTGCAATCGCAGTATAATAATTACATAGTATTAGTCACGCAGTAGGGCATATATCGGTATGCACATAATGACCAAATATGATAACAATGCATCACATCATAAAGTATTTAAAATAGTATTTTAGCACATAATTCTAAGTACGTAATTTCAAGCATCAATAAAGATTTATATAGCACATAGTATAGTTTTCAAGTAATTGTGATCATTATAAAATTTGTAGCATATAGCTCATCCCAAAGTAGTTCATAAAACAGTTAAACGAGAAAGAGTGGGGATACGAACTCACCGTAAGTATAGTGGTAAGCGAGGTGCAAATAAAGTGACAAATATGCCGAGAAAGTCCTATGAGCAACTTAAAAGTATATGTCGCGTCTTAGGTTCTAAAGTAACATCGTACATATATAAATATGCTTTATATATTTATTACATAATTATGCTTGGGTACTTAATGTTTATATTTAGTCTTGACACTTTAAAATTAATTACAAGTATGAATTATATAAGTCATTGCAAAAACAAGTCTTATGTCAATTTATTAGTCCATAAGCACAAGACAAGTAAAAAGGGTTCAAATTAAGTCAACGAGTTCAATTTTATTCAAAGAGTTCAAATTATATTAAATGGTTCAAAAATTACACTTAAAGGTTCCAAATGTGTCATAAGTCCAATTTAGTAATTTTTAGTTTCTTTAGTCTAGGGGAGGATTCACGTGTTTATTTCTGATAGTGGGTCCTACCATTTAGATTTTTAAGTAAAAGTGGTCAAGAAATACTAAACGTCACGTTTAGAGTTTTTATAAATTTTAGTTTTCGCTTCTTAATTTTTACGTCATTTCTAAATCGTAAAGGGTTATGATTCGATTTTTATGTCGTCGGAAAGGTTTTTAAATAAAATTTACAGATTGTGGGTCTCACGGTCTCATTTACCTAACTAAAGTGAAATTACTAATTTACCCTTCAATAAACATGTTGTTTGTTTCAAGATTCTAGCTTGATTTTCGTAACTCATCAAACAAGGCGTCACTAGATCAAGCTAAGAAAACAAGTTGTCGAGAAAAAATAATTTACATCTTTGAAACTTGTGAGTCTCACGGTTTTGGCAATTACTTAGAGTTTTACCACTCCATTTTACGCCCGATTTTCGGATATGTTCAAGTTAGGATGTTAGCTATAACTTTTCTTCTTTGACCAACAGTTGGTTATATGTAAAATTTTTGATTTTTACCCGTTTAAAATCCGTTACTCAGATTTTGACACTTCTCATGAAAATATTTCTATTTAATTCATCGATTATCGTTTTTAGGACTTCCACTATCGGAGCGACCAAAAGACATAGACCTAAATCCCTGTATTTTTACCTAAGTTACACAGTCCACGCATTTTTGTCATTTTTTCCATTTATAACCCCTGTCCAGAAACTATTTTGCAAATCAAGCCCTTTCGATGCTTGTAGTGATTTAATCCAATTTACCAAGCATAATCAAGTATAATAATGTATAAAACATATAAAATACATGAAATATAAATATAGATTATTACAACCATATTGAATGATAATAAGAAATTAAACATAAACCTTACAAGACTTAGGATGAATTTTACAAGAATCAAGGTCACTAAACAACACATAATCCTTCCTAGCTTCAACCCTTGCTTCCAAATCTTTAATCCAAGCTTATATAAATCTTATGAAACCTTTGAGAAAACCATATAATCTCAGCCCTTATTCACCTTGTATAACTTCTTATTCAACCATGAAATCATCAAAATAACACTAGCTTCATGTAGAGCTTAACTAGTTCTTTAACTTTGGTATGAAACTTGAAGCTTGAAAATAAATGATGGATGATATATGGTGATGTTGGTGGGCGTTTATATTGAGAGAAAAGGAAGAGATATGATTTTCTTTCCTATCTAATGACTAGTTATGACAAATGATAAGAAAATATCTAATTTGAAGACTTTGTTGCTAAGTTATGCTAGGTGTTACAATGTGTCATCACCAAGACTTAAAAGTCTTGGTGATTTATCCTATAAATGTCGACCAAGGTGTATATGAGATGATACTTTGATAATTTTTGTGATATAACTGAGTTACGGAGTGTCGTTTGATCCCGGTAATTACTATTGTTAAGTATTTAAATCACGAAACTGAAAACCGCGTATCGTAAAAATAATAAACTTATAAAAATATTAAAACTTATCAATATATTATATCTTAGCATTTTAAATGAGTGATAAGTTTAATAGAGGGCGTAGATGTTGTTAAAACCTAGAATCGTAGGTTTAAATACGCGTAAAACGTATAACGTACAAGGTTTTCGTAAAAATGGAAAAGCGAAAATATAACTAGTAAAATATTTACGAAACGAAATTAATTACTTAAAATAATGTAGACTAATAATAGTATAGGGTTGGTTACGTGTTCAGTGTGCGTTTATCTTCGTACGCGATTTAACTATTCTAGTTTCTCATAAAAGTAAATTGGCTTGAAATAAAAATATTACATGACGAATAAATAAAATAATGACATTGTAAATTGAGAATTGTACGACGACGCACGGCTAAAAGCGACCTCACACTAGCCTCAAACATCTCAATCTCGCCCCGAGTCGCTTTACATCGGGCTCGGATGCCAATGGGCTCGGCGTCGAGATCCGATGCCAATGGGATTTGACGACAACGGATTCGATGCCAATGGGCTCCGATGCCATTGTGATCCGACACCACTGTGCTCCAACGCCATTTAGGCTCGGACGTCATTTAGCTCTAACGCCTTAGGCTTTGATCCTATAGGGCCGACACTTAGGCTCGAACCTAGGCTTTGGCCCCAGATACCCTCGGGCTCCAATGCCCTTCAAGCTCATACGTAAATCGGCTATGGCTTGCACAACAAACATTAGTCTAGCACACCATAATCCAGGTATGATACTGCGCTAGATTGGGGGACTCACCACAAGTGTATATATCGACCCATACCTAGCATGTGATTGCTAGATTACACGAAATCCATTAGTGAAAATGGAACATTTTGGGAATATTAAACCCTTCTCATCATCCTCGCCTACGAGATGAGACGAAGGTACCCATACACCCTATATTTCACTGGGGAACACGACTTACAATATAAGTCATCATTACAAGGAAACTTATGAGTCGACCGAAAAGAAAATAGTGATACGCGAACCCCAATTTCTCGGCACAAGGCCGAGGTAGGTCAATAATTTCAAAGTTTAACATCATCTCACTTGTACATGACATAAAACTAGACCGGGGATTGATTACGTATGTATATGACGCTGCATAGATTAAGTCCTCATGATTCTACAAAGCCCATTATTCAAATAATAGCCCAAAACATAGGACATGCCCAATGTCCCCCATCTCATAACCCTTGCCATAGTTACACCTTATATATACCATATGATATAGGAAACTAAGGTATGCAAGTTTATAAGCCTCTTCCAATATAGCACACACACTTTACATAACAGCCTCCTCAGGCTCTTTCTCCACAAAACTCTTCTCTTCACCCTCTTCTACAAGGTAAGACGAAGGTACCCAGTCGATGTTAGTGTTACCCCGACTACAGGAACATCTTCCTTCTTACAGGGTCCTTACCATTCTACACGGGAAACCCGAACATCCGACCTCCACTGGGACCTTACCCGACTTATACTCGTTTCACATAAATGATACATGAACATGGCGCCATCCATGGGACATGGCACAAACAAGCTCGTTTTGCTTTTTTCATCTCGATCTATTAACGGTGATACCCCACTTTTTCGTGTTCTAAAATCTCATCTTTGTGGTTTTGTGAACTTGTTTATCACAAAAGGTATCATTTAGAATAGTTTTATTATTCACCATGACTATACTTCTTGCTATTAGAATATCATGTCATATATTGTCGAATAATAGATCTATTGCAAAAAAATAATAGATCTATTTGCAAAAAATATGTCCTAGACTAAAAAAAGGTTGTGGAAAGTTCACCATTACTTTCTACCCTTGCTTCATGACCTAGCTTCATAGCCTGAAGCATGGCCTAGCTTTCTAGCCTTGCTCCCCACCTTATCGTCCGACCTTACTTCATGACCTAACTTTATGACTTTGTTTCACGGCCTAGAACGGCCTCGCACTGGCTCGGTACGGCTTAAACGCGACCGACACCATCCTCAAATGGCTCAATCTCGGTCTCGAGCGGCCTTGCGGTAGGATTAAACGCCAACGGCTCCGATGCCAACAAGATCCGATGCCAATGGGATCCGATGCCAATGGGATCTAACGCCAATGGGATCTAATGCCAACTAGTCGACGCCAACAAGCTGACGCTACTCGTGCTCTAACGCCACCTGTGCTCTAACGCCACTCGTGCTCCAACGTCATTGAGGATTAGACGTCATTCACGCTATAACGCTCTAGGCTCGATGTTCTTAGGATCTCGATCCCTTAGGATCGGACCCATAGGCCCCGAACCATTAGGATCAACCCCTTAGCCTCGCACCCTTTAGGACCTAACCCCGAGGCTCCAATGTCCTTCAAGCTTATAAGTCAAGAATCGGATATGACATGCATTAACAACGTTAGTCTAGCACACCATAATCCATGCATTATACTACGCCGACTAGGGACTCACGACATGTGTATATATCCACCCATACCTAGCTTGTGATTGCTAGACTACACAAAAGCCATTAGCGAAAATAGAACATTTTCAAGGCATATTAAACCCTTCTCATCATCCTTACCTACGAGATGAGATAAAGGTACCCATACACCCATACTTCAATATAAGTCATTATTACAAAGTAACTTATGGAAAAGAAAATCTCGATACACGAACCCCAATTGCCCGGCAAGTGGGGTAGGTCAAGAATTTCAAAGTCCATCATCATCTCACTTGTAAATGACATAATACTAGATTGGGGGCTTGATTTGTATATGATGTTGCATAGATTAAGTCACCATGCTTCTATAAAGCCCATTATGCAAATAATAGCCCAAAACATGGGACATGCTCAAAGGCCCTCATCTCATAACCCCTTGCCTTAGTTACACCCTATATATATCATATGATATAGGGAACTAGGGTAAGTAAGTTTACAAGCTTCTTCTAACAAGAACACACACTTTACATAACAACCTCCTTAGGCCCATTCTCCACAAAAACCCTTCTCTTCACCTTCTTCTATGAGGTAAGACGAAGGTACCCGATCGATGTTAGTGTTACCCCGACTACATGAACATCTTCCTTCTCACGGGCTCCTTACTGTTCTACACGGGAAACCCGAACACCCGACCTCCACCGGGTCCTTACCCGACTTATACTCGTTTCACACACATGATACATGAACAGAGGTATAAAGTGATATACACTAGGTCTTCGGAAATTTCTCTTAATTTAAATATAAATATGCATAGATACAGATTTACTTAATAAGACAAAAAAATCTTCGTTTAGGAGTAAGTGAGTAACTATAACAAGTTGTATTTTGATGTATAAAGACATGTTTTGCGACTTGTATTTAAAACTTAAGATTTAAATGTTTTGATTGACATGACTATGTTAACAAGAAGATAAAATTTATATTTGTTATGATTAATGTATTTTTGATGATTTGGCTAACTAGATGATTTAGTATCATGAATTAGAGTAATGATCAAATAAGAAATAAAAGTAAAATGAAAAGGATGATAAATAACTACAACAGATATTTCGGATGCACCTATTAAAAGAAATGCATCTCTATGAAAGTCTCCTTTTCATTTGAAATGTGTGACTAAAAACATTTCTCATTCTTCTTTTTTTTTTCTTCTTGGATCTATTTCATAAATTATACAAGATGCAAAATAATACCTTTAACTTGGAACACGATTGTAAAATGATTAAACTAATGAAATTTTAACTAAATAATATATTGGTTCTACTTAATATATACTACATATAAAGCATGCATATTTTTCTTTAGAACATAAACAACTTAAAAGTGAGTGATGTTTAGTCCCCAAAATACCTTTCAAACTTAAATTCTCACAAAAAATTCAAACAATGTTTCCTTAATGAAATAGTTGCATTAAAATTCTCACCTAAGATATCAAAAAAAAATGCAAGAAAACTTTTGACAACTTTTTTTAATGTAGTGTCTAATAGTTTCAACACTAATAATTTCTAAACTTCATCCACGACTTCTATTATATAAGACATCGTTTACAATTTCTTTTTATTATTTTGTTAGTTCATAGTTGATGAAAATGAATAAACACACAAACATAAAAGTTTGTCGCTATAAAAACTCATTGCTATGCGGTATTCGTCTAGTAATACTTAAAGGGCTAATATAAAAAAAAATTGTAGTTAGATTTATTATGATTATTTTAATGCATAAGAGCTCAAATCAAATTACGATGAATATATATATATATATATATATATATATATATATATTATATATATATATATATATATATATATATATATATATATATATAATCCATTATATTAAGCGGTGCCTTCTTTGATGGCCCCAAAATTTTTAGGGACTCAAAATTTATACCGTTAATAATTATATACATGTATACACATATTTTTCATGAAGAAAAAGTATTTAGTTGATAAAATATCTTAAATGAGTAATATGTTAGAACATTTAAATAACGATTGCATTATATCTTATAACCGGTGACACTTATATATAACATTCTTTATCAAAATGCCTCATTATTTAATTTCTTCCAAGACCTCAAAAATTTATAAATTCATGGACGGACTCGATACTAGGGCCGAGCATAATAGACCGCAGACTAAACCAAACCAAAACCGGCCGAACCGGACCGGACCAAACTTTTTCATTACGGTCCTCAATCCACTCTCTTCCGAATATCCACTTGATCCGGTCCGGTTTTATGCCCAACCTACCAATTTGCTACGTTGGACCAAACCGGATCGACGAACCTTACCGTTTTCGATCCGGTTCAAGCTTGTTCGATGTTTCGCTATCTTTGTTTTTGATCCAGTCCTTTTTGGAACATGATCAACCCTATGTTTTACTAGAAAGATTTTTAATAATTTAAACTTGACTATATATATTGTCTAGTGAAAAGATTTATTTATAATTTAGTTCAAGATAGTTATTAAAATATAGTTAAAATGAGGGTATCATCCATATTTCTATTGAAAGGTTGTCAATCCCTTTATTAATATTGAAAATCATCAAAAATATAAATGATACAAAAGATTATTCTAGACTAAGTACAATGGTTGGGCCTCATAACAATATACAAACTATAGGGCATTTATACATATATATATCGACTAATACTCCCCGCATTGGAGCGGGAGGAAAGCGGACGCTCAAACTAGATCTAAATTCTTCAAATAATGCTAAAGGCGGTCCCTTGGTGAAGATATCGATGTACCGATAACGGATGGTACATGTAAACGCAGACTTCACTAGTGGTAACCATGTCATGGACGAAATATATGTCGATCTCAATATGTTTCGTCCGCTGATGTTGAACAGGTTGGGCGACATATAGATGGCACTAACTTTATCACAATAGAAAAGGGTTGCGGTGGATAAAGGAGAATGTAACTCACAAAGAAGATTACGAAGCCATGCGGTCGACCACAACATTAGCAACACCCGGTACTCGGCTTGGCACTAGATCGGGAGAGGTCACCGATGCTTGGAAGACCAAAAGAGTAAATTGTCACCCGAAAAATAACATAACCTAAGGTGGATCGTCATTTGGATGGGCAACCCTCCCAATCTACATGTGTATAACCAACAAGAGATGGTAGAAGATGAATATAAGTGAAGACCAAAATCAAAGTCCCACGAACGTATCGTAGGATACGTTTAAGAGAAACTAAATGTGGCTCATGGGGATCATGCATGTAAAGACAAATATCTTGCCTGCATAAGATAGATCCGGTCATGTAAATGTGAGATATCAAGAACACCTACAAGACTACGATATAAAGTAGGATCCTAAATCGAACACCTTTGGGACCTAGTTTGACTTTGTATCATCCGGTATTTGAGAAGGGTTCTGATTGGCCATGTGCACGATCAAGAAGCTGAATAGCACACTTCCGCTGAGATAAAAACAATCCTGTAGAATGGCGAGTAGAAGAGAAACCAAGAAAATAATTAATTGTTCCGAGGTCAGTCATGTCAAACTCACTTTGTAAGGTAGCAATGATCTGCTATAGCAGATGATGCAGGATTTCCGACCAGGATTTAAATTTATAAGGTCTCGTCTACCTAAGGTCTACCTATTGCACTAACGAGCAATGAACCCGGTCGTGCATAGTATAGAAGGTGGTAAAGCCAAGGTCGTTCCCAAGAGCTATGAAGATTTGGATCCTAATTAAGTCTAGTGTCATGGTTTTTAAAAGATTAATGTTGAATGATTAATTAAACTAATAAACAAGAAATAAAATGCGGAATTTAAATGAGGTTGTAAACAATAGAGAGAAAGTGTGATAACCTAATTATTCATCTTATCATATTATGTCTACGTTTTCTAATTACTTCCTGTAGCTAAAGTGGGGTTGATTCGCTAGACTCCTTTGGTCAACTTGCCATAGCTTATTAGACAAAGGTTCCACCGAAATCAAACACTTACCTATAGGGTGACGGGGATCTATAGCAACCTATGCTAAGTCATTAAGTACCCTACATGCATGATTCAAACAATGTGTGCAGGGGCTAGCATCTTAGACACATCCCTAACTTCTTAAGTTCCTTCTTCCGAATGGTGATCCTTTGGTCAATTAGCACAAGAGGATGCATAGTCCTTGGTCGATTCTTATCAACCTCTCTACCTACTTCCCTAGGGTCCTTTGGTCGGTTCTCCTAAGTAAGTAAACGACCACAACTTAAAACTACCGAAGCTAGGGTAACTACCAACGAACTATGCATGCATACACTATAAACAATAATAGAGTGCGAAAACATAAACAACACAATCAAGGAATCATAACTAGGCTAGCACCAAAGTTTCTTAGCCGATCATATTAAACACACAATCAATTCAATGTTTAACATAATGAATGAAGACATGAAATAAAGTGTTGTGAAATAGAAATTGCTAAAGCTTATTGATGATATGGTGTGATTTCTCCATGGAAATAGCTACGTATCTTGAGTACGATCCGCCTTTGGAACCCTCTTCGTTCTACGCCTTTGTGTTGTGAGTGAATGATGAATAATGCAGATTTTATGGCTTGTATTTATAGGCCCGATCGAGTTACATCGTAACCTAATAACGTGGTTACGCCATAACCTAAATATCTTCAAATATCAAGTGACGGTGAGATGATTACGGCGTAACCTTAAGAATAGTTACGCCATAATTCCGTAAGCTCCGCCGTAAACTCAATAAATGACTACGCCGTAATCTTCAAAGATCCCATCGAACTCTCGTAATTCAGTTACGTCGTAACTCATCTTTGGAGGTTACTGCGAATGGCGATGGGCGCAAAATTCCACATGACCTAGATAGTTACTGGCGTAACTTGAGTTGATAGTTACGCCAGAATCTTTGTTGACTTGGTCTTTATAAATGTAATCCTAGCTAAGACGTAATTAAAAATGAGAGTTACGCCGTAGCTTCTTCCATAAAAGCATACTAAGGTATAAATCATAAAGTATGTCTCCAAAACCGCGTCTCTTTGCTCATATGCTCATGTATTACCTGGAAACAAAATATAAAGGAATAAGAGTATAAATCCATCTAAACAACATAAAATATGAGCATAATCAGGGAAAATTGACACTTAAAAATAAGGATTATTTGATGTTTTCAAATATCCCCCCACTTGAACTCTACTTGCCCTCATGTAGACCTTATTAGAGTAACTTCTAAAGAGATATCCCCCAAGTTACCTGGAAGATATGGTATTAAAAATTCCTTGTGATAGAATAAATCAAAGCCGAACACCTCACGAATTGAAATGGGAACAAACACTCATACTCTCTCTCTAATCTAAATGTCAATTTCGGGGTGATCACTCAATGCACAGTCATAGCATGTATTCTATTATAAGCTTGGCGGTTACATAAATCTCCACCACTAGAGTTAAGGTCTAAACAATCTTGAAGGCAATATGTGTGAGCACATTATGAGGTTAAGGGTGAAATGTCATTACTAACATATCACAACAAAGTGGATAAAATCAATGATACATGACCAAATCCATGGCCAAGACACCAATGATTGTTCGCTTCGTCCCCTATACACGCTTCACGACTAAAGGGTAGGATAAGACACGGGAAATAAATGGTGTAAAATGAAAAATAATAAACAAATTGTCTTAACCTATAACCAAGTTGTCACACCACGTTTATCCAAAGTTCAAGCATTAAGATGAACAAAACCGGATCATGATGTGTCAAGTAAATGTGCCATTAGCGGACGTCATGATGAGCACATTACATGTTCTTTAAACTGTTGGTGTAATAACGTCACCAACTCAAATCTTCAAATGTGACCGAGGTGGCCTCTCGATGCTAATATCTAGTATGCTCATAACATAATGCTTATCACATTGCACTTTAAATAACATAAACTAATAAAACTAATAATAATTTGTTTTTGAATCATAACTATTACAATAAAAAGATAAACATCCCCCCACTTGAGATGAACATAAATGGAGAAAATGAGGGGTCTTCAATGATCTTTAAATGTATCTCATTGACATAGGTGTGATTCCCGAACCTCTTTACTCAAACCTCAAACTTGGGCAAACAGTGACTTCCCGACCATAAATTAAAACTACACGGTAGGCTAAGGTGAATAGGTGTAACGAAACAAACATGATAAGGGTATGAAATTAAAAAATGGCTCGGAAGGGTGTATCTAGGGTATCTTGCACTAAAGATGAGTGAAACAAAAGGGTTTAACATGGGGGTCGAATAGTCGAGGTGATTAATCGATAAACACACATATATATGCTATTTGGGTGATATTCCTAAAATATTGCCTTCTCAAATTGATTATTCCATGTATATCAAGCTAACTCGACACACCTCGTTTATGGTCTCGAAATGATGCAAATGCCAAGTTCTAAAGTTTACAAGCTACCTGCACACTCATAATTTGGTGGATTTGGATAAATAAGTGAAAAAGGATAGGCTAAATCTCACCATGGAATTCAAGGTTTATAGTGTGCTCTGCTAAGGTCTAATCTAGTTAGGTTAAGAAAAACATGTCAAAAATTTTAAAAATGGCATAATTATTCAAAATAAACTAGAAAAACGAGGCCAAATAAGTTCAAGTAATAATTCTACTCCCGTTTCTCCACTTAAGATGTACAAAGTCCCTTTTGTACTAAACATGAAATAAAGGTGAAGAGAAAGTAGAACTAGAGCGAGAACTTCCCTAAAATTTGCTTCTAAAAAGAGAGAAGGCCCACGTTGAATAATCATGCCTTCATTAAGTATCCATGAGCAAACTTCAATCCTTGAAATCAATAACTACCGATAAGCATAATTCTAAAAATAAAAAGGAAAAAAACAAAAAACAAATAAAACCTAACTCACTTTCGTAGGAATCACGGTTGCATTTAGCGTATGCAACAAGCCTTTTAAACCACTTGGTGTCCCAAGTGGACGAGGGAAGTCTCGTGAGGGCTTACAGTGAAGATACCCACAAAGTTCATTTAGAACTAATACAAGGTTATTGTGCGAATATTAAAAATAAAATTTTAAGCTGCAGAATGCATTACGGCGTAACCAAATGAATGAGTTATGTCGTAATTGGTTTGAACATGGAAATCTTCTATTCTGAAGACAAGTTACGGCGTAATAATAAGGGGAGCTATGTCGTAACTGGTTGAAACCTGGAGTGAACTACTACTAAAGAACAGAAAGGAAAGGGATAATTCGGGTCGTATCCAGAAAGAGCACTTTTATTTATTAATGAGTCTTTAAGTTAGACTCAAAGCCATGGGGCTTTTACACTGTGTTCTCGAGTTTTATTTTTGAAAGAAGAGAAAAGAAGTGGGTAGAAAACAACATAAATTCGTGTTCCTTATTTTTTTTAGGAGAGAAGAGAAAAGAAGAGGGGAGTAATTTTGGCTAAACTTATCTCCAAAACTTTCTCTCCAAAAATGGGATGATTTGGAGAGAAGTTATATTAGGAAACTTTAAATAAATAAATTTACTTAAATGACCTAATATAAAACATAACTTTTATATATAACCAAGGGTATAATTGTAAAATCATCTGTTATCTCTTCTTTTCTCTCCTAACTCGGGAACATGATATAAAAAGTTTAATTTCATTCATCTCCTCTTCTTTTCTGCCCATTTTTAACTCTTCTCTTCTTTTCTTTCATTTAAAAACCTTGAGAACAAAGTGTTAGGGAGGCCTTCGGACATGCCCGTCCTCATTTGCTCTTCGACCGAAGGAAGGCTGGTCCCAAACAGTTGGTGGTATGAAAGGAGTCATGCTATATTGAGTCTCTCGCAGAAAATTAGTCTTGGCCCACTCATAACGAAATTTAGCTTCGGTTTCCCAATTTAATTTCACCGTTCCAAATTTTACCTTAACCCAACTCTCAAACGACATCCCATGGTAGCCAACTTTTTCTCTTTTTTCTTCATTAAAACATGCCCATTCATTACGTTTGAGCAAGTTTTGCTCAGGAAATTCTCCTCCATTACATTCCTTGAGATGGGGATCACACGTAGGCAAAGCTTGAGTAGTTCCTCCAGATATCATAATCACCGGTTCACAAAAGTGAACAGTCCATTCTACATTTTCAAACCATTTGGCCATCATATGGTGTTTTCGAAACTGATTTTCCTTAATTATTTTCTCCTCTTTAAAACACTAACAAACGGTTGTTTCCTTTTTCATCCATTTTACCGAAAATTGGCCACCTCCATTGCAATGTTTGACAAAAGGGAACATGTTGGCAAGGTTACTTTTGAGTCTTCTATCGTAGTAGTCATAGGTGCACAACAATGTAGCTTCCCTGTTACGACCATTACACCCCTTTTATCTACTTCTCCATGTGAACCACGATCTTCTTCGTCATCCCGTCAAGAAGATTCATCTACTTCTCCATGGAATGTGTTTGTAAAAGAAATGCGGCTGAGTTATCAGGACTATTATAATGATGAATGAGACTGTGTGCCTTTATTGTATCATATTGGGCCTCAGCTTCAGCAGGGAATGGGCTAAATAACACATCCAAAAGGAAAAAAAAAAAAAAAAACTGTTTTTTATGAAAGAAATATTTTTAATCACGGAAATATTTGTTTAATCGAATACGGGAATATTCCCTAGTTGATAATATATATAGGTAATGACAACTATCACACTAAATGAAAAGAGGTGAAGCTTTGGAACATAAATTTTCGAAAAAACGACAGCTTAGGAGAGAGAGAGAGATACGGTTTGTTAGAGATTTTTAGGTTATGATGTTTTGCTCTGATTACCATACTGGAAGGTTGTCAATCCCTTTGTTAGCGAGCTTGATATAGATCCAAAATTCTGTAGATCCAATGAGCCAATAATAATAGTAGTTTTTTATTATGATAAACTTTCACCATTTTTAAAAATTAAATATCTCAAACCGTTAATCGTTCTGCGATAAAAATTATCTATCGTGACGAAATTAAATTATCTTTCTATAGATATGCACTACTATATATTTTTAACAATTTTTTTTTCAAAATTTCGGTCAACAAAATCATATATGATTTGTGAAAATCATATATGATTAATTTCTGAATCGCATATGATTTTGAGAATCATATATGATTGTAAAAATCATATATGATTAGTAAAATCGAATCATACATGATTTTTAAAATCATATATGATTCGTAAAAAATCATATATGATTTTTCGGACGGAATTTTGAAAAAAATGTTTGTTTAAAATATATAAAGTGCATATCTATAGAAAGATAATTTAATTTTCGTCGCGATAATGTATTTTTATATTTGAAGATTTCTGTTTGTAAGATATGTTGTTTTAAAAAGGTGGAAAATGATTTGTATTAATTTAGATAAAAAATGGAGCATGATTGGTTCGTTTGATATAATGAATATGAGTTATATTGATCTCATTCTCCCTTTATTAATGTTGAAAATCTGACAAATATTAAAGGATACAAAAGATTATTTTAGACTAATTATAATGGGCTTGGCCTCATAACAATATATAAACTATCGGGCCTCTATACATATATATCGACTAATAATTTCATCGTTTAGAGTATAAAGTAATCCAATTAGTCAAGTTTAGGGTATCCAAATACATCTTGACCATTTTACAAAAACATGGATGGATCAGATTAGATATACATATGGGCACTTGATGATATTACTTTCCCATCATAAATGTTCTGTTGATCGGTTAATAAGAGCCTTGAAGAAAATATGTATAAGTTAAACCTCAATGCATATTGGTTATTGTAACACATATCATGCTCATTGTTTTTGGCCAAGTATTTGAGGAAAAGGTTAGTTGGCACCTAAAATGAGCACATTATCAACGTGTTCATGTCGATCTAAACCTTTGACAACATATTTTCATCTCAACTAGTTAAGTAGAAACTTCATTTTCTACTTAACATCCTTTCGTTATAAAATTGAATATTAAGCAATTTGACAGGCCAAGTTGACTAGTATGCTTAATCGAAACTCCTAAAACTCTTTTATTTACTTAGAACTCGCTTTCACCTTTTTAGTATACTAAGAACGTCTTTCAAGCGTTCTGACGGTGAGTCTTCATAACTAAATTTTACGGTGACAATCTTTTTATTATACATTTTCGTGACAACAAATTCTACGGATGGTGAGAGCTTTTTTTCGGTTTAGTGAATCTTAATAATGGTTTATCCCGAACTCGTCAATAAAATATAACCCCAAAAATTAGTCACTTTGTCATTACGGAGCTTAGATATAACCATTATCCAATAATAATACCAAAATTTAGCCAAATTTAACATTAGCTAAATAATTTATCCCAAGCATATCATACCCATTAATAAAACTATGGCCCACCACCAAATTAAGTCACAGCAAGATATTTTTATAGAAAGTTCTCGGATAAGGCCCAAGCTTAGATCCAATTAATGCATACCTAATTGTTTTTAGTAAAGCCACTGATATCAATTTAAACCCTAAAACATTCTCAACAAATAACACGCTTCCTACTTTTCTTTTCTTTCTTTCTCTTACTGTAACCATACCTCACAAACACAAATCATTCATTCTTCTACCACTTATCACATCCAAAACACAAAACTCAGTCCTTTTGATACTCGAAGCACACAAGCAATCTTATTTTTTTTCTCAAACTGAATCCCACAAACTGAACAATATGCACACTCACAAACCACTTTGACCTCCTACCTTCATGATATTACTAACCAAACCCTTTATACTTTAGTTCGTTTTATGAAACCCACGAAGAACATTTAAAGATTTTAGCTTCAAGATCTTGTTAACAAGGTCTACGGTAGGTGTGTCGTATTTGTTTCTCACATTTATGTTTTGGTGCTTTACGTGTTGTGGAAGCAAAGTAAATTATTTGTACATTGTGCTTAAGTAGTGGTATATTTAAATGGGTAAATTAAATTGTGTATTAATTGTATGTGTTGAATATTTTTAGTTTTAGTTATGCTTTAAATACTTGTGAATGATGATTCTTTACTTGTATTTGCTTAAAATCAATTTTATCTTAAAAATTAATCGGAGAAAGAGCTACATTAATAGATAAATTATCTCAAAAATCATTAATTGTTAAAATTTTTTACTATTGCGATGTGCACTTCTTTTTATCTTTCGGTAAAGAGCTACATTGATATATTTTTAATTATATGGTTACAATTTTATTTCTATCTAAAATTTTCATATGTATTAATATCGATTAATAAGTTATATATATTTTGTTGAATGAATTAAATTAACTATTCATATCATATTCTAGACATGCATCTTTAATAGCACGTAATGATTGTTGAAAAAATATTTTTCCGGATATCCTTATATAATTTTAAAGGACGAATTACATAGAAAGTCTAAGGATGTTTATTAAATTTATAAAGTTATTGAAAACATAGAAACCTGATAAATTTACTTTAGTTATTATAATTTATTTAAAACTTAAAACTAACGATTTATTAATTACCTTTAGTTTTTCTTTATAATATCAAAACATGTGTTTTGATACAAATTTATTTGGGCGGATGAAATGTAGATGAGTTTGACCAATTTGAAGTCAATTTTGACTTTTATTGACTAATTAGAAGACTCGATTTCAAAATTGAGCTATCATATTGGTCAATAGAAAAATTATTTTTTCATTTTGAATATTCTTTATTATATAAGAGTTTTTTATTGAATTTTTTAAAAATTAAACTTTATACTAAAGAATCATATGTGATTATAGGGTGAAATATGGAATTCAGACGTTATTTAGCGTTTAACGTTATTGTGTGCCTTATAGTTTTAAGGTTTAGGGTTAGTAATTTTGGTTCTGGAATTTTGAAGTTTTCATATTTTGGTTACGATATAATGTTAGCGTTTTAGTTTAGTCCGAAGTTGTAAAAATCTGTTATTCATATTTTGGCCTTCAACGATATAATGCTAGCGTTTAGTTTTAGTTTAGTGGAAGGATTAGTAAAGAAAAGTAAGACGAAAACTGATAACATATATATTTATTTTAAAATATTTAATTCTTTGACAAAAAAAACTTGTTATCAAAAGGATACTTATTTCTCACTACCAAAGATTTTTTTATGAACAATAAAAATCTCATGTCATTAGACACCCGTAAAACAAAATTTGGTAACAAACGCATCATCTCGAGTCGTAACCATCATCTCGATAAACAGAAACATTATATAATAAAAATCTCATGTATGCACTAAATTATATTTGTTCTCCTCTTTAACTTTTAAACCCTGTCCATTCCCGATCATATTTAAAACCAAAACAGACCCTTAGTAACAAACTTATAAGTTTTTCTAAGTTTATCCAAACACCTCAAAATGAATAAGGGTGTGTCGTGTGAAATGGATAAATTGAGAGTTCTGTGGATTTGGATGAAAAAATTATTGACTAAGTTAATGACTATTTAACACAAAATATGTTGACTAAGTTAATGACTTGTTTTTCTTAACAGTGAACATGATCGAGGCCTTTGTAACTGCAGCTGCGGAGGTGATACTGGAAAAGGCATTTTCATTAGCTGCTAATGAATTTGCCATTGCTTGGGGTTTCACATATAACTTGAATATCCTTCATAACAAGTTGGAGATGATTTGGGCCAAGTTACGTGATGCCGAGCGACAAAAGGGTTCAGAGGCTGTGAAAGTATGGCTGAAACAACTAAAAACTGTGGTGAGCGAAGCTGATGATCTGTTGGATGAGGTTGAGTATGAAGTGTTAAGGCGTGAGGTAAAGAAACGAAATCGAACAACTAGAAAGATACGTTGTCACCCGAGTTTGAAAAAGTTTTCATTTCATAGAGAAATTGGTCATAAAATCGAAAACATTATCACGAAGTTGTCAGAGATCAACAAACAAGCACTCGAGTTAGGATTACAAATTGAACAGCAAGGCCCTATTCCAAATAGTCTTCGTAATGAGACTCATTCATATTTAGATGAATACAAGATTGTTGGGAGGGAGAACGATGAACTGCACATTATAGAGCTTTTAACTGAATCAAGAAAAGAAGAAAAACTTACAATTGTTCCTGTTGTGGGTATGGGTGGGATTGGCAAGACAACTTTAGCTAAGTCGGTCTACAATAATCCAAAAATCCAAAGACACTTTGATGTCAAAGTTTGGTTGTGTGTGTCTGTTAAGGTTAACATTATTAGACTTCTGGAAATGTTCTATGAATCCCTAACGAGTAAGAAATGTGAGCCACCAACTACCCAAACTTTGATTACAAAGCTTCGAGAAGAGTTGGGCTCCAAGAAGTATTTGCTAGTCCTGGATGATGTTTGGGATGAAGAGAGGACATACTGGGATGATTTCAGGAGTTGTGTGATAAACGTAAATTTACAAAATGGAAATGGCATTATTATCACTACACGAAAACTTGAAATCGGAACAAGCGATATGACAAAGAATTCATGTACTTTGCAAGGTCTTTCAGATGAAGAGGTTGGTTCATGTTTAAAGAAAGAGCAAAACCATTGCGAATTAGAGGAAATAGGCGTGATATTGTGAAAAATGTCATGGTTTGCCATTGTTAGTAAAGGTAACAGGAGGCATGTTGCGAAATTACAATGGTGACAAAGGTAAGTGGTTGTCCGTCCAAAAAAGCATGGTTTGGGGTGAAGAAGAAGGTGACATGGTTCTAAGAACCTTGAAAATAAGCTTTGACAATTTGCCAAATTCGATTACCAAGCAATGCTTTGCATATTGTTCAATCTTTGAGAAGGATACAGTCATGAAAAAGGAAGATCTTATTCAGCTTTGGATGGCTTTAGGGTTGCTTCAAGCTGATGGCACGAGAAACAGTAATATGGAGGATGTGGGAAATGATATTTTCAAAATCTTGGTAAGCAATTCCTTGTTCCAAGACGTTGAAATGGATGAGTATGGTTTGTATAGTTGTAAGATGCATGATCTAGTCCATGATCTTTCTTTACATATTTCGGGTGATGAAAGCTTATGTTTGCTGGTTCCGACTAGCGATAAAGTACACAACCCTCATTTAAAACATCTATCTATGTACCAAGAAAAAGACAGCAATTCATTTTTGTATAGATTCTTAGTGGAACCGGGAATTAGAAGTTTGCACACGCTGTTTTTGAAAGGAGCTGGGAAGAATATTTCATTTCAAGATTTCAAGTGCCTGCGTATCTTAAAGTTAACTGGCATTGAAGCTATCAGTAAACTTGTCATTAGAAAAACATGGATAGATGAGTCAGTTGGAGATTTGGTCCATCTGAGGTATCTTGATTTGTCAGGTATCCATATCAGTGTTATTCCGAAATCTATTAGTAAACTTCATCATCTGCAAACATTGAAGCTGGGTTGCTATTCGGGTTCGAAGAAGTTCCCAGAAGGCATGCAGAATTTGATAAGCCTACAACATCTTGAGTCTAAATATTTTGTTAGATCTCCTAAGGACGTGGGACAGTTGACTTCTCTACGAACATTGTCCTACTTTAGTGTGGGTCGAAAGAAAGGATATCAGATTGAAGAGCTAGGCAGTTTGAAACACCTTGGGGGGAAGCTTGGCATTTATAATCTTGAAGAAGTTGGCAGCAAAGAAGAAGCTATGCTGGCAGATTTAGTTGGAAAGAAAAATCTATACAAGATAAGTTTTGGTTGGAAGAAAAGCAAAGAGAGCCGGAGGCCAAAGGACAATGATATATTGGAAGGCTTGCAAACTCATGCGAATGTGAAAAGCTTGGCAATCGAAAACTTTTCAAGTGATTGTTTTCCTGAGTGGGTAATGAAAATGTCAACCAATACCGGAGGGGAATGGATTCGCCTTGACAATCTTGTGGATGTCACATTATTGGGATGTTGCAATGTCCTCAGTCTTCCATTGATTTGGAAGCTGCCACGTCTTCGTAATCTTGTGTTAATTTGTATGGACAGCTTGACAAGTTTAAGTAGCTCTGTTAGCCTAGGATCAAGTGAGCCCGTATCTCGATCGTTGAGAAAGCTTAAACTAAATGGTATGAAAAGCCTGGAAAAGTGGACCGATGCAGCAATGAACTCCTCAACGATGATATCGCCGGTCCTCGAGACGTTGACCATTGAAAATTGCCCGAAAATTATTTTCTTAGATGAAAATCATCCCCATCCTCTTGTTAACTTGGAGATTAAGAACTGCACAAATCTCGAGTCCATTCGGAGTTTACAAGGGCTCACATCTCTTGAACGTTTAAAGATCAAAGAATGTCCGAGTCTTTTAGGAATACCCGATTTGCACAACCTTGGTGGTTCTTTGAGGGAACTGAGAATAGTCAGTTGTCACAAACTGACTTCCTTGCCTAGTGGAATTGACAGTCTTACCTTGTTAAGGAGGTTAGAACTTGGGCCATTCTCGAAGAAGCTTAATTGTTTCCCAAGTCTCCAAGGGATAGAGAAGCTGAGGAGCAACCTTCGGGATTTATATTTGTATGGTTGGAGTCATTGGGAGTCAATTCCGGAAGAAGTAAAACGCCTCACCTCACTGGATTCGTTAGTTATATGGTGTTTTGGTATACGAGGAATTCCAATCTGGTTAACCAATATGTCATCTATCAAACATATCCGTTTCTTTTTCTGCCCTGGGCTAGATAAGGAGACTATTTTGAAGGGAGCACCAAGGGAAGCAGAGTCTGTCGAATTAAACGAGGTAAATATACTCAATCGATCGTGTTCTTAGATCGAGTTGTAATTTGTTTGTAGTTGTCCGTTCTCAAATAATGATGATCAAACTTCTTGTTTCATGCAATTTTTGGATGAGTGACAATGAGTAGCTACTCTTGTTTGGAGGAGCACAAACTTCTTGTTTCATGTTTTATATTTTATCCTATCAAACATAATAAATTATATTTCAAAAAAAAAACATAATAAATTGAACTTTTCTTTGAAATTGCGAAAAAGGTTTTAGACGATTTTAATTTGGTGGTTGTCAATTACCAATTGAATAGGCTAAGCTTACTTGCCTTTTTTGACATTGTGATGATCCCAACACTCAACAAAATGATTGAACACACTTTAAATTTAACATATGGTGTTTAAACATTTATACATCCTCATATGGGTGAAAATGTAAAGGTCATCCCTCAAGGGTATAAATGAAAAAAAAATACCATAATTTAGCAGTTGTGCCAATCATTTTTAACACCCAAATAAATCACTTCTTTAGTTAATTGTAAAGGGTATGTTTGGAAAAATAGATGGTTCTTTGGTATTGTTGTTGTATGTGGCAGACAAAAAAATTATTTTTGACCAACTCTATTTTCTCAAATAGAATATTAAAATAATCTTAAACCTATAATATATCATAATATCTTGAGACATCAAACATGAAATGTAAACCGACAAAAGGTTGTGTTACCAACTATTATTTTACAGGTGTGTTACTGTTACCGATAGTTTGTTTTTGTAAATGTGGCTATAATCAATCTTAGATTCTTTATAAGATATATAATCCTCAAGACTCTTGATCCTTCTTGTGTAAATGTCCTGTATCAAGCTTTTTACCTCATGGGCATTTGGTCAAAATTATATCAAAAGTTACCCATATTGTAGTCTTAATTGATAACACAACTTCATTTTATGCAATCAATTCGACCATCATTCTAGTAATAGTTCCTGTAAAATTCAGTTACTTTTTCTAGTGGACAAATTTTATTTATGGGTTTACCCCAACCGATACTAAACCTTTACCCGAACTCAGAACTTTTGGCATATTAACCAACTCACCAATTTTAATATCCCTACTATCAACAGCAAGCCACCAAGTCGTTTGCTGTAACAACATTAGAGAAACATTTCAACAAAAACCAAGCAATTTCAGCGAAATATACTGCTTCAAATTTCTTTGCATCAATCAGGAATTTAAATACATGAACTTGAAAGGCTACCCAATAGCCACATACATTTGTAAACAAGGAAACAAGTATAAATAAAGAATCAGCAAAAGCTTCCGTGAGAGTCGTGATAAGTTATTCCAAGAGGTCTATTGACAACCAAATAATTTGAAAATTCTGTTTCCTTGACGTTAATACCTGTAGTGTAGAACTCTTTATTTTTTCAGTTTGCTCAAATTAAACTTTTTAAAATGGACAATCAATGGCAATTCTGTTGATCTACATCATCACTTTTGTGTAATCAGCTGTCGAATAACATATGGAAGAATGCCACCATGGTTGAAATATGCCAATTCCACCTGCATAAACCAAACACAAATGATTAAAATATGAAATCAGGGAGTGTTTGGATATACATTTTGTTTGATTATTACGACTTCTTGCAATAATCATATTTTAATGTTTGGATACTGCTTTTGATTAACTGAGCAGTTTAGTACTAACCACAACACAAAGATTGTGGGAAGAGACGAACCTAACTGATAATCAATTCGAACAGATTTCCTATTTACCTATTCGAACCCACTATTACTATCCCTACCCACAATAGAAAGTATGTCCGCACACGCAAACTCTAAACCGATAATTAACTAAATGAGGTAAAGAAACCATACCTCTGTGTCAAAGCGGGCGGTACATGTGAATGACTTCCCAGTGTCGGTAGTAACGTTGACATCTTGGCCAGGACGGATCTCACTAATATTGCTTGGTAGGTCTATGGTATATCGTTCATGACCAGTTAACTGTAGCGTGTCTGCATCTTCACCAGCCTTAAAACAAAGTGGTATAATACCCATTCCCACCAGATTAGTGCGGTAGATTCTCTCAAAACTTTTAGCAATAACAGCTTTAACTCTGATACGCGCCAATTTGGAAACCACTGATAAGCTTAGAACCATAAGTGGAAACCATTGCTTCAGTAGAAACCATTGCTTCAGTGGAAACCATTGCTAAGCCAAAAGTTAGTTATAACTTTTGGTGGGAAAAGTCTGTTTACTCCTTCCTCCTATTTCTCCTTCCTCCCAACTATATAAATACTCTTTCCCGTTTCATTTGTAATTCATTCATGAAAAGATTTGTAATATCTCTCTCTCTCAATTCCATTACAATCCTCATGAATCATTTGAATACAAATACGGATTCATTTCTTCTTATGTGATTCCCCTGTTTGCTTTCATAACAACTACATTTCTTAACCGATTTCGGTTGTTACTATCCGGTACATATCAAGTGGTATCGAGCCCTTTTCGGCACCATATTCTTTCAAGAGTGTTACACCGACATTCTTGATTTTCCGATCATCTTCACGTTTCAATTCGACAAGCAACGAGCTTATCTTTCCAGCGAATTTCGTTGTTACGGATTCAATTCTTGGTCGATTCTTGTTCAATTTGGGTCAAGAAACATGGAAACTAGATCAGCTTTGACTATTGGAGGTTTAAATGGTAACGACAATGGTGATACTACTGGTATGGATGCAAACACTCAAGCACGGTTCATTCAGAAGCTGGAAGGTATGACCATACAACTTCACCAAATAACCACTACAATAGACAATATGGTAAATCAATATGGTTATGTGGCTAGCAATGTTAATACAAAATACATTTGTAATGATCAAAATCAGTACTTTTTGGGTTATGAAGTAAGTAAGTCGAGTTGTAGTTCTCGTATTGTTAATGACTTTGGATCTTCAGTGATGAACAACAATGACATTGAAGTAATTGAGGGCAAACGATGTGGGAAAAATGAAGTAAAGTGTGGGAAACAAGATGATGCACATAAGGTGTTTGTTGAAATGTCAATGAACAATTCCTCAAGAAATATGGTAAGGTTAACGAATATTATGATTAGTAAGATGGGTTTACATGAATGTCATTTAGTTGATCTTTTCATTTGTGGGTTGCTGCTGGAAATTGAAAAAGGGGTTAGCATGTGTGAACCCAAAACTCTCTCGGATGCGTATATTTGGGCTAGTCTCCAAGAATCGAACTACAAATTCATGATAAAGAACTCTAATCCACCATTGTTATAATCTTTAAAGTTTTATGCTTCAAGAGTAGGGGTGAAAAATAATGTGGGGTTGAGGGTTTTGATGATAGTGGTATAGAGGATTTCAAAGGTAAGGAACAAGAAAACATGAGGATAAATGGTTTTGATGAACTTGGTAAAGATAAGGTTATATGTAGTGAACCGAATTGAAGGTAAGTGAGATGGATAAAAAAAAAATTGTGGTCGTTTGTGATATGCTTGTTAGGTAAGACGATGAGATTGAGGAGCATAGTGTCAAGGACGGTGGAAATGAGGTGTGGCTGGGGAGTATAATGATGGTGAGAGTAAGAAATATGAGACTTCAAAGTTTGATGAAATGTTAATTGTTGATCTGTTAGAATCAGATGGGTATAGAGATTCAGATGTGGAGTTAATTGTGGATGCTGATGTCCTGGTCAATGAGCATGTTGTTAAGTTGGAAGGGTTTTTGGAGATGGAAGAGACTAAGACAACTCAACCAGGTACTGATAATGATTTTACACATATGGTTGGTCCAGCTATGGATGGGTCATCGGTCTTAAGAAGGAATGAAGTGACTTGTGAGTTGATACACTCTAAACAAAATTCACAATTAGAAGGTGAATGTGATTCTTCTGAGATCCATATTATGAGACATGGTTGTTCTAATTTGATTATAAAGAGGAAAATGAAAATCATGTCCAATTGTAGGAGGAAATAAGTCTTGTTTGTCGTGGAAGGCTCAAGAACCACAAGATGGTTTTTCATGTGGTCATACTACGTATTGTAAGTGTTTTCTTGGGATGACTGAACAGTGGGAAAATCTGAATGAGGGTTCAGTGTGGTCACATGTTATTATCAAAAAAATGAAGCAAATAAGAAACAAAAGCATGCAGAAACAAATTTTGTTCAGGCGATGTTATTCTTGATTCAACATGGAGCCAATGGACTTAATCTTTTGGAAGGCCAACAGGTTATTCTTGCAGAGCCACTACTTAATCTTGCAGTTGAGGCACAAGCAATCAGTGGGGTGCATCGTATTGGTCAGACTCAGAAGACACTTGTTTATCAATCCATAATGGAAGACACAGTGGAAGTGAGCTAGAGTTGGCACTTGGGTGGCACTCGCTGTAAAGTGAGCCTGAGATGGCACTTAATGCAAAGTGAGGCTGTAAAAAAAGAAATTGACATGTTGAAATGGCCTAAAAGGGAAAAGGCATATTGCACAATCTTCAAATTTAAGAGTAGCCGGTGGAAGTTTGATTGTCGGAAATGGCCTACTAGGAAGAAAATGAGTGACACACAATGCAACGTTAAGCTAAGAAAATTGGAATTTGACATGTGGAAATGGCCAAGGAGGAAAAAGGGAAGAAGATTGAAGTGCAGTATTGAGGTGACGAGTTGTGGCAAAGCTATTTTGATTGTTGTGCGAAATGGGAATCACTTTGTTATTATTGTTTGGCAAGTTCGTTATAGCTATGAAGCTGAAAGTACCTTAGAGCAGACAATTCAAGACGGTTTAAGAAATGATGAGGGTCTGATGTCTGTGCTAGCACACAAGTTGAGGCTTGAATATTTTGTTGTTTGGAAGGTATTAATTGTTGATCTTACTGGTGTGCCACAAGCTCAGAGTAAGCTAGCTACTGAATCGTCGTTTCCAAACAAAGTAAAGCTACTGAAGCATGTGAGATTAAAAGAAATGTTGGAAAGAAGTCACAGAAACAAAAGCTCTTCCAAACAGTAGCTAAAAAACGCAAAGGGCAAAGCAATTTGATTCTGAAGTGAGGGAAGTAGTGATACGGAATTCTGGATGTAGATGGTTCAACAAGATGCTTGAGGACAAGCATCATTTCAAGCGGAGTGGTTTGATACGCGCCAATTTGGAAACCACTGATAAGCTTAGAACCATCAGTGGAAACCATTGCTTCAGTAGAAACCATTGCTTCAGTGGAAACCATTGCTAAGCCAAAAGTTAGTTATAACTTTTGGTGGGAAAAGTCTGTTTACTCCTTCCTCCTATTTCTCCTTCCTCCCAACTATATAAATACTCTTTCCCATTTCATTTGTAATTCATTCATGAAAGATTTGTAATATCTCTCTCAATTCCATTACAATCCTAGTGAATCATTTGAATACAACACGGATTCATTTCTTCTTATGTGATTCCCTGTTTGCTTTCATAACAACTACATTTCTTAACTGATTTCTGGTTGTTACTATCTGGTACATATCAAACTCCCTGTCAATATCCATAACATAACAAAGAAGCAAGAAATGAGATTATATATGTGGCAATTTTGCCAACTCTAATGGGTCAAACACATAAGAAAAATATAGCTTAAAAAAAGGGGTTGAGTTGGTAAAAAGTCGCATAACACGTATTTTTAAGGGCTATGTTATAAACTTACAATTTTTATTCACGTTTTCAAGGACTGAGACAATAATTTTGAAATTGATATATTTTAACTTTTGTTTCTCTCTCCTTTCATTTTTCTCATTATCGCTCACTCCACCATTTCAACAACTTCAAACCCACACATGCCACCTTCTTCACTACCATCTACGAGATGAACAAAAAACTAGACAAAGATGACAAAAAAACACAAAGATACATAAATCTATCTACAAAAGCATTTTAAGAAAATAGATCTGTGAAAAAAAAATTAGTTTAAATGATATTTACAAAATATAAAAATCCATCAAAGATTCATCTAAAATTCATCCAGATCTGTCCTCAAGATTGATGGTGTTACGGCCACCACCGACGGTCTGCCACATAACGTGGAGGTCCGGACACCACCGCTGATCTGCCACATAACGTCGTGGTTGAAGCGCCGGAATGGTTATAACGATGGTGGTGTTTGAAATCCCGGAAAAGTGGGGTGGGAACCCACGAAGCCATTTTTAATGGATAAACATTAATTCACATTATTTAAAAAATTGGATTACTAAACAAATATTATAATAGTTCTTAATGGATAAACATCATGTATTAGGAGTGGTACTTAAGTCACTTTTGAGGTGGTTATCAGGTAGTGGGTGAGGTGGTTTCGAGTTCAGTATAGGTTTTAATGCATGCAATAGCTTTTTAAATATAACCCTTAGGGCTATGTTTAGCGAAATCCTAGTTTTTAATCATACTTTGACACATGTTTATAAGTAAAGTGTTTAAAGTCTTCCCAACCCGACCGTATTTGCCACCTCAAGTTTAATGACTCACCAACAACATAGGGCCCTTGGCAGCCCAATCTCTAGAGCTTCCACTACCGTACTCTGCTCCAGCCAAAACAATGGTATCCTGGCCAGCAGCATTGTATCTCTGATAAGAAAGTAGTGGGTGCAATAGTTAGACAAAAGTAATAGTTTTACAACCCACTAAGAATGATCATTTGCTCCATGAATGAGCTCACCGATGCTGCATCAAACACGGATAACTTCTCTCCGGTGGGAATATGCACAGTTTTCGGGCCAACTTCTCCATTTAACAGCTTGTTAACAATGCGGATATTGGCAAAAGTACCCTTTGCCATTATCTCATCATTACCTCTTTGACTTCCATAAGAATTGAAGTTCTTGCAGTCAACCCCACGTTCTAGAAGGAATTTTGCAGCAAGGCTGTCCTTTTGAATGTTTCCTGCAGGAGAGATGTGATCTGTTGTAATACTGTCACCAAAGTTCAGCAAGTAGTAGGCATCCTTTACACCATGGGCGCCTGGGGGATCCGTGGTCATGTTCTTGAAATATGGTGGCTCGTGAATGTATGTAGACTTTGGGTCCCATGAGTATAGCTTTGATTCTTCGACTGATAGGTCGTTCCACATGGGATTTCCCTTGGTGATGGCTTGGTAAGTGCTCTTAAACATGTCGGGTAGAACACTCGATTGAACAGCCTGCAACATTTGTTGTTATTTTTAGTTCAGATAAACACATCTTTGGGCCTAGAATATGGGCTAGAGATGGATTTTTACTTGATAACTTACATGACATATTTAATCTGACTTGAATACTGCTTTAGCTTACAATGTTGCAAAGTATCAGTGATGTCAACTAGATGTGGTAATTTCAAGTTTTCTAGTGATGAAATGCCAAGTGAAAATTTGCTTAAACAAGAAGACTTAGTTGGAGAATATTATGATGCATTTATTTCTTATCAGGCATACATATCTTGGACTAGAAAAATGGTTCTAGATGAAGGTTGTCTCGTTAGTCTCTTAATGTCGGGGTCGCACTCAAAAATTGAAACGATGAATATTTTCCACCAAAAACCCTTCATGATTCATACCTGGCAAATTTGCAAGAAGCAACTATTTAAATTATGAAAAGAATGCTAAAATCTAATAAACGATTGTCCTCTTCTTCAAAGATTAGTAATTCAAAAGAAGTGGAGAAAGAAAACATTGAGTTTGTCAAAGGTAAAGAAGCTGAACGTATGGGGTTGATTGTTGTACGTTTGTTAAGAATGTTGTTGCACAAGTCTTGAGTTGATTTCTACATGATCGAAATATATATCAAACAAGATTGACAAGAATGATTCTATATTATAAACAACATAAATCTGTTACATTGTTATTAAAACACACTATAAAACGACACATATACATCTGTTTATATAGAGGTTCATACGAACCATCATGTCCCTTCACCAACATGTGTAACTTCCTGTAACTACCAATAACTACCAATAACCGCTATTCGGTTATTAACTATCAAACTAACATGTTCAGCCCTTAGGCTTCGTTTGTTACAAATCGAACCTTGTCCAACAAGACTTATGCAATTAACGTCCAACAATTACAGTAACAATTCGCGTTTTGGGTCACTATTCAATGTTACTATTCACATTCTCGTAAGTTAATTTATTTTAGTAATAACACGAGAGTTTGACAATCGTTAGATCATCTTCGCAAAAGTTATTAAAAGCAGCGTCTTAAAGTGTCGTTTGGTTGAGCACCATTTAAACATCCGCGCATAACGAAAACCAACTCGACAATTTTCCCACGTCATATTAATTTTAGATCACTCATAATTAATTATAGAATTTTTAAGATTTCATTTAAATGTTACCAAATAAACCCCGCGATGCGAGACTAAACTTACGTTTAAACAATTCTACTTGACCCGCACTTAACCATTCCCGACTTGTATTTCCTAATATATTTTGAAACTTTTACATTTTTTGGAAAAGTCAAACATATTTCCTCCTCCTTTGACCATAAAGAAATTAACCTTATGCGTTCTACATTTTGCTTAAATTGTGTAACTTTTAGACTTTACGTATAACTGTTAAGTTATCCCACGTATAACGAAAATCACATTTTGACATCTCATATCACTTGTAGACTAATTTTAGTCTACTTTAAATAAATTCACGGTCATTTCCCCGTTTTTTTCTGATAAATTGCATTTTTCACGTATTTAGCCTACGTTTCCAGTTTTAACAGCGTTTACGCGACCCATCAAACTTATGACTCGTTTTTATGAGATGATAATGAGTGTATTGATGAGTTTAATCATTTCTATAACTTTCATATTTTACGACACTCGGTTTACGTTTCATGAATTACATATTTACCGTTAGCGATTTTGGAACCAAACTACACCAGTAAAATCAAGATAATATCAAGAAATTCCAATCTTATCACCATCTCCTCATATGAACGTGTAAAACACATGTAGGGATGATATTCGATCTTTCCTTAGATCATTACAAGTATACAATTTAACAATGGTTAGTTTTAACCCAATATATAGTTAACTCCTAAATTTTCCTATAAATACCAAGCTAAAACTACATATTTCTTGCACCCTCCTCTTCATCTATAAAAGTCCTAAAACCCTAAGGCACTTATCTTATATTTTGTAAGAAAGTTAACTAGTTTTGAAAGAAAACTAGTGTTTGATCTTCGTTCTTGGAAGTTTTCAAGAAAGAGTCATTATAATCTTCAAATAACTTCAAGTCTCCAAAAGACGTTGTTATAATCTTCTTTTCTTCTCCGGGTTCTCAAGAAGGTGTTGTTATAATCTTCTAATAGCCCGTGTTTTGAAAATTACAAATTCTACGTCAAAGCTCGCTTATATTTCCTTTTTCCATAATACTCAAGCATTCTATATTAAGGTAAGTATTTATAAGACTCAAACTTATTTAAATACTTATAAACTTTGTTAGTTTATTTATTGTATTTATAAACTCTTAATATATAATATAATCAAGTAATCAAAATACATGTTTTACGTATTGAGCACTACAACACTAGGGAACTTCATGTGAGGGTTCATTTGGGTAAGCAGATCGACGAGTTCTTTGGTTCACAATTAAAGTGTCCTAGCTCCTCGAACGTTTCTTTGCATGACCTCACGAATTATGATGGCCGAGCGGTAGTACGAGATATACAAACTAAAACAATTTCTATTAACAAACATACAAATACTACATCATGATCAATATAATGGCATATATAGGCTCGTTCATGTTTTCTTACGCATTATTCCAAACCTAAGTTGCAACAATTATTTTAGGTTGCACGTAGAGGTTTCTCGGCTATTCCATCGATTTCGATATACCTTCAAACATTCTTAAACTCTCGGTGAGTTTTATAGCCCCTACTTTTATATGTTTTGAATTACTTTTGGGGGAGATACATGCTCAACTACTTGCTTTTACTTTTACAAATAGTCAAAACATTATACTTGATTGCATTATACATGATTGTATTATACTTGATTGCGTTATACATGATTGTGTTAAACTTATTTGCGTTATTCTTGAGTGCATTATTCAACTTAGTGGCTCCAATTAAGTTGTTGGATGACCATTAATCTTTGGGAAGAGGCTCCCGATGCGTGCAATTCGGTGGCTCCAAATTAAGTTGTTGGAAGGCTATTAAATTAGATACATCCCAAATTAAGTTGTTGGAAGACCCTTGTGGTAACATTTATACTTTTACTACTATGATACATTCTTACATGAATGACATGCTATATTTTAGCGATGGGTTGTAAACACACGGGTTGTAGGTTTTGTATGGGTGGAGCTTGCAAGCGGGTGGATTTACAATGCCTTTCTGTGTGAACATTCTTAAAAGTCTTTACAATTCAACTAAACTCTATGAACTCACCAACCATTGTGTTGACACTTTTTAAGCATGTTTATCTCAGGTCTATAAGATGATAGCTGTTGCATGGAGCATAGAGTCGCTTGGCATATTTTAAAGACTTATGCTTTTATTATTACCATTCGATATGTTTTAAAAACACTTATGTATTGTACTTCAGAACTCATGTTGTAACTCTGTTCTCATTGATCGAATGGTAACTTTTCAAAATGTCTCATTTAGAGGTCGTTTTCTATACCTTGTACTTTGTATTATGAAGTAGCACCTCAATGACACAATCTTCCGCTGCAATATTTTGGGGGTGTTACAAATTCCTCCCTAATTGTTTAAGTCTTGTTCTTCGAGTCTTCATGCTCTTCTCCGTGTTCTCTTCCTCGTCATCAACCAGCCTTGCCTTAGTTCCAATATGCCCTTGTCTTGTCTCTTCACTTGGCAATTCCTTTGCCATTATTCCACTTGTACCCTCGCGTTTCCTCGCCTTTGGTACATCCATACAGCTGGAATAAATCCTTGCCACTTCATAGTAGGCTTCTAAGAACTCAAGTACATCCCATAGCCTTCCTCTAACTCACTCGCATATTCCTTCAGGAACCTCATCGCATAGGCTACCTCTATAAAGATGTCGGTCTTCAAACGCCACCATTTCCTTCTTGTGTGTCGTCTTGATTTCGTCTCCACAAACGTCTCCTAGATCCCTCCTTGTTCACGGTATCCTTCCAACCAACCTAGTTGTTCACGGTCTCCTTCCAAGTGATCTACGTAGTGTTATTTTCTTTTGCCTTGAAATCCAAGTGCTTTCCTACACACAAACTTGATACCCCTCACGGTATTCTTCACCAAAACAAATGATATGTTTGTTTTTGTTTCCTTGTTGTTGTTGTTGTAACCTTGTGTCGCCTTGATGTGTTTTCCACAATAATCCTTGAGTACTCCTTTCCTTCTTGGTTATACCTTTCAAGCCTTTACACAACAACGTTCCGCTCACGTTTTAACCCAGCGTGCTTCCTAGCCTTTGTATCTTTTTAACCCGGTTTCACAAAGTTTTCCAACCACTCGTCCTTTTAACCAAGGCGACATGTCTCTTTCCTTTCCTTTGTCGGGTTACCGGTAGTCACAAAAGAAATCCTAGCGCTATTATACTCTTGTTCCACGCCTCGTCCACGTCAAGAGTTTCCTTCTTCTTCCCTTCGTTGTTACCAACAAAGTTTTAACCTAACAATTCGTTTGATGTCAACGTTTGTTCCTTCAATCGATTCGTGTTCCTCTTCTCCTTCAAGAGTGGATTGAAGTCGTTGCTATCTTGCAACTTCCGTTGGTTCTAATCGCACTATCTTCTTCCAACGTCCTTGGTGTCTCTTCCCTTCTAAGTCTTTTGATCTTCCTGATCGAAACTTGAATCACAACTTGTAATATTGCAACCTTTGGCTCTGATACCAATGTTGCACAAGTCTTGAATTGATTTCCACAGGATCGAAATATATATCAAGCAAGATTGACAAGAATGATTCTATATTATAAACAATATAAATCTGTTACATTGTTATTAAGACACACTATAAATCGTCACATATACATCTGTTTATATAGAGCTTCATACGAACCATCATGTCCCTTCACCAACATGTGTAACTTCCTGTAACTACCAATAACTACCAATAACCGCTATTCGGTTATTAACTATCAAACTAACATGTTCAGCCCTTAGGCTTTTGTTTGTTACAAATTGAACATTGTCCAACAAGACTTATGCAATTAACGTCCAACAAATGTTAGATGTTGATGTAGAAACACAGACGCTAGGTGAACCCATTGAATCCTTGTTGTATTCGTCATCTTCTGTTACTGATGTTAATTAATGAACATACAATTTCAACAGGGAAACATTGAGACACTCGAAAAACCAAGAAAAGTTGATTCATGAGTTACTGATTAACGAAAAGGAATCATGTGGAGAATTCTCAAGTGAAGATTGGAAGAAGTTACATGAGAAATAATTCAGTCATTACTCAAAAGTAGCTAAAGAAAAATTCACGGACAAATACTAAACTCTTTTCACACATGGCTTGTCAAGCTAAGAGTGGGTCACCAATAAGAGATTAAAAAAGCTAGGTCTGCAAATATATGTAATCTGGATAATATTATACATGGTGAGGTGTTGTGGATAGAAGAAAAAAAAAGCATGTCTGAAAATTTAGATGAAGGTACAAAGAATGCAGCAACTTTTGATTATTTGGAGTTTGATGCATGTAAATGGCGAAAAGATGAGGCAACTTACTGTTGTTGCCTCTACCAAATCTGAAGTTCAAGGGAATGCATTTTTTAGGGCAATCAAAGTGTGCTACAATATATCAACCATGTTATAATATCCAAAACTATGTTAATTCAAGAAGGTTAAAAAAGGTACATGTGAGGAGGATGGTCAAAAGAACAACATTTATCTTGGAGAACTCCGTGATCTTACTGGCGGAATAGATATAAAGAGCATGGAGGCACATGTTGACGGCACTATGAAAATAAAAGATGATGAAAAGACCATTTAATTGTGGGATTTATGAGAAGAGTATGGGAATCGGAATACATGATGCTTTGCTCTTTTTTCACAGCCTTTTCAAGTCGGGTCTGAAAGAAGATAATGATGAAGTTGTTAAAAAGAGAGATATTCTACATACTCAACTTCCTCAAGAGTGGCTCGAAGGGTCTTTAGAGGGTTCAAATGTTCTGGTCATTTCATCTTTGTTACTTTGTGATTAGTTTGATTGTAATTTTGTTGCCTTTATGTAACCAAGAGTGTTAGTCTTCAAATATAAATTTCTAAGAAGATAGAATCTTAGGTGTGGATGAAAAGTTGCTTAAACTGTATTTTTAATGCAACAAGAATTTCTATTTCAGTTTTATTCAATAAATCAATTATTAGTGTAGTATACATCAACTATTTATAATTTTTGCAAATGGCCAAAAGTATTTACAGGTCACCCCAACAGCCAACCCATAATAAAGTTTTACTCGATTTGACCCAAACCCATTTGAGCATATAGCCAACTCACAGATTTTAGCCACCCTACTATCAAGAGCCAGTCTTTCATTGTTACTTGTTAGAACAGTTGAAAAGACATAACAGAACAAGCCAAGCAATTTAATTGAAATACACATAACATACAAATCAAGCAATTTCATTGAAATATGCATAACAGACAAACATGACAATTTCCATAAAATAAATAGCTTCAATTCTTTGCATCTATCCCCGGTTTAAATACGTGAACTTGAATGCAATAGCCACATAGTCACATAGATATGTAAACAACAATTCAATCAATACATATATCAAACTTCTGTTATTCAATTACTAGTTACTGTCCCAAACATTCAGGAAGTTGTATAATCACATAAACAAGTTCTCATCGAAGGCAAGAGTACAATACTGTTGACTACCAAATAATCCAAAAATTGTTTCCTTGACGTTGATACCCGCCGTGAAGAACTTTTTATATTTTCACCTTGCTTAAAAAAAAATTAAATGTACGATTTTTGGCAATTATGCAGAACTACATCATCACTTTGAGTAGTCAGTTGTCCGATAACATATGTAAGAATGACAATAGGAGTGTCTTTCATACGCGTCTTGAAACTGATGGTTTGATTATTATGACTTCTCGCAACAGTCAGAACTTAATGTTTGGATTGTTTCTAGTTATGTGATCAGTTTCATATATACCAACCATAACAGAAGTAATAAAATTAAGGAAAATGATGCAAATAGGCTTGCAGCGCGCTTATCACTTTCCGGACCACTTTTATTTTAATTTGAGAATGGACCGAGGGCAACCATTGTCATTGGGCAACTCATCGACATTGTGACAAGTGTCCGTATGTGTAAGGTATTGTTTTCAAGAACTAAAAAGCATTTGGGCAACCGTATAATTTTAAAAGGGTTTTATAGTCATTTCGTTAGACAAAAAACACATTTGAATAGTAAAATTACGGTGGATTTATATTCAAAATCCAAAAGCGGTGAGCAAAAAGCATCCATAGTTATCGTTTTCTCTGTTTTGCTTCTCGCACAAAAGCATTCTTACTTACATTACTATTTTCACAAATCAAACCGGCTTCTTCGTCATTGTCTTCCTTGTAACGTCGGTTATGTCACCATCTTTAAAGCTACGATTGTTGATTGCAAACCACATTCGATTGATCAAGTTTTGAAAAAATGTTCCCAAATATGGTGCGTAAATATTCTTCTCGTTGTTTATTACATATGATTATTTCCAATTGGTTCCGTGTTATAATAAATCGTTTTTGTTATTCGATGAATACCTATGTTAGATAGGTGTTAATTCCATTTTATAATCCATTGCTCTTTTTTATGTGTATCTGATTCGTAATTATGTAGGGTATGATACCTTAGATGTCGTTTGTTAAGTATGTAACCTTACTTGGTTCATTAAAATACTTAGTGGCAGTTTGTAGACTAATAAGGAGTGGTTTATATGCATCATCTATGCAATTCTTTACGACGTTAGTATAGATTCCTTCTATGGCCTGAATTATTTTTGGTTTTTGTGGACCCTTTTTAGGACTATGAAGCTAAGTTAATCATTCTGAGTAAACCGAAGCGCTTTTCGTAATTATGTAGGGTAAAATACATACATTACATTTACGCTCTTTCTGACTTGTTTAGAGGCTTCTTACGCTTTACCTTTTCCTTTTCGTAGCAATTTCTTTAGCATTTACTTCCATATGTAATCTTTTAGCAATTTGTTCATCATAGGCTATCCGATCCTCTGTACTTTGAAACACCAAAGTTGGATCGCAATCCCTTACCCTTTCCAATATCGGTTCGAACTACATCTTTCGCACGGGTTCACCAATGTTTAGACTCTTAGAAATAGGTCTAGGTGCGGGGATAGGGTGAGATTGCTTTTGGTTGACCAATTGTATGGCAATCTCATTGTCGACCTCTTTTGGTTTTGGTGTTGGTGTTATTGATGTGGTTATAATTGTAGCAATGGTTGCTATCTGGGTAGAAGCGTCTAAAGCGGTATTGGATGCGACAATCTTGGCGGTGGTTGCTGCACCCTTCATTCTCCTTTTCTTCAACTGCGACCTTTAAAGAATCATCTTGACTCTTGAGGTTTGGAAAATGTATGTTTCTAATGAATAATATCAATAACTAATGGAATTTTGAGTTTAGTATTGCAATTAAGTCTAGTTAGAGTATATTCGCATGTGAAGAATATCGAGATTAGCTATTATTTTGATTATTTATGTTTTCACAAATGATATCATAAAATCATAACATAAAATTTGATGCAGTAATCTAGTACCTTGTTAATTAGATAAATACTTATTACCTTACATACCAAATAAGTCCAAAATAGCACATTCTTAAACATATACATAACACATTCATAATCCTAAAATCATCGAAGATTTGCAACTTCTTTGAGTATGTTGATAAGCTTTTGGCACATTCAACCATCTCTTGATACTTAGCTTTGACAAAAGCATTATGATCTTTCAAATTCTTAAAAGCGGTTTGCATCTCTTCATACTTCGCTTGACATCAAGATTATAATCTTTGTAAATCTTAAAATCATTATCGCCTCTTCACACGTTGCTTCTAAATTAGCATTATCATCTTCGATCCTCTTGAAACACGCTTTCATATCTTCATACTCACATTCATACTCGGAAGTTGTTCAATCATTCTCTTCCTCTTATCAATCGCTATTGTTTCTCTAAAATTTCCTTCTATTGGGAAAGTCTTTCCCGGCTCACAAGCAATTACCATTCTCTTGAAGCGGTCTATCATGTCTTTAAATAAAGAATCGTGCAAATTAGTACAATTCGAGTGCATGTACCATCTTGACACAAAGAACACGGCATTTCAGTAAATGATTGTGATGATGGATAATCTAATTGATCTAAATGTTAATTGACTAAAATATCGAGTAGAAGTGAAAGGTAAATTTCACAAATGAAAAGGTGTTTTTAATTTTGTGTAGACAATTTGTATTATTTATTGACAATTTGAATTGGTGTATAGTGTGAATAATCCAAAGTAACTGTAAGAATTGGTGTTTGCAAATGGGTTTTTTGTGGTCACTAAGAGTTAGAGTATCAGTGGCCTCTGCATTTTACTTTTTTTGACTTTTTTGTGAACTCTAGCATTTGGCTATTTTGTTTTCACCTGTTTACAGGTAAGGATGTCAGTTGCTTTTTAGGAAATGGTTTTTGTATTTTTAAATCAATTTAATAATCTTCAACTATCAACATCCACACATTCCTCGAGCATTACCAATGCATCAAGTCATAAAAGACTTGATGCATTGAATAATCTTGGTTGAGGTAAAAGCTTTTGCAAAACCAACTACTCCACCGCAAAAGCTTTTGCATATTTAATGTTGGGTGAAAATAAAATTTTATAAATACAAAAGCTTTTTGACAATAGCTTCAAAAGCTTGAAGTCTTTACAAGTGTTTTGTAAAAGTCTTCTTCAAAGTTATTACCACAATGGAACAAGTCATTTGAATATCTTATTAGAATAGTAAAAAAGTCTTTCATCAAGTTGCCATTGCGGATGTTTACCACGGCGACTTTCATCGAAGAATCCAAATAAAAAATCATTGTCCTTTTCTTCTTTTTTATAAACAAATCCGGTTTGTTGTACTTCACCGTATGTACTTTGTTACCTTATTCGTTCATATATTTATAGAGTACATGAATATAAATAACTATCTGACTTTATATTTTATATTCTATTATTAAATATTTAGTTAATTAAAAGTTCTTGAAATTGTTATTAGGGTTTATGTTTTATAGGATATGGCGGAAACCAAAGAAGTCATATTTAAAGTGCACCACAACGAAATTTGAATTTCACCACTCCGCTATGTAGGCGGTCGCTTTGTTGATGTCTCGTGTTTTAGCTCCACAGGGTTGCATTTACAGTGGTGCTTGATCATGTTTTGAATGATATTGGAGGGAAAATGGGCTTTATTTTATCTTGCACCAAATATGACACTAAAAGATGGTTTAACATTGTTGCACACAGACAATGACGTTAGACAAATGTATGACCTTGTGGATGAGAATGGATCCATGGATGTCTACATTGTGCACAAGCTACGAGCTTTGTCACAATTTTATTTCAAAAATATGGTATGGCGGGAAGAGGGCCGGCATGCGGTGCGGTAGTGCAACACCTTTCAAAGAAGGAAGCTAACAAAGCGTGTTTCTATCACAAAAGCGAAAGAGGGTTCGAGATCATAGAAAAAAGGGCTAGTGCACAAGGAATGGTTCCACATTATGAATGTTTATTGCCTTTAAAAATAATTATGAGTTTATCTGCCAACCATGCGATAGTGCTTCTATGCCAAACTTAGTGTTGTTAGGTTTAT
>CM040239.1:53164366-53205877 GCA_022545495.1 Chrysanthemum lavandulifolium
GAAGATCCAAATCGACATCTAAGGGATTTCCTCAAAATTGTCGATTCCATCGACCTTGATGCTACTACTCGGAGACCACCCATCTGCGTCTCTTCCAATTCTCTCTCGGGACCAAGCTAGTAATTGGCTTGAGCGACTTCCATGGCTCCATCTCAAGTTGGGATGATCTCACCTCGCTTCCTTGCTCAATTTTTCCCACACAGGAGAACCACTAAGCTTAGGAATGACATCTTGATGTTCCAACAACGTCAAGGTGAATCTCTCTGAAGCATGGACTCGATTCAGGACTTACTTCATAAAGTCCCTTATCGCGGCATTGATCTTTGGCTCCAAGTCCAACTTTTCTATGATCATGTCAACTTCCCCTGGCGATCCATTGACCAAGAGGCGGTGGAAAACTTAGTGATCTCACCGCGGAAGAATCATGGGGTATAATAGAGGACCTTGCTCTCTATGACAACGAAAGTTGGAATGACCCCGTGAGTTGCCCAAAACCGTTAAGGCAATCTCCTTGCCTCCAATTGACTCACAATCTTCCGACGTGGATGATCTAGCTTGAAGATCAAGTAAAATTCCTAATGAGCTCCTACAAAATCCTAAGTCTTCACGCCATGTGAACAAAGTTTCTTCCTCGTGTAAGCCGTGTAGTGATCCTCATAACACGCGCACTTGCACCCGATCCCCGAACATGCTTCCGTTGACTCGCATCCTCGCGTATTAATGGAGCGGAGGAAGATTCCTACAACACCGGACCTAGGAATTTCAACGATACAGAAGCTTGGAAGAGCAAGCCCGACTTCTATTGAGGCAAACCAAAATTCACTTCAATGATTTCTCATGGCCCCATCTCACGGTCTAACCAACAAAACATTGAAGGATGTTGCAAAACCTAGTCGCATCCCAAGAAGCCCAAATAGCTAAGCTCTGGACCGCTTTAACCAACAACAAGCGAAATGGATAGGAAGATAGATAACCTTTTGAAAGCCATGACCAATAGTGATAGGAAGGTTAATGCTATCTCAACTCCCGAGCCTTCCGGTGTAGAGATTAAGGACCCAAGTAAGTTAGCTAAGCACGTTCAATTCGTCAATACCATCGCCTTAGTGAAACCTAATAAAACAAATGACAAAGCGAACCATGAGATGAAACTTGAGGTTAAGGAAACACCGACGAATGAAACAACCGAGGAAGTGAATGAAGTAGACAATGACTATTTCAATAAGTTTCCTACGGAAGAAGAACTATCTCGCCACGCTCACTTAGTGCGTGACCTCCGTCACATGTATGTTAGGAAAAGCCCTAGGATTATTTGGAAATCCTTGGAATCTTAACATACCATGTTGCATAAGACACCTTTTCGTGGCAAAGGCCTACATTGATCGCAAGTCCCTAATCAATATAATGACTAACACCTACTACAATTGGGTAATGAAGATCCTAGGGTTAGGTGCAATTTTCTTGGTAGAATTAAGGGATTACCCGTTTATGTAGGTAGTTTCACGTTTCCTACGGACTTTATAATTGTGGATGATATTAGCACGACCATAGATCCTAGCTTGTCCCACGTTATTCTAGGAAAACCTTTCATAGAAAACACTGGAATGACTTATGATCCCTCATTAGGAATAGTGCGATTCAAGGATGAGACCGATGATGTAGCTTACCAAATGCCGTTTAAGATTGAGAAGTTTTCATCACTCTCTAATGATGAAAAGGAACTTAAACTATCGGTCTATTATAGGAATAATGAGGATAAGGAAAAGGGTAGATTATGTTATGGCCAAGATTTTGGATTCTATAAGGATTGCTTAAACTTAGGACCGAAATATAGGACCGATTGGGAGAGGAAGACCTCTTAGAAAGGTGCATCGAGGGCACTTTTACAACATGGAATCCCCAATAGAGACCGTCATGAGGAAGGAGATGACGGTAATGAAGTCACGTAAGGCACGACTACGAGTCTAGCTACAAGACTCATAAATAAAGAAAAGCGCTTCGGGGAGGCAACCCATGCTTAATTGTTTGCTTGTTAGTGTCATATATCTTTTATTGATTGTTTATTCTCATGTTTAAATTTGTAAAATGCTTTATTTTGTTTTAACCTCGTCTTAATTGCATATAAAGGTATTTTACATAAAGGATAAGTGTAGGGAGGATTCTTGATGAGTGTGTAAATACTCATCATTTTTGTACAAAATAAATCGCAAAATCATCTCGAAAACACTCGAAACACATCAAAATGATCAAAATATCACAAATCGGTGTTTTATGTGTTTTAAATGCAAAAATATCAAAATCGGATGAAAACATATCAAATTTGCAAAATTGCGGTTTAGTCCCCAGTTTATAAAATTGTCAAAACTAGTCCCTGAGCCAAAATTTCAAAAGAAAAGTCACCAAAGGTCTTTTTAAAATCACAAATTGTCATATTTAGTCCTTTGGTGGAAAATCTAAAAGTTTTGAGAAAATTACAATTTAGTCCCTAAAAATCCAAAATGGTCAAATTTAGTCCTTGGAAATTTTCAAAAGTGTCAAAATAGACCTTGGTCTATTTGAGGTTGGCAACACTAGTCCTTGGATTACATTTTCATAATTTTCATGATTGGTCCCTGGGAATTAAGGTTTTACACATTTGGTCCCTATATTAATATTTCTACAAACCATCCGGACCTTATAATAAACCCAAGCCCAAACTAACACCCACGGCCCAATTCATATAACCCGGTCTTGTTTACCCATGACCGACCAAAACCAACGTTTAAATAAACAAAACCCGCCCCCGCTTCCTGTCATCCCAGACACTTGTGTCTACAACCCCTCCTCCAGCCACCTCTTTGCCTCCCTACACCATCTTGTCTCCCCCCCTCCTCACCAACCTTACAAATGCATTTAATGCATCCTTTCCCTGTCTCTAATATCAAAAACCGATTTTCCCGCCAAAACCAATCTATGGCCAATATTTTCCTAACTCATCCAAAAGCTGTAAAGTATAGTGGGATTTGGTCAGAAAGTAGAGAGAAGGTGTTGGGAGCTATAAAAAGAAGAAGAAGGAAGGAAGCAAGTAGTAGATTTTAGTTTAATATTTCTAAAATGTCGTTTTTAGTTAAAGTTTTAATTTTAGTTCAAATGATGTAATTTAAGCTTCTTTGTGTAACATTCAAGTTAAATCAACATTGTAGGGTATTTTTGAATATCAATCTCAAGTTTTTAGTTAAGCTCATATTTTCAAGTCTACTGTTTCAATCTTCAGTTTTAAATTCTATGGTCAAAGCTTGTAGTGGCTTATTTGAAGCTTTAAATAGCTTGTCTAAACTCCTTATAAGCTTTTTATAAGCTACATTTCATTTTCAAGTTACTTTGAATGAAAGTCAACCAAAGTCAACTATGATGCTCATTGGGTTTGGTAATGAAGAATGGTGATGCAGAGATGGATATGGGTTTAAATAAAGTAGGATAGAATGGTTGTGTGTTTGGTTTTGGGTCTGCATAATCTGGATACATATAAGTAAGTTTATCAGTTTCCATATTTCAAGTCATATTGCAATCCTAGTTTATATATGTATGTGTGGTTACCATTTGTGTATTCGATGCTTTAATGGTAATTTAAGTAGTTTGAATGGTTGTTTTAGCTAAATCATTGGATATTTCCCTTTTAGTTCTCAACAGTTGGTAAAAAAGGGTGTTTGGCTTTATGGGTTAAACTGTCTTTTAGGCTTATACAGTGTTTGCTTCTTGTTGTTTCATGCTTCTTAAGCTCATTTGAGCACACTTGAGTCATCATTTGGTGCATGCTAGTTCAAAAGTCAAAATTACATTGAAATCATCTTCTTGATGATCCGTGTGGATTGGATTGCTAACTCATTATTTTGTGTTTAGAAGTGTTAAACAAAGTCGGCTCTATGTCCATTACACCTTATAACACCTATTTCGGTTCTTCATTTGATTTTAAAACTCATTATGGTCAAACTTTAACTGTTTCAAAAGTCAAAGTTTAAAAAAAATCGGTTTGTCAGAAAGTCAAGAATTGCATGTCTTCATTTCAAGTAGTTGGGGTCTCATTTTTGGTTTAAGTATAGTTGGCTAGGTGGTCTTCATGTCCACATTTCTGGTTTCAGCAATAGCTCATTGAATTAACTTTTAGAATAGCTTAAACTTGGTCAGTTGGTCTCATAAGTGTCCTGTGCACAGACTTATTGACTATGCAGTCATCTTGCAGAGGTCACAACAAGCACACCAAAGCTTGTTGAGAGCTTATATTTGGTAGATTAGTTCTTTAGCTGGTTGTCTACTGATTTCAACATTTGGATTTCCCATTAGTGATTAGAATAGCTCGTGTGATAAGCTCAAAGTAGCCTTCCACCATTGTTTTTGCTTATAATCTCAAGTCTCAAATCATGTGCTAGCTTGTGATTTAGAGGATTAGGATAGTTTATTTTGTTGCATTTCATTACTTTAGCATATTAGAGCTTCTCCTTTGGTTTGGTAGCCTTTGGATCCCATTTGCTTATTCAAGTCTTATTCCATTAAGCTCTTGCACATCGATTCGATTCTGCCACACAACCCCATGTTTTTCCATTTTCATAGATTCCTTAAATTATTTTAGAGTTTTCCTGTAATTTTCGATTTTTCCTAGTCGTTTTGCTATTTTTCTTGATTTTAATTAGTTTTTAAGCATTTTTAATTAGTATTTAATACAAAAAATTAAGAAAAGGTTCAAAAAAAATAATTTTTCTATTTTATTAAGTTTAGATAAATATAAAAAGCCAAAAAAGTATTTTTCTAGATTTTTCTTAGTTAAATTTGTATTTTTAAATATTTTAATTAGATTTTAATAGTTTAAAATTCATAGAAAATAGATAAATAGTCATAAAAATACAAAAATAGTTTTGAAAAGTCTATTTTGATATTTTAGACTTTTCCAAGTCTTAATCTTATTTTTCTAGCCTTATTTCACATTTTCTTGTATTTTAGGTAATTAATTATTAGTTAAAAATAGTTTTAATTAGATAATTAGTTTTAAAATAATTTTCTTTTCTATAAATTTTCTTTTATCATTAGGATTGTAAAACATCATTTTCATATTTTTAGGGTTAATCTTGCTTTAGTTTCACTTTTTATTTTATGCGTCACGTAGATTTTAATTTCGGTTTCGTAAAAACATAAAACAAAAACATCATTTTAATTTTAGTGATAGCGTTTATTTAATAGATTTTATCTTTTAATTTCCTCTCATTTGCATTTTAGCCTTTGTATCTGCTTTGATATTTCGTAGTTATAATAATCTCAAATTCCTTTATCGTTCAAATTTCTCGATCACTAGACGTTGATTGATCCATTGCATAGCTCATTGGGACATAACGACCGGGAGACCCTATACTCCTCGGTTTTCTTACGCTTGCGTGAGAGAACTTGACGGTTTTGCAAGATCAAATTTTTGGCGCCACGGAGGGGTGTCTTGATAATCTTACGCTTAGCGATTAGTGATTTGGATATTCACTCTTTGTTCATACCATCCATCCATATATGTTTATGTTTTCTTATCCAAAACCCCAAAATACTCTTCTCATTCCTCTTATTCGTTGATTCTATTTCTCTTACCCTCTTTGCCGCTTAATTCTATTCTTCGTATCCTCTCAACCATTTGATTCTCTTCGTAATCCTCATATGTTTAATTCTTATGTCGACATTCGTCGACTTCATCGTCGAAATGTGTGTGAGCGGTGTGAGGGCTAGTTCAGCGAATTTTGCAATTCGTGCGAATTATCCATCGAAATTCTTTTCAAAGTTATTTCGACCACCCGCCACAACCTCGAAATACATTCTAATCTTGACAAACCGGTTCAAACGTCTGAGCTACCCCAAGCACCCACCGAGGATTACGAGGACACTTTCTTTGAAGATAGAGCCCGTAATCTAATCGAACAAATTCAAACCGATGAAAAAAGGTCGAGAATTAGAATTGATCACGATGAACCCGCTCAAACACCGTGACTAACAAGAATGACTTGCCTAATCTTCACGCTTTCTCAAGAACCGAACCGAGACCATAACGGAAGTGGTGGAAATTGCTAGCTCTCGAGCACACCACTTGTCCCACCTCCGGATTTTTCCGAATGTTCTTTGAGTCTTGATGGTCATTCGTATCACCATGTTGGTTTTGTTGATCCTTTGAATAAACCGATTCCTCTTCATAACTCTCAAATGCAATCGCTTATTCCTTGTGTCGGTTGTGGTGAGCCTCTCATGGTTCACCACATCGTTGAGTGTACATGTGTACAATGTGGTAATGATATCCATAACGGGAGTTGTTTGTTTTGTGGTTCAAGGAATTCATTTGATTATGATCCTAATCGAACTCATTTAACGATTCCTCAAACTTTTCCAATTACCCACCCCACCCGACCTATATTCATATGATCAACATTCTTGTTGAATTTTGTGGAGGTCCTCACCAAGGATTTGAGTGTCAATCCGAAACACGCTTTGTCTATGAACAGTTTTCCAATGATGCTCGTAACTTTGGTTATGACCAAAATCCATATGACTCACTGTCCGGACTCAGCAGCTTCTTGTTGTGACTCTGTGGAGGTCCCATTTCACTACGATTGTCAAATAGGGAACCCAGGTTCCTTGTAACAATCATGACTTTCACATGTTTGACAATTTTCAACCTCCACAAAGACCATACGGTTCAAACTCCACCCGAGCCGTTGTCTCATGAAATCTCCCAAGATCTTGAAACCGCAATGAAAACACTTGAGGATATGATGAGTAACTTTAAGAATCAAGTGAGTGGTGAAAAGACCATGGGAGAATTGCTAGTCAAGAGCGAGGCCCGCCAATCTAAGGAGGAATTATTAGTCCTAGAGCATGCACTCTAAGACGTTCCCAATTTCTTAAGGCCGCCTGTATGATGATGACGAGGAGGGTTTTTATCCTTTTAAAGGTAATATTTCTCAACCCCTCGGTCATTGATATCCCAAAGAGTTGAGATTTCATCTCAAACAACTGCTATCACACCAAGCTCCCACTCACTCTCTCGAACATGGGGACGAGCATCTTGACACTGTTCACGAAAAGGAATCGGACGAATTCATAAAGTCTAGTGTTGAGGACCTTGTCCCAATCCCGAGAGAGTCACAGGAACTTCGATCATGTGTGTGATTCTTCTTCCCTCTTGAGTGTTCAAATGATCAATTTGAGACTTTCTCCGATTTTAGCGACGATTGTGCTTCCTTTGAAACATCGAGTTTGTTGAGGCATCACTTCCTCAATCGATCTCGATCCCTTTCTTGAGGAGTTCTCCGGTGAACTCACTCACATCAATCCACTCTTTGATTTCGCCGATTTGGGAGAAACCGAAAGTCTCCTTGATAATGATCGTTCACTCACTTCTTACCCAACAATTCAATAGAGAATGTTGATCACTTTGTTCCGAAACATTCAAAGCTACTTTCACCAATCCTCTATTTGAATTGATTCGAATTCACTTCAATTCTCGAGAATCCACTCTTTGATACTCAGATTGAGGATAGTGATGAGCCAACTATGGAACAAGAGTTCACAACTTCACCGATGTGAATGATTCTCTTCTTGAAGAGTTCTCCTGAACTCTCTCATGACATATCTCCTCCGGAACATGATCATTTCTATTTTGATCTTGAGGATGATATTAGCTCGGAGGAAGGTGTACTCTATCGTATGAGTTTGCTTATTGATGATACTACCTTCACCCTTCCTCCCGGTATGCACATTTGAGGATGAAGAATGGATCTTGATTGTTATCAAGACCTTTCTTCCTTTCCTCAAATATCTTGTGATTCCTTCATCTTCACTCCTTCGGAATGAAGATACTATCTTTGACCCCGGCATTTTCATTTATCATTTTGAGCGGTTCTATGTATATCTCATCGGTGTGGAACTTTCACGTGCTTCAAATGTTTGTCCAAACATCCCGAATGAAAGTTCGATGGAGATTGTTTCTTCCACTTTGCTTCCCATGAACCAATGAATTGGGGTCGAGTCAAGCTAGCGACTGAAATCAAAACATGCTTACACACCATATGGGTTTTCACCCATATTTCGACTTCTTACCCTTTCTACCACCTAAGTGTGGGGTGATGCCCACATGTTATTATGTTAAAAAAAAAAAAAAAAAAAAATCTTTCTAAATAATGGCGTAGTATTTCCCTTTACGTTCTTTGTTTCGGCATAACCGCGGTACTTTGAATATTGAGGCAATATTCATTTCTAAGTGTGGGGAATTCTCACGAATTTCATATATTATCTACCCAATTCCCGTTTTGGCCAAAATTTTTTTTGGAGTAAGTGTTTACACTTTCTCATTTGGTTATCGATCCGCCTTATGCAGAAGACAAAGGATTAGCTAATCCGAGCAAACGGCTCTTGGTAAAGATATCTCAAATCCGTTTATATGGCTTGCAATTTGCCCAAAATTGTATGGTATTCAACTCACCATATCCTAAAAGTGAAGAGTTGGCTAGCCCAAGATTATGGCTCAGGTAAAGGCGATGGAAAAACCATAATTGGTAATCACTCACCAAAGATAATGTTGATAATTTATCTAAGAGTTGGCTAGTCCGAGGGTACGGCTTCGGTAAAGACAAAATCAAATCCGTTGAAAGTCGGTGATTTGCTCAAAATCACATGGTTATCGATGTACCATGGTTCTTACTTGAACTGAAACATTTGGCTACTCCGAGTAATGGCTTTTGGTAAAGAGATTAAAATCCATTATGTTTTCTCAAATCATTGCTAGGGACTAGCAATATCTCGATGTGGGGATTGATGAGTGTAAATACTCATCATTTTGTACAAAATAAACCGCAAAATCATCCGAAAACACTCGAAACACATCAAAATGATCAAAATATCACAAATCGTTGTTTTATGTGTTTTAAATGCAAAAATATCAAAATCGATGAAAACATATCAAATTTGCAAAAATTGCGCTTTAGTCCCCAAGTTTATAAAATTGTCAAAACTAGTCCCTGAGCCAAAATTTCAAAAGAAAAGTCACCAAAGGTTTTTTTTAAATCACAAATTGTCATATTTAGTCCTTTGGTGGAAAATCTAAAAGTTTTGAGAAAATTACAATTTAGTCCCTAAAAATCCAAAATGGTCAAATTTAGTCCTTGGAAATTTTCAAAAGTGTCAAAATAGACCTTGGTCTATTTGAGGTTGGCAACACTAGTCCTTGGATTACATTTTCATAATTTTCATGATTGGTCCCTGGGAATTAAGGTTTTACACATTTGGTCCCTATATTAATATTTCTACAAACCATCCGGACCCTTATAATAAACCCAAGCCCAAACTAACACCCCTGGCCCAATTCATATAACCCGGTCTTGTTTACCCATGACCCGACCAAAACCCAACGTTTAAATAAACAAAACCCGCCCCCCTTTGTCCCTGTCATCCCCGACACTTGTGTCTACAACCCCCCTCCTCCAGCCACCTCTTTGCATCCCTACACCATCTTGTCTCCCCCCTCCTCACCAACCTTACAAATGCATTTAATGCATCCTTTCCCAGTCTCTAATATCAAAAACCGATTTTCCCGCCAAAACCAATCTATGGCCAATATTTTCCTAACTCATCCAAAAGCTGTAAAGTATAGTGGGATTTGGTCAGAAAGTAGAGAGAAGGTGTTGGGAGCTATAAAAAGAAGAAGAAGGAAGGAAGCAAGTAGTAGATTTTAGTTTTAATATTTCTAAAATGTCGTTTTTTAGTTAAAAGTTTTAATTTTAGTTCAAATGATGTAATTTAAGCTTCTTTGTGTAACATTCAAGTTAAATCAACATTGTAGGGTATTTTTGAATATCAATCTCAAGTTTTTAGTTAAGCTCATATTTTCAAGTCTACTGTTTCAATCTTCAGTTTTAAATTCTATGGTCAAAGCTTGTAGTGGCTTATTTGAAGCTTTAAATAGCTTGTCTAAACTCATATAAGCTTTTTATAAGCTACATTTCATTTTCAAGTTACTTTGAATGAAAGTCAACCAAAGTCAACTATGATGCTCATTGGGTTTGGTAATGAAGAATGGTGATGCAGAGATGGATATGGGTTTAAATAAAGTAGGATAGAATGGTTGTGTGTTTGGTTTTGGGTCTGCATAATCTGGATACATATAAGTAAGTTTATCAGTTTCCATATTTCAAGTCATATTGCAATCCTAGTTTATATATGTATGTGTGGTTACCATTTGTGTATTCCAGTCTGTTTAATGGTAATTTAAGTAGTTTGAATGGTTGTTTTAGCTAAATCATTGGATATTTCCCTTTTAGTTCACAACAGTTGGTAAAAAAGGGTGTTTGGCTTTATGGGTTAAACTGTCTTTTAGGCTTATACAGTGTTTGCTTCTTGTTGTTTCATGCTTCTTAAGCTCATTTGAGCACACTTGAGTCATCATTTGGTGCATGCTAGTTCAAAAGTCAAAATTACATTGAAATCTGTCTTACTGATGATCTGTGTGGATTTGGATTTGCTAACTCATTATTTTGTGTTTAGAAGTGTTAAACAAAGCTGGCTCTATGTCCATTACACCTTATAACACCTATTTCAGTTCTTCATTTGATTTTAAAACTCATTATGGTCAAACTTTAATCTGTTTCAAAAAGTCAAAGCTGCACAAAAAATCGGTTTATAGAAGCGCAAGAACCGCATCTTCATTTCAAGTAGTTGGGGTCTCATTTTTGGTTTAAGTATAGTTGGCTAGGTGGTCTTCATGTCCACATTTCTGGTTTCAACAATAGCTCATTGAATTAACTTTTAGAATAGCTTAAACTTGGTGATTGGTCTAAGTGTCCCGTGCGGACTTATTGACTATGCAAATATCTTGCGGAGGTCACAACAAGCACACCAAAGCTTGTTGAGAGCTTATATTTGGTAGATTAGTTCTTTAGCTGGTTGTCTACTGATTTCAACATTTGGATTTCCCATTAGCTGATTAGAATAGCCTGTGCATAAGCTCAAAGTAGCCTTCCAGTCACTGTTTTGTGCTTATAATCTCAAGTCTCAAATCTGTGCTAGCTTGTGATTTAGAGGATTAGGATAGTTTATTTTTGTTGCATTTCTGTTACTTTAGCATATTAGAGCTTCTCCTTTGGTTTGGTAGCCTTTGGATCCCATTTGCTTATTCAAGTGCTTATTCCATTAAGCTCTTGCACATCAGTTTCAGATTCTGCCACACAACCCCATGTTTTTCCATTTTTCATAGATTCCTTAAATTATTTTAGAGTTTTCCTGTAATTTTCAGATTTTTCCTAGCTGTTTTGCTATTTTTCTTGATTTTAATTAGTTTTTAAGCATTTTTAATTAGTATTTAATACAAAAAATTAAGAAAAGGTTCAAAAAAAATAATTTTTCTATTTTATTAAGTTTAGATAAATATAAAAAGCCAAAAAAGTATTTTTCTAGATTTTCTTAGTTAAATTTGTATTTTTAAATATTTTAATTAGATTTTAATAGTTTAAAATTCATAGAAAATAGATAAATAGTCATAAAAATACAAAAATAGTTTTGAAAAGTCTATTTTGATATTTTAGACTTTTCCAAGTCTTAATCTTATTTTTCTAGCCTTATTTCACATTTTCTTGTATTTTAGGTAATTAATTATTAGTTAAAAAATAGTTTTTAATTAGATAATTAGTTTTAAAAATAATTTTCTTTTTCTATAAATTTTCTTTTATCATTAGGATTGTAAAAACATCATTTTCATATTTTTAGGGTTAATACTGCTTTAGTTTCACTTTTTATTTTGTACGTCGCGTAGATTTTAATTTCGGTTTCGTAAAACATAAAAACAAAACATCATTTTAATTTTAGTGATAGCGTTTATTTAATAGATTTTATCTTTTAATTTCCTCTCATTTGCATTTTAGCCTTTGTATCTGCTTGATATTTCGTAGTTATAATAATCTCAAATTCCCTTTATCGCTCAAATTTCTCGATCACTAGACGTTGATTGATCCATTGCATAGCTCGTTGGGACATAACGACCGGGAGACTCTATACTCCTCAGATCCTCATTGATTTCGTGCTTAAGCTGTTTTAAGTTTTCTTACGCTTGCGTGAGAGAACTTGACAGTTTCTTGGCGATCAATTACATACGTTTTCAAAAGAAACGTAAACATGAGAATAACAATTTATTAAAAGATATATATGTGTGTTTGTTCGAGTCAAATGCTTGTATCGAGTCATAATGGATGTTTTGCGTAAATTTTTCCAGATTTTAAAGATGTAAATTTTCCGAAAATCACGCACCGCTTTTGTCGGGATAACTGACGGCTTCAGATCGCAACGACGGCGCCAGAAGGAGTAAAACAACAAATTACTTTTTCTCGTTTTCGAGCTACTTATAAATTTTGGAATTTTCCAGAAATTCTATAAACATCCATTCCACAAGCATTATATCCTAGTTTAGTAGAGTCTTATATATATTATTACCGCCGATTTTACGCGAAGGTTTCGTTTGTTTTCTTCAAGAGTGCAGGTTTTATTTATCAAGAAGAAGAAACAAAAGATTGGAAGGAGCTTTTTACGCATACATTTTTCTTGGAATGAATTTAACCACCACTTTACACGGATTCTACCGAGCTAATCAGGGGAGTATTAGTTTCTTTCGCTTTTAATTACCTTCTATTATTATAATTTTGATACTTTCGGGAACATTGGGGACAATGTTCGGTTTAAGTGTGGGAGGGAAAATAAACGGAACTTTGAAACTATGCTTATCCTTGATTATTTGCTTTGTCCAATTGTATTTGTGTAATAAACCATGAGAAAATATCGGTTAGGGTAATTTTGGCACCAAATTTAAATTTTTCATGACATGTAGGAGTGGGCCATTAGTCTTAACAAAAGCGTCTCACGGATAGGAAGTTGCATGACTAGCACAATAACCCTTTACCACCTAAATTCCACCCAAAATGTGAGGATCGCCCTTAGATTAGTAGGAATTAAAGCATTCATCTTTAATGCTTAGTGTGTGAACCGGTAGTATAATAGATTCTAGAACTTGTTTTGTGATGCATCCCGAGATCGCTAGTAAGACTACACTTGTGTAGTTAGGAATAACTAAATGATAAGAGGCATTAGGATAACCCTTGTTTGATGCCGTAATATAATTACTTCTTCCACATCGGTTGAGTAATTCCCCACACCTTTGCGTTGTACTCATCTTTAGTACACGATACCCTAGTTAACCCCTCAGAGCCTATCCTTTTCGCGGTTCTCGTGATGTTTCGGTTTTTCCGGAATATTAATGAAGAGCATTGTTTACAACCCACCCCCAAATGTACAACCAAATCGCCTTAGCCTACCTTGTATGCACTCACTTTTAGTGCATTATTGTTATCATCCCAAACCCTTAGTTCAATTATCTAGTTGCTTGCATGAGTTGCTAAGTCGAGTCATATCCTTTGTACACAGTTTTGGGACGATTGGGACTCATGGGAAAAGTTAAAGTTTATGAAATGAATGGAAGGGAACGTTAAATTCCCTTATTTGCATAATAACGTACCCCAAGTGTTTTGATCTTTTCAATTCGGTCAAATTAGTGTTAGAGTAATAAGAACTCAAGTGTAGGGATGTGCCTATAAATCCTATCATTTTGATGTTACCGTAGAGGATGGTAGAGTAAAAGTGTATGAAAAAAATTAAAAAAAAAAATAGAAAAGAGAAAAGAAAAAAAATAGAGTGTTAAAAAAAAAAAAAAAAAAAAAAAAAAAAAGGGCTACCATCCTACATCTATCATTTAAATTTATGTTTGTTTGTTTCAGCTTATCTAGAAGTTTAGAGTGTCGAGTCTTGGCTTAGCAACGCCATTCTTCGTATGCTTGTAATATAGAGATTTTTGACTTGCCACCACTAAATAGCCTATCCCACCAACCCCTTTGTTTCCCTACCGTAAGTCTAACATTACAACCCTTTAAAGACCTCTTTGATAGTCTTTCCTAGGTGCTTACGCCAAAGCGATGGAGGTTTGATCTATTCTCAAGCCTATGCTAATCTATGTACTAGGACCGGTTAATGAGTGTTTATCTTCCATTTCCAACTTGTTATATTTCATATATACACCCGAGAGATGTGAGTACCCAAACACCCCATGAGAGGTGCTACTATGTAATTTTCGTGCTTGTTATGACTTTCATGGGGCTTATATGTGTTGTGGATTGTTTTAAACCAATGCTTCATGACCCCAACTTGTAAATTAATTGGCTAAAAGCACATTTGCTTGAGGACAAGCAAATACCAAGTGTAGGGATATTTGATAAGGTTTTAAATGTACCTTTTTAGGGGTCGTTTAAGCCCTTATTTGATCACTTTTGTATCCGTTATTACTTAATATCGCTCCTTTTCACTTTTTAGGTCTCTTGAAGGCAAATTGCTGGAATGACACTTATTTGGACGAATAGGCGGATATACGAAAAAATGGCCAAAGTCAAGAATCGAGACACTCAAGCTTTGAAATACAAGGGGACGGCGTCAGGTGTTAATTGTGACGCCGTGAGCACTTCTGTGACTCGGTAGCCAAATTATTTATTTTCAAGTACGGTGTCGAGCTTTAAAAGAGTAGGCCGTCGCAACTCGGACGCCTAGATTTGATCCGCACGGCGCCGAGATCGAAGAGGACGGCGTCACAAGCTTAAGGTGACGCCGCCGCAAGACTAACGCGCCAAGACGAAACCCTAATGACGGCGACCAAGGGGTCACAAATCAAAGGTGACGCCGTCACGATTGTAATCTTATATATAGAATCCGAATTTTTCGGTTTTAGGGTGTAGTCTTTTGGAGTAAAACCTAAACCGAACCAAGGTTGTCTTGTACAGTATTTTAGGGTTCCAAACCCTATCTTACCACAAGATAAGTGCTTTACTTCATTAATTCAATTATGTCTTCAATTATTTGTGTATGCTTGCATGTTCTCCATGTCCAGCTAATTTACTTGTGTGTTTGCTTAGGAATATGAAACTTAATTATTGAATATTGATTGGTTGTCTCTTATCATAATTGTTAATGATCTAGTAATGCGATAGGTCATTCGTTGTGTAGTTAATGCTTGATTAATCTTTGTGAACCTTAGACTATGACACCTAGAGTAGTTGTAGGCTAAACCATCCAAAGAGTACCTTAGAGTTAGAGTTTATAATTCCTAGAGATTTTGTAGACGAGACCCTTTGGTAGTTTCAAAGAGTTAGGGATAAACGCATACCCTACGACTTTAGACACACAACGCGATTAAGAATAAGGACGTGACAATTCAACCATCAGGAGATAATTAAGGAGTAATAAAACCTAAGTAAACACATCTTTAAACTATCATACGAGCACACAATAATTAGACATAGACTACATACACCTTAGATTAGATAAGTAGAGTAATCGGTAGAAATACCAACCCCCAAATCCAAACCCCGAGATTCGTACCTTTCCATTTTCTTAAAAATATAAAAAAGATAAAAAATAATCTTCCTCAACCCCAACCTTAGCGTAGTAACTTCTCACTAGCATTCCTATTCCCCAGAAACGATATCAATACCCGTGGCACCCTAATACTACACTACAACGATTAGGTTCATCGCCTAGGGTGTTATAAAACTTCCTCGAAGAAAAGAAAGTTCCTTTGACCTCGAACGACGCGTGTAGCGTTATCAACCTTCACCATGTCTCTTAATGAACTGCTTATGCCAATTAAGTGCTTTATCAAACATGTGCATAGAAACTAACCTTACTTTATGATTTTCAGCAATGGAATCAAGGAGAAAGAACTGATTAACTCTATATAACCATCCTTGCACATCTTCACCATAAAACTTGGGAAACTCAAGATTTGTCAACCTTCCAAATGATTAACCTTCACCTCTGTTGCTGGTACCTTCCCCAGCATTCAATCGATTAGTAGTGTGCTGTTGGAAGAATAACAGACCTCTAATCTGTTCATTAATCTGCTCCATTGACCTTTGCATTGTTAACTGAGTTGTATTCAGATCATCAGCAGTTGTAGTAGTCAAACTAGTTGGATTACCACCACCACTACTGTCAGTTGCACGTGTATTCACCATTGCAGCAAGTGATTGAGTATCAGATGGACAAGAATGATTGGAAGTGATCGGAATTGTAATAGAATTTAGTTAGACAGTTATAACGGATTTGTAACTGAATTGTAACAGAATTTGGTGCCAAGATTGAGCTCTGATACCACTTGTTATGGTCTCAAATGGTTTATATAGAAATGATAGTGTATTAATCACAATCAGGCATTCAAAGTAAGAATATGAACACGAAATTGTAATCAAAAGGGATTTGTTATATGATTGATGAAGTGGAATTATTACAGAGAGAATTGAGAGAAGTACAAAATCAAGAATGAGTAAAATGAGAGATTACAAGTGAATTTATACAATGAGAAATAAGGAGGGAAAATCTGTTATGGGTTGTTTGACCAAGGGTTGACTTCCCAGCATGTGCTTCTCACGTGCTGATGTTAGAAGAGCTTCTAACAATACTATTATCTTTATGGATAGCCGTCCAATGCATATTAGACACCGGATATTGTGCAAGTCTTGGATGGTCTTAATTAAGGAAGTGGTCAGCCGGCAATCACAAGATGTTGTACTCTTTAGTAGTGCTAAGAATTGGTCAATATTATTCTTTAGTAGTGCCGAGAACTAGTCTCTTTCTACATTCTTTTCATAATTTCATGTTTATATTATATTTTATAGCTAAAGCCTGAATGTGTGTTGTTGTCTTAGATTCTCTTGGATTACTCCCATATGACAAGGTTAGAAATGGTTGGTATGACCAATGATGATAGAATAAAAAATGCACCAAAATAAACACATGTTTGGATAAAAATTACAGTATAATATTGTATATTAGTCTATAGGCATACCAAGTGGTTTTTGTATTGGATTCTGCTGTTTTTGCAGCGTTGCTCAAAATTTAAAATTATCCTAATTATGAGTATTATGATAAGAGCCATCTTGTTGGCTACAATTTCTGACAATTCCACATGATTTTTTGGTTTTTAATTCCATTAAGTTATTATGACTTTTAAATTGAATAACTATTCTTATAATCTCTCGCTCCATTAGTTGACCTCAGGGTACCCGTATTTATGACTGCTTTAATTAAGCACCGGCAGTTTGGATGATTAGCAATTGCGTAGGACTAGACAAACATGACCATAAACCATGCTCACATGACTAGTTTTCCTGAGATCGAAAGTAATGGTAAAGGCTGGTAAGACATGTTTTAGCATACCTCGAAATGAGTTAAAGACTTAATTTCCTCATGTAGAGCTTACATTGTCGTTGTCACTGCAGTAGCAAGTACACTTGCAATATAAGGGTTCACATGTAGATCGTGAACGCATATACAATTAGCTTTAAGGTGATCATATCACTAGCATTTTAATCTAGAGTGTTGATAATGTGGTGGTATATGAAAATAAAAGTGAACAAAATAAGGAAAGCAAATAACTTGTATGTATAAAAAAAACCACATTATACAAGTTATGATGGGATGAATCATAACTAGATTATGATAAATGAGCGAATACTTCTATACTGTTGTTATTCTGAGGGATACACTGATTCTAATTTAGAACACATGATATGACAACATATGGTCAACTTAATTTTTGGTAGACTGCACAGCAAGAATTAGAGCCTCATGTCAAACACAAATTACTTAATATTATATAAGTATTTCCTTGTTAAACCAAAAATAAAAAATAAAAACAAAACATAGCTCATAATCGAATAAAGTACAATATGTTTTAGACAACTTTTGGATAAATAGTTGGAGACGTCTCATTGCAACACCATTTAATTAGAAGTTTAATAGAAAAAGAAACACAAACTATCAAAAAGAAATATTTGGAACCACCCCATGAATGAAACGAAAGAATCACACACACGCCAACGATAGACGTTTTCTCATTCTATTATGTCACTTAGAACATTGCTTGTAGCTGATCGACCACCGTCTTATCCACTTGGAATGCCTTAGCTAGAATATCACTGGGAATTGGAGGATTTGCTCCGAAAACAGCATTTGCAATCGTTATGGCACCTGGATTTTGACTGCTTAATGCGGCAATCACCACTGCATTTCCATTACCCACATTGCGCTGGTAATGAACAAGTCCTACTGGGAACACAAAAACATCACCCTTTTGCAGTACCTTAGAGATATGACGGTTATCAGGGTTAGAAGTGACAAATCCGACTTGTAGGGACCCTTCAAGAACTGTAAGGATCTCAGTGGCTCTTGGGTGAGTGTGAGGAGGATTGAGTCCCCATGGTGCATAGTCAATTCGAACCATTGAGATTCCCATAGTGTTTAGCCCTGGTAACTGAGCTGCAAAGACTGGGGTCACTCTTGATCCCACATCATTCGATGTGTTACCCCTGAGGTGCAGCCCACTGAAGAAGAAATCTTCGGCTTGAACTTGCATTGGGTTCTTGCACGAAACACCATTTACTTTCACTGCACGCATTAAACAATATATTTCATCACATCAAGCCGCTTGCTATGCAGTTACATTTAGTTTTAAAAAATCAGCATATATTTACAATTAACTGGTTTTTGTTAAACATGATACCTGAGCTGTTAGGATCAGCTACACAGAAATCTTGGATGGGTGCAGGCTCATAGGCTAAGGCAAAACTGCCAAAAGTAAGAGCCACAATACTAAATAGGATGAGTTTGTTCGACATCTCGTTATTTCTTCTGAATATGGACACAGATGAGATGATTTGATGGTGATATTAGCTGCTTTGTTACTGCATATATATAGAGGTAGTCTGCATGGTTGATGATTCTATTGTTAACTGTATGTTGTCTGTCCTATCTTCGTATCTCTTAGAATAATGTTATTTTATATTATTGCCGTCTATCACATTAAAGGATATATCTGGCACTACGTATGGGAATTCATCTATATTATGGAATTTTAATCAATTGAATATTGTTCTGAGTTTGGATAAGGAATCGGTAAGCTGGCTAAAAGTTGGTATTCTAGTGTGTAATGCCAAGACTTGTTCAATCTTAATCAATACTATTACGTTTAGCACAAAATTGCATGCTATGTTCCTCTTAATTTACTGCTTTTGAGTAGGAAATTTCAGCTTTTTTTAATGATAGATGTGGCGACATAGGATGGTACGGGTAGGTTATGTAACGGGTCAAAATTGTTAGGCTGCGTTGATAATATATATATCACGATATAATTAAAAGATACTACGTAATAACTAACGATTTGTTATTTTTTTATCATTAAACGGGTAATGTATGTAGTGGTCACCAAACTATTAACCTTTTTGATATTATATATATATATACTAACAACCATTTTTGAACGGGGCAAAAGCAAATTTTTTACGGACCCCGTTTTGAGTTAATTGAGCTTCTGATAGGTTGATATTGTGATTTGCAGAACAATAGTACAGCGGCTACAGTGTTTGATGTCCAATGGCAACATCCTATTGGTTGATGTGTGAAGGTGTTTTCCCTGTTCACAGCCCGTTTCCCGTAATGACATAATTAGGGGGTATGAATTTGTTGTTTACACTTTACACCCTCTTGAAGCTTCCTCCCATTATTTTTCCATACCAAATAAATTGCACTGCCTCATCATCTCCATCCCTTCCATCTTCTTCCTGAACATTCTTCCAACCAAACCACCCAAAAAACAGACACTTTTTCCATATCTTTTATTTCAATATGAAGATATGATCCGATCAAACCCAAAAAAAATGATATAAAAAAGAACGGAGAAGTTGGTTTAATACACACAAATAAAATTCCTCTCTTCCTATCAAAACCACCGATTGTGTGATTACACACATAAACTAAATTATGGTTTAATTTTTTGGATTCCAATTCTCATGCATCTGATGATGAGGTCCTTCTTTTAAAAGCTTATGGTGTCATTTTTTAAGGTATTTTTTTTTATGAAACTGTTGTTCATCTGCAGCAGTGCCGTTATCGGAAAAAGGGGATTACACAATTGTTAAAGAAGGTGAAGCTGAGATTTTAATGGATGATAGACGAAGTAGTTTATAATACGCCCAGGTTTTCGTTTAAGTTGTATGTTTTAATGGTTAAAGTTTACTGCTTTTATTGGTTTCATTTCATATTTAGTCTATTCTGCCAATTTTAATGTTTGTTTTTACATCTTTAAAAAAAAATATATGAATCACGATTTGTTAAAGGTTGGATCTATTGATGTTTTTCCTATGTTTATGTGATAAGATGGTGTCTTTAGACATGGGTTTTGCCTAATTGAATGGGTTTATTTGTATGTCAAAACCTAAAAAGAAAAGCAAACCCAAAACAGCCTCTTAAGTCACTCACTATATTTCTTTTTGTTTTGGATTTTTTTATTGGTTATGTGATCTTAGAACTTATGTGTTTGCAGGGTGGAGTTTGACTGGATATTTGTTTTTTTAGGTTCTACAAAGGAAGAGCGTCATGTTTGTATCCCTCTAGCAATAGATGGTTTGTTGAAGTAATGCAAGAAATTCACGGAATCAAGACAAAAGGTGTTTAGATAAAAAAAAATTCATGAGGGCTGTTGATTTCAACAGGTAAGAGCAAACATTTTAAACTAAAATTGTGCTTAGTTTCCATCTAAATTGGTGTTTCGTTATTGTACTTCTATATTTGTTGTACCTACGCTAAACCTTATTACGGCAAACTATTTCTATTTGGTACTCTTTCTAATTTACGCTTTTGATCGAGTTTTACAACTATTTTCTACATCAGGACTTGAGACCTGCATTTTCGCGATAAAGGCTATGTAAGCTCTTTAAAGTTTTTACTTCTAAATTCCATGTGCTTGACCCATTGCACTTAAATTAATTATGTTAATTCTACTTGCAATAAATAAATAAAAAAATGGAAATGTTACTCCCTGTTAGGATCGACAATAGGAGAAGGGTGTGTTTGGTGGGTTGGTTCAGGTAGTGGATTCAGGGGCAGGGTTCAGTGGGTTGGTTCGGGTGGTGAATTTCAAAATATCAGTCTCCAATGGCCTGTGGGTATTGAAAACAAGCAGGATGCATTAAGGTATATTGTGTAAATATTGTCTTTTCCTTATTAAGTCACTTAAGCACTCACTTTAGTTGCAATAGTTGATATTTTTTCGAAAGCCATTATTTGTCCCTTAAGAGTGGTTATCAGTAAGCATGGTGCTTGAGCGGCTGACACCAGGTTTGTTCTGTCGCAGATGAATGGATGTGTGATATGTTGAACTTGATGTTAGTGGTAAGAAGGCTCATGGTGGTCACAATGGGAACATTGTCTAGAGGCACACTCCTTTGCTTGGTGTACACACGGCTAAAGGATATGTTCAACCTTTGCGTCAGGATCTCCAGGTTAAAACCCTAATATTCCGTTAGTTTAAAGGGCTGCGAATATAAGTATTTGTTATAAGGTTACAATGAAATGATGGAATCATATCTTGAATACAAGACCATTTACTTGAAATACACTTTTTGAATTGGCTATGACTTAAGAGTAATGATTAGTGTTGATGAAACTCCTCTAATTTCTTTTTGGAGTTTTGATTATTGTAGGTAGTGAGCAACGGAGATTACACAGCTTCTTATCACATAGCACAAGTAAATAAATAGAAAGACATGTTTCAATAGTCAAGTTTTTATCCAGGCAAAAACCTTGGTGGAAATATCACAATTTAGGTACGTATCACTTGAGGTACATATATATTCCGAGAAATTTGAGTAACTAACATGGAAAACAAATAAACTCATAAGATCTATTAGCTACTGTTGATAAGGTTATGTTTGATAAACAAGGATTCAAATAAGTCCATTTTTTTGTCTGCTGAATGAAACAATACAATATTGTTTATATTGTTCAACAAATAAAACAAATGAACATAATCCTGATATACATTGTGTGGTCAGTTTGGTAGTGTAGATTGTTATTTTTATGGCAATCGATTTTAAATTGGTCCATGAACATGCAGAAACAGAAATGCGTGTCGTTGGAAGATCTTGCTGCAGAATTCAAACTACGGACTCAGGTGCTCATTGCTCATATTTATTCATTCTTGGTTGTTTTATCACCTTTTCAAAATCTATGTTTGGATACAAGTAATTAAGTTATTTGAACACATGTATAAACATATTACTTGCATTCAATCGAATATATAATTCATGACTAGATCTATGGTTGCTATATTTTATATTGAACCATCACCGGAGAATCTCAATATAAAATCGTATCTCAATATAAGACTGTTTGAAGTTTATGGACAGGGTGTTCTTTAAGCTTATGTTTAATGAGTAGTTTATGATTTATGATAAATATGCTTATAGAAGGTCATATTGAGTGTTTAGATTAGCTTATGGTAAAAAGGGGCATAAAAGCTTATAGTTACTAAAGCGTAAAAGTTTGTGGTAGGTTGAAATGGGTCACTTCTTAGTACAAATTTCAAATGTGAACGATCAAGTTCTGTTGACGTGTGATTTATCTAATAAACAAAGGGTTAGTTATAAATGTAAAAACATGTCTATTACGGTAGGTACGACCAAAATTTCTTTATAAAACGATCAAGGAGATCGTATGCATTCAAAGTAGACTTTCAGCAATCATCAGTCGGGCTATCCCGTCTGACCCACTTGATCTTTCTAATTTTTAGCCAACTTTTTCTTTCATTTTACTCATATGGCATTCTTGATGGTTGCATATGGTTCATAGTTTTTCTAATTACTAATTTACTTAACAATCCGGTTTTTACAGTCAAGTGAGGAGGTTGTAAGTGTAAATGAAGACGATGGTAGCTGCTCTTATGGGAGTAGCTACACAAGGTCAGGTCTTATATTTAAAAACTGATACTCTCGATCTAAGTAGCCTGTTATATTGAATGATACGTGTTTCATTTGGCCAGATTTATTTTCTACAGTCATTATAGTTGCATGTTGTGCAGATTCTAAAATTAGTGACATAAAATATTGCCAATGATTTCATCACTAAGTGATAGAGTACTCCATCTTGAGAATGAGAGACTCAATGAGAAATTAGAAGAGAGGAATAGAGAGATTGCCAACCCACATACAGTGTCACATAGTAGGAACTATTTAGCCAAAAAATAACTATAGGATTTGCTTCATGAAGTGCTGTGAAAGAAGTCGTGTCCATGAAAAGCGGTCATGTCCGCGAAAAGCGGTCACGTCTGACGTGAATACAACATATATGCAGTTGCACCAGGTGGAACCTTAGAGCTGACTTTTTTTTACCCATTTCTTAAGATGTTAAAATATTTGTAAAAAAATGCATCGAGTGGTTCAATATGTTTAAATAGTTAAGTGCATTAATTCTATTTTATCTAGCTAAGACATCATGTCGGTGGCAGGTAACATTTCATGGAACGTAATTAAGGATGCAATTGGAGTTTGAGCCGAAGTACTTGGTGGTTTATTTTCATTCTGATCGTGACATTGACGAAAAGCATCCGATGCGAACATGACCAATACTTGCACATATAACATCTTTGAAAGATCTTTGGTCTTCATAAGTTACCAAGTCTATCCAAATGGCTCATCAAAGTTTCGTGCTGGGAAGTACAACCATATTCATGTTGTAGGAAGTACAACCATGTTAGCTACAAATGTGACCATAATTAATAGTTTTAACTTCTCATGTTGCCACAACTTTAAGCATACAGTGAATAAAAAGAACATATAACATGCCCCCGCAGCAAAGCGCGGGCAAATATGCTTGTTAAGGTTATAACACATACTGAAACTATTTAATAAGCTGCCATGGCATGTATCTTGGTCAATGTAAAGACAAAGTTGACCATTGATTAGCTTTGTGATTTTGATTGAGCCGTGATAACAATTATCCCTTTGTTCATTCTCTGGGAATATCTAGGTATAATTTTGTGTTGAAGGAAAATACACACTTTATGATGTCCAATATGTTTAGTCATGCGCAAGGCTAGTGCATCATTATGACATAGTTCAGTTGACTTTGAAGGGAGTTTTAAGACTGTATTTTTCCTCGTGTTACATAATGATTGTCATCATAGATAAAAATACACTTGCAACATGCGAGATCATATGAAGATCATGAATACACAGACATTAAGCTAATGATTTGGAGTGTGGATCATTGAATTAGTATATTTTTTGTTAGATTGTTCTTAATGCGTGTTGGTAACTGGTGAAAACAAAAACTACAAAGAAGAAGCAACGCAAGTCATTTTGAAGATTAAGAGAAAACGGCATAATTACAGATTTTTAGGAAATAAAATTTTCTATTACACAAAAAGAACTCACAGTACAAACCAAAAAGCAACAAGTCTCTATGCTTGTGACAATAGACCAGAACATGCACAAGAAATAAACATAACAAATAAAGGATCCTGCAGACTCGAAGACGACAAAGGCCCAAAATAAAACAGCACTTGGGCAATAAAACGCGACGAAACAGGAACAAAAACAAACTTCTAGCAGCTCACACTCAAGAATTGCAGGCAACCACAGAAACCATGTACAAGATAGTACATATTTTTGTAGGGTTGATCTTCATGGTAATCCTCAAATATTAGATTATGATGGATGACTTAACCACATTATATGAAGTTATTCTGAGGTTTATGTTGATAAAACAGGTTAACATTGGTCAACACTTAGGCATACTAGAATTCTGAAACTTATAACATATCCATTAAGTAATTGGAATTTCATGTCAACCTTAATTCCTCAAGTAATATAATAATATCTGTAGACAACTACATGCATAAATATAATCGTAGGAGACTTTTCATTGAAACATAGAATAATTAGAATTATAACAAAAAATACATGAAAGTAAATCAGAAAGGAAGATATGGGACAGTTCATGAATGAAACGAAACAATCACACAATACCGACAATAAACTTTTTCTCATTCATGTCGTCGTCATTTAGAACTTTGCTTGTAGCTGAGCCACCAAGCTAGTATCCACTTGGAATGCCCTAGCTAGAATATCACTGGGAATTGGAGAATTTGCGCCAAAAACAGCATTTGCAATTGTTATGGCACCTGGGTTTTGACTGCTTAATGCGGCAATCACCACTGCATTTCCATTGCCCACATTACGCTGGTAATGAACAAGTCCTACTGGGAACACAAAAACATCACCCTTTTGCAGTACCTTTGATATATGACGGTTATCGGGGTTAGAAGTGACAAATCCGACTTTCAAGAACTGTAAGGATCTCAGTGGCTCTTGGGTGAGTATGAGGAGGATTTAGTCCCCATGGTGCATAATCAATTCGAACCATAGAGATGCCCAAAGTGTTTAGTCCTGCTAGCTGAGTCGCAAAGACTGGGGTCACCCGTGATCCAACAGCGTTTGATGTGTTACCCTTGAGGTGGAGCCCACTGAAGAAGAAATCTTCAGCCTTAACTTGCATTGGGTTCTTGCATGCTACACCATTTACTTTCACTACACATAATATGTATACTTATATTTAGCTATTAAATACTTAACAAAATTATTTATACAAATGAATACTTATGTCAAAAGACCATACCTGAGTTGTTAGGATCTGCCACACAGAAATCTTGGATAGGTGCAGGCTCGTAGGCTAAGGCAAGACATATAAAAGTAAGAGCTACAATGCTGAATAGGATGAGTTTTTTTGACATCGCGTTTAATTTTTGGAATATGAATACAGATGAGATGTTTTTGATGGTGAAATTAGTTGCTTTGTGACTGCATATTTATAGAGGTAGTCTGCATGGTTAATGATTCTGCTGTTTATTGTATGTTGTCTGTCATATCTACCTATCGCTTGGAATAATGTTATTTTATATTATTGCCGTCTATCACATTAATGGAAGTGGGCACTAAGTATTAGGATTCATCTTTATGGAATGTTAATCAATTGAATATTGTGCTGAGTTTGGATAAGAAATTGGTGAGCCGGCTAAAACTTGGTAATCTTGTATGTAATGCCAAGAACTGGTCAATTTTAATCCTATTATGTTGAGCACATAATTGCATGCTATGTTCCTCTTGAGTACTTTAATATGGAAATTTCAGCTGTTTTCCAAGATATATGTGGCGGAAAAAGGATAGTACGGGCACATCCGGTAACTGGTCAAAATCTGTGTATATTGTGTTTTTTATGTATTACTATATATAATATCAATAATCAGAAGATGTGAATTAAACTACTTAGTATTTTGTGTCGTTTAGGGGAAAATGTATGTAATAGTCACTAAACTATTAACCCCTTTTAATAATTTTGCATTATAATTTTGAATTTACACTTGCAACATATATACGAGTTCATATGTAAATTATGAAGACAGATACAATAAGCTTTTGATCTAGAGTGATGGTTATCAATGTGGGCTAGTAACTGGAACTTAAGAAGGAACATAAATCACTTATTCGATGACTTAAGAGAAAACTACATCGTATCATTACATATTTCAGTAGGTTTAATCTTCGGATTAATCGTCACTAGGTTATGAAGGATGAGTTAAATAAATCAATATATCTTTTAAGTATACTTGGATTCTGTCGATAAAACAAGTTAATGTTGGTCAAATCTTAGGTAAATACTAGAATCGTGAAACTTGTTAGTGTAGGTAATTAATTGGAGTCTATGTCAACTTTAATTCCTCAAATAATACAGTATTCCCTCTTTAAACCAAAAGCAATTTAATTTAATACTGTAATTCACTAGAGTAATATCTTTGGACAACAAATATAAACAATCTTTCATGAGATGGTGAACTGCCCTGCACCAAATCTGTTTGGAGTGTTACTAGGAGATTATGTTTTGGAGCAGTGGTGTATTTTGTTTGGCAAGAGAGGAATGCAAGACTTTCTAGAAAGGAACACAAAAATGTGGAAGTTTTGGTTAATGCAATATTGGAATATGTCAAGTTAAGAATGATGAGTATATGGAGTTAGACAAGTGGAGCATATATGGGGAGTGAAGTTTAGGAAAGATGAAAAGGAGCAAAGTGTATAGTTTGGAGATGGTGTTTGTGTTGGTTTTATGGATATAAATTAGTAGACGTGAGTTAGGATCGAACTCGAGACCACGGGATTGCACACTTTGCGTATGAGAATTAAAGTTAATAATTAAATATAAATGTTGTATTTATTTATTAATTAAACGAAATAATTATAACGGACGTTAAGTAATTAAGTGTAATGGACTAACGGTCGTTAAATGGAATTGGAAAGGACTAGATTGCAAATTAATATTGGGAAGGTTCCGGAATCCCTTGAGGGATACACCACCATCGGCCAAGGGAGGAAAGCAACCCAACTCAAACTCAACTTGTTCTCCAAGTTTAGTTAAGTATATATACAAGGCTAGGGGTCTTGTGTTTTGCATCTCTTATACTCATTAAGCTAAAGCCTAAAATGTTTGTGTGTGTTTTTTGCTTAAAACGTACACCACCACAAGGGTGTCGATCACTATCTTTTCCGACTCAAAGTTAATTAGCATTCCTTTAATTCGGTATAGTACGTGTGTAGAAGAAAGTGGTACTAACACATTATTGTTAGTATTCTTGGATTGAATTACAAAATCGGTAAGGGGTAATTCATATAATCCTATAAACCCTAATTAGGGTTCATCCAATTGCTAGTTTTGTGGATTTGATTCTTGTTCGGCTAGAATCAAGAAAGGTACGCATATTCTTGTTTATGTTAATTATTTATTCGTTAATCTTTCCTATACGCTTCCGCATGTATTCTTGTTATGTGTTTTATTATTGATTGTCATGATATATAATTCAAACAGTTTGGGAGATATAGAGATGGATGGGCTTCTGTCATGTGGATGATGCCTCTCATTGATGCCAATTATATGATCTCTTATGTGAGGTGGCTGCTGCACAGAGATTGTGTAATTGCCTTCGTGAAGGAAATGTAGTCCTTTTACAGAAGTAACAAGGTCAAAATGGATGATGCCTCTCATGGATGCCAATTTTTATAAGCTTTGTTGTGAGGTGGCTGCTGCAGAAAGCTTATTTATAGATTGCCTTCATGAAGGAAATGTAGTCTTTGCTTTTGACCTTCAGTGATCATGAGGGCTATTCAACATTGTAGCTAATGTGGTTCTTCGCTGGCAGTGCATTTAGGCTCAGTGTTGGTATAGGAAGTGTGGTGTTCATTGGTGAAAGTGTGTTGAATATAGGACAGATGTTATCATTGTATTCTTTAGCATGTTTTTCTGATGAGTATCTTTATTATGGTGTGGACAATGAGCTTGTTTATTGGTTCTACATATAAACATTTGTAACAGTTATGATGTTTTGGTGCTAATATATATTCACATTTTCAACAAAAAAAATAAATATTTATAAACAATCTTGTTGTGGGTCTTTTTCGAAGTACGTAGTCTCTCTACCCTCGGCTAGAGGTATGACTGTCCACGTCTTGTCCACATCTTACCTACCCATGCCACACTTCCAGATGATTGAGTATTGTTATAAGAGTAGGAGACTTTTCATTAAAACACAAAGTTACCAAACAAAATAGAACTGTAACTGAAAGATACAAGCTAGTAATTCAGAAAGATAGATCTAGAACAGCTCATGAATAAAAGATAAATCACACGAATACCAACGATGAACTTTTTCTCATTTAAATCATGGCCCTTTAGAACTTTGCTTGTATCTGAGCCACCACACTGCTATCCACTTGGAAAGCCTTTGCTAGAATATCACTTGCAATTGGTGGATTTGAGCCAAAAACAGCATTTGCGATTGTTATCGCACCTGGGTTTTGACTGCTCAATGCAGCAATAGCTACTGCATTTCCATGTCCAACATTGCGCTGGAAATGCACAAGTCCTACCGGGAATACGAAAACATCACCCTTTTGCAGCACCTTGCTGATAAAACGGTTATCGGGGTTAGAAGTGACAAATCCGACTTCTAGGGTCCCTTCAAGAACCGTAAGGATCTCCGTGGCTCTTGGGTGAGTGTGAGGAGGATTGATTCCCCATGGTGCGTAATCAATACGAACCATTGCGATGCCCAAAGTGTTTAGACCTGGTAGCTGAGCCGCGAAGACTGGGGTCACCCTTGATCCTACAGCATTTGATGTGTTACCCTGGAGGTGGAGCCCACTGAAAAAGAAATCTTCTGCTTTAACTTGCATTGGATTCTTGCATGCTACACCATTTAATTTCACTGCACATAATTTATTACGTTACATGACATGCATGCTATATACTTACATTTAGCTATAAATCCTTTGCATATTGAGTTGTACAAAAGACTAGTTTGTTTAAAGGTAATACCTGAGCTGTTAGGATCTGACACGCAGAAATCTTGGATAGGTGCAGGCTCGTAGGCTAAGGCAAGACATGCAAAAGTAAGAGCTACAATGCTGAATAGGATGAGTTTGTTTGACATCTCGTTTAATTTTCCGGATATAAACACAGATGAGATGTTTTTGATGGTGATATTAGCTGCTTTGTGACTGCATATTTATATAGGTAGTCTGCATGATTGATGATTCTGTTGTTTACTGTATGTTGTCTGTGTTATTTTCCTATCGCTTGGAATAATGTTATTTTCTATTATTGCCGTCTATCACATTAATGGAAGTATTTGGCACTACGTATTAGGATTCATCTTTTATGGAATGTTAATCAATTGAATATTGTGCTGATTTTGGATAAGAATTTGGTGAGCCGGCTAAAACTTGGTAATCTTGTGTGTAATGCCAAGAACTTGTCAATCTTAATCCTATTATGTTGAGCACATAATTGCAAGTTATGTTCCTCAATATAAGATCATTTGAGACAAAAGATTATTTACATATCGAGGATCAATCTCACCTTCATTTTTATTTGATCTAATGGATGAGATTAATCCCGTGATTTAAAAACTCACTTTCATCATTTTTTTTCAAATGTTAATATCTTTCAAACCGTTAATCGTTAAGCGAAAAAAAATATATCATTGCGACGAACATTTAATTATCTTTCTATAGATTTGCACTTTGATATACTTTCGACAAAAAAAACTTTTTCGTATTTTTCACGTTTTTTTTTAAAGTTTTTTCGTTTTTTTACGTTACTAAAATTTGCATTAAAAAATCATATATGATAAAACACTAATTTGAATATCACATGTGATATTAGTGTAATATCATATATGATATGTAATATCACATGTGATATTAGTGTAATATCACATATGATATTACATATCATATATGATTTAACACTAATATCACATGTGATATTCAATTTAATGTTTATCATATATGATTTTTTCACGCAAATTTCAAAGAACGTAAAAAAAAACGAAAAACGTGAAAATACAATTTTTTTTTTCTTTTTCGAAAGTATATCAAAGTCACCATATATAGAAAGATAATTAAATGTTCGTCACGACGGTGTAAATATTTTCACTTAACGATTAACGGTTTAAGAGATATTTAAATTATAAAAAATATGTGAAATAATAAAATGTTTTTAATCTCAGACATTGATTTCTTTTTAAATTGATAGTGGAGATGAGTCCCTTGATATGTGAGAAAAATTTGATATGTAAAATAACTCTCCTTTACGTTCCTCTTTAATATATTAAGATGGAAACTTTCAGCTTTTTTTGCAAGATATATGTGGCGGAAAAGGATTGTACGGGCACGTCCGGTAACATGTCAAAATCGTTAGGCTATGTTTATTCAAAACACTTCTCGTCTTATCTGTAGACCTTTTCAGTGTATATTGTTTTTTTTATATGTGAATTAAACTATTTAGTATTTTGTATCGTTAAGGGGAGAATGTATGTAGAGGTCACTAAACGTACTATTAACCTTTTTCTAGAAGGAAATTGATTTTTTGCCAAAAAAAAAAAGAAGGGAATTGATTTGCATAAATTGAGTAATGAATGGGATAATCCAATCCACGTATTAGATACTTAGCTTGTACAGTATTGATATCCTTTTAACAGCGTGTACATAGAGTTTGCAAATAAAAAATTAGAATGTGCAAATTATCTCCCTAGTTAGAAAGGTGATACACATATTGAAACTCTTTTATAAGCCACCAAAGTACATATCCGGGTCCATGTAAAGGAATAGTCAACCAGTGATTAGGTTCGTGATTTTGACCGAGCCGTGAAGATATATAGCTCTCCGGCCCTTTGTTCATTCTTCCGACATCTTTAGGTAAAATTTTGTGAAATAGGATAATATGTTGAGTCGTCGATGGACGGTCGTTTCGTGTTTATTTTCATAAACGAATTCATACATAGGAACAAGATTTGACAAGAATATGACTTTTATTAACAACATAACTTGGTATTACATTGTTACAAAGAGACACGCTTTCTAAATGACATGTACTGGACTATATATAGGGTATGAATGGGTATGACCCAATGGTCATGACTGTTCGAATGGGTTCAAGCCAAACGACACAACCCTTCATCCCTTTACAGAATATTTGCTGACTTTTCTAACATAACTAACTTAACTAACTTTGGCGGTTATTAAGTTTCTATTGTACATGTTTAGTCCTTTGTCTTTCAAGTCTTATTCATACAAGACTTATACAATTAAAAGGTCCAACATAATACACACAATTTACGGTGCCCAATATATTTAGTCATGCCTCATGCTTAAAATAGTGCATCATTATGACATGGTTTAGCGCTAATTTTGCATTACGCTTTTAATACACCGCAACATAGACAGTTTGCATAATTTCCTCATATACGGGTAGCTCGCCTTGAGTGTCTAAGGCGTATATTTCCTCATATCTGAGTTGCATAACTTTTGCATTACAGCTTTTAATACACTTGCAACATACGAGTTCATATGTAAATTATGAAGACAGAGACAATAAGCTTTTGATTTAGAGTGATGGTTATCAATGTGGCTAGTCACGGGTAAAACAAAAATAAACTTAAGAATTGAAGGAACATAAATCACTTAGATGACTTAAGAGAAAACTACATCATATCATTACATATTTTTTAGGGTTCGTCTTGAAATAATCGTCACTAGGTTATGACGCATGAGTTAAAAGAATTCATATGTTACTATTTTTAAGCATACCGGTTTCTGGCGATAAAGCAGTTAACGCTTGTCAACTCTTAGGTATACTAGAATCATGAAACTTGTTAATGTACCCATTGAAAGGTTATGTATATATTTTAATATCGTGATGATTTGGATTCGAACTCGAGACTTGGGATTGCACACATTACGTATGAGAATCAATGTAAATAATAATTAATATATTAAATGTAATATTTAATTATTGATTACAAATAAATACTTAACGATAGTTAATATTTAACGAGTTTTGATTATCGGTCGTTAAATGTCAACGGGATATGAAGAAAAGTTAACAAGCCAAGAGAAGGTTTTATTAGGAACCCTCTTTTGGGATTATTTTTGGCCGAAACTATGGAATCCCACATGGGAAACCATAGTAATCTTGACATCTACCATAAGGCTATAAATACGTCCCCATGTATTCATCCTTTGGTACACTAGATTTCAATAGAAGGTCAAACTTATTCTTTCTTCCCTCTTGTTCTTAGGTCAACGAGTGAATCCCCATTGTAAGGGATTTACGAGTGACCTTGAGCATAACAAAGGTGTTTGATTAATCTATTGTGATCAAGAACCTAGCTTTTCTCATTGATTCGCTACTAATACGTGTGTACAAGAACGAAGGGCCAATGCACTTGTGTTGGTAACTTGGGTGTTCGAATTTTAGTGTAGTCGAATGTATTAAACCCTAATTTATTAGGGTTTAAGGTTTCTTGGTACTTGATCTTAATTTGGGGCTTTCATAAACCCTAATTGCATTGATTCGCAAAAGGTACGCATATTCTTTTATTTCGGTTAATTAATTTACAAGTATTATTCCTATTACTTTCGCTGCATGCTTTGATGATGTTTACATGTTTACTGTAATTGTTATGATTAGTAAAACTCAACAGTGGCATCACGAGCCGTTAATATGTTGTAATTAATTACCGAAACACATAACAAATTGAATCTTTGTGATTATTACATGCTTTTATTGGTTTCTAGTGTTTTAAAATTGGAACCATAATTTTTTACTATAAGGTCGATTACCCTTTATTGATTTAATTAGGTTTTATTTTTTGTAAAACTTGTAGAAACCCTAGGATTGCATTTATATTTTTATGTGGTTTTAATGAATAATTGTTATGTGCCATGTAATATGCGTATCTTGAGATTATAATTGTTATGAGGAATCCATAGTGGAACATGCATATTATTGTTTTGATTAATTGTTAAGTTATATACACATGTTTATTAGTTTGATAAATATTGAATTGGGAAGACCTCAATATATCTAATAAAAATTAGTTATGTGCTATTTGGTATATTATTGACTTTGGCTTACATAATCGACTTGTCGATGCATGTGGCTCACTTACCTTGTAGGTGAAAGCCCTAGTTGATGTATGCATTATTTTACGCCTATAATTGTTTATTGGATTTTATCGAAATAATTATGCATGTGGCTAATTGTTTTTACATATGTTAATTGTTAAGTTATATGTATATTATTTGAGTTCGTTTTAATTTTTATTAAAGTGCCTTTTGTTTATATTGTATGACACGTTAGTAAGCAAAAAAGGTTTTTTTTATAATAGAAAATTAAATGGACTATATAATGGCAAAAATTTGATTTGTTTTCTAAGTATTAAATCTTGAACTTTTAATCGACTGATGCGACTGTACTAAATGGTTAGAACGGCTCACCCACTAGAACAAACTCAAAAGGGGGTTCAAAGAAGTGCGCACAATCACACCGAAAGGATGTCTAAGGTTATGCTTGGCCACACGGTCCTCTGCCTCCCCAATGCTTCGATTGGAGCTACCTAGTATAACTATTCTATGTACGAAGCATCTTAGTGCAAAGTTGTAAGTTTCTCAACGCATAGATTAAAACTTTGTAGAATTTAATCTTAGCAATTTAAAACTATGAGTAAGGTTTTGAAATTTTTATGTTATGAAGATGTATGCATGCTTCTTCATACATAAGTTTTGATTACACATAAAAAATTGTACCCTTTAAAATTTAAGTTTATGATATCTAATGATATGAAACACTTGAAGTTGTAAATTTAGTTATGTGAGACTTTGAGCTAGATTACAATAACAAGGTGAATCTTTATGTTGTGTGAGACCTCGGCTTAAATAATTTGCGCTTTCTAAATTAGACAACTTAATTAAGTTAGTTAGTGAGACCTATAACTTAAGGCATAAGATGGGATAAAACATGCTTACATTTTGCATAATTGTTTGGCAAAATTGTAAATCCCATATTTTCTAGGAATTGAAAACTTGTTTGTCAATTATTGTTCTTCGACAATTACCTATTCTATACTTTCATCACTAGCAGATCAACTGATGCGGTGAAACTATGATAATGAGGGTCCTAGATTCAAGGAAAATTATATGGTTAATATGAATATTAACCTAAGGGTATTTTATTTTCTTGAAAGATTTAATTATCGAAAATACTAAAAATTGAATTTTGTTAATTCTTTTGATTGTATTAATGCAACATTAAACCGTAAACGTGGTTTGGGTTTTGGTAAATTGATCAAGTTCTGTTTTCAAATTGATCAAGAAAAATTTACTAAAAAGACAAACATAGACTCTTTTCCTTGGAAGAAGAGTGAGACTCAATCATATTCCTTTTCATGATTGAGAAATGTATGATAGGAACATTAGAATTGTCTAAATTCTAATATATAACTCATAGCAAACTTTAATAGTTAAGAAAATTGCATACCATGTATTCCTTAAGAGATTTCATTACCCTCTGTTGGTGATTGAATTCTTATATGACATTTTGGTGAACTAGAAAACATGTTTGACATTTTATGAGTTATTAAATTAGAAGCTAGACTAATTACCGCAAAATTGGTAAAAGACAAACTAGTAAGTTTATCTAGTTGTTTTGCTTTGACAAATTAAAAGTGCTACACACCATTGTGGGGATAGTAGACCTATTAAGGAAGAAATTGCATGCTCAATTTTTCAAGTTAATAGCATTGATGGATGATTCATCATCTATAGAGTAGAATACACTCTTTTAGTACCTAAGTAATTGTTACGGATGGTATTTGAAAGTGGTAACAACGTAATAGCACACTATTTTCACTGGTTAATGAAACACTCACAATGTTGTCAAATCCAGTGGGAGTATGGTGTATTACTGAATAAGACATTATTGTAACATTGTCTAATTCAGTGGGAGTTACAAAATTTATTATCTTGGTTATAACTCAGATTATTTCTAGATTTTCTTGAAATAATACATTACGTTAAAAAATGTAGACATTCATATTCTCAAAGATAGTTATGAACGTTTCCTTGATAATTAAGTGGTCCTACATCTACTTGTAATGCTTATATATCTATGACACTATCATATTGCTCACATAAACAAACGAATGTCATGGTGTTTATCTTCTATATGATGTTGTTCTATGCACAAGTGGGAGAAGTATTTATTGTGTGCAAAGGAACAATACATACAAATATGATTAATGCATACTTTTGATCGTAAGGTAAGAGATTAACGTTCTAATAAGATTGACTTGTTTAGATCATGTGTCAAGATTATAGCATAGACTACTTTTATATCTTATGTCATACAAATTATAGAAACACTTGAAGTTACATTTTAGGTTAAGTGAGATATTTGCTAGATTGTAATCTCAAGGTAAATCTCCACTTGTTGTGAGATCGAGTGTGGTTGCTTTTACAGTTTCTTAAGTTGGACACTTCATGGAATGACATAAATAAATAAAGTAATTTAATACTATCTTAAATATTTATGTATTTTTAGAATGACATAAATAGATGGAGTAGTTTATTAACTTGAAAATTAATTAATTGAAACCATGGCGTGGTGTTCATAATAACTTTAAATTATATATGGTTATGTGTTTCGTATAAACTCACAAACATGAAGTCTTTTAAAGACTTATAATATAAAGTAAGATATTATAATGATTATGTCTTTGACTTGGTCAAAGAATACTTATGTTATAAAACATGCAATTGGCTTGAATATTCTATTATACCATTAAGTTGACTTAGTTGGTAAATAGGTAGGCCAAAAGGAATAAGTTTATCTTACATATTGTTAGATTGTCTTACAATATTAATTCTAATGAAATCTTGTATGTATATGGTATGTTCGATTAGAAGAATCAAACTTTGTCATATTGTTTGATTCAAGATAACTATATCCTCTTTTCTTCTAAAAGTTATCAAGGTTAGAAAATTGAGTATTGATTGGATATACTTAATAAAACTCAAACCTAGAAGATTATTAAGACACCGTTTTAGTATGGAATGTGATGAATCACATTGAGTCTTATATTGAAGTTTTGATTTGTTAAAACTACGTATGAAGTAGGTTATTAATGAACAAGATTTACGAACTGTTAATGTGATTTGTAATATCCCAAAAGAAAACAATTTGGTGTTGTTCTAATTGCTAAAGTATTTATAGATAGTCTTTAAATTAAAAAAGCAAGTGGGAGTTTTGTTTAGATTTTGAAGAGATTAAAATTACAATTACAAACACATAATCTTACAAACACACTAGTGAATAACATCATGAGGCTAAACATGTAAATGATAGACCTCAAGATGGTGGAATTCGCATTCATAGATCCGTAAGGATTCTCAGATAATTGATTGATGTGCTAAGATATATGAGTTGCATGATCATGGTAAACCTGTTAATCATAATGATATATTACCTAATATTGAATTGTGGTAAATTATTCATACTATGAATGTTAAGATGCTGTCAAAAAAGATAATCAACTTTGGAAACTTGGTTTATCTTGATAAAGATGAGTTTCTTCAAAGGAAGGAAAACCCTAGTGGTTTAAATCTTTGTGTAGAAATCATATGGACAAAATTGTACATGTGTTTAATGCATGACTTGTGACAAGATTATTAATCACACTTAAGCAATTAATTGTAATTGAATATTCTTTCCTTGGCATATTAAATATATAATGATTATGATTGTCATAATTATTTTCATTGATATGAAAAATGACAATGGAATATTAAAACTATTTCTTGTGTGATTGCTTTTGCGAGGACGATAAGCAATCGAAAGGAGTTTTATGAATTCACATAATCTTTGAAAATGTACAAACTGCAAGAATCCATGAATGGATGCATCTAGGAGATGATTCTTATGTTTAACTATTAAATCCAAGTTTTGGTTTAAAATTAAAATAAGATAATTTCTAAGTATTCCTGAAAGCTAGTGGGAGTATTATGTTTATTTTCTTTAAATCTTATATGTTGTGCGTAGTAACATTCCATCTAAGCTAAATGTTAAGTTTTAGTTTGGAATGGAACTTCACTTGAAAGATTATGAAAATAAGACATACAACCTTGGAGTATATGTTTATTGTTAGTTAACATGTGTGGTATTAAATAAATGAGTCTAATAGAACATGATATATCATTTGAAAAATAGATATGTAGAACATGAATGAAATCTTAGTTTGACACAAGGATTTTTCATGTACATCATGTTATTGTTGTATCATGCTTGAATGCAAGATGATTTGACAACATTGATATCTAATGAAGTTATTAGATAACTAGTTTAATGAATATTCTAATGGAATATGTTTGAATTTAGAATTACATTCCTCAGCCTGGAATTGCTCTCAAAATTCTATGGATGAGCAATACAACAATTGTTGCGTAATTGTCATAGCCAACAAAACTTGAAAGTTTTGAAGACATCAAACATTACACTGTAGATATTGAGGTTTACGGAGATTATTTTAAAGAGCATATTGTTGTTTGTATACAATGATGCTGGTTTAATTGAGATGACACTCAATACTAGTCATTGTAGGATTTCATCCTTGTTGATAGCCATGTGAACTAGTTGTGCTCAACTAAGAGCATAGTTGCATTATACAATAAAGAATAAGAATACTTTAAACTTTAAAATGTTTGAAAGTTTGATTGTCATAAATTGGTGGTTGAGGATGTCACACACTTTATGAAATATTATGTGGCAATATCAAGATATTTTGAATGCACATACAAGAACTTCACTAGTTGAATTCTTGAAATAAGTATTCTCAAAATTCCAATAGATCAAAGTTAGTTGAAATTATGCCTTGTCAACAAGTATGATTGTCATTACTTGAGACATAATTCATTAACCAAGATTATCATGCATTGATCTATTTAGTATTTGGATAAAGGATGTTTTGAACAAATATTATTTAAATGAAATAAAATAGTGGTTATGTTTATTTTTCATTTTCTTAATATTATATCATATATTTGCATGTTTAATCCGTGAATAACTTATGTTATTCTAAAAGTCCGTTGTCAATCAATGATGTGGTAATATCATTGAATTAAGACAAATCTGATTTTTGGTAGAATATACTTTAAGTATATTGATGTGTGGGACATGCCAAATTCACATGATATTCAATGAATTGAATATAGGACAGATCCCAACTTAACATGATTGTACTTTATGGATCTTTGTCATTAAGTAAATCATGTATATTTATCCTCAGACTTAGAGATACCAGATAACTGTTATGAATGTAGTACACTTGTGTAAAATAGTTTACCGCTATCCGTAAAAGATGGTTATAAGGGCTATTTTCAGAAGTGTTGCAAAGTTCATGAGTTATGTCTTGTAGTCAAGAGAATTTGCTCCTTTGAATTTGTTTCAAAGTATAATACTGTTTAGGCCCCTCGTAGGGTTGACAAGATGTTTGTAAGGCCTTACCCAAGATCTATCTGGAATACGTTCAGATGATTTGGTAATCTTGTTCAATCAGATATAACGAGAAACAAAATATTAACTTGTGAAATGACTCGATCCATATTCACAGTTAATGAAGTATTAGAAGTAAAAGGATAAGTATAATGATGAATCATTAAAAATGGTCTTTCCAGGGAAACCACACTCGATTCAAATCTGGGGGCATTGGCGTGTTAGGCTAGACTAAACCAATGTCATTACTATATTAAGATACGAGGCTTCCCTCAACCCGTGCGATGCCCGGTCTAGTGGTTGAGGGGTCATGTTTTTATCAATAATGTTGTATATGATGGTATTTAGATACCTATTAGAGAATTTGCATTCTATTTATTATTTAGATGGCTAATAATGTTATCATTAGTTTAGTTTATATTATTTTTGTGGAATCTATACTTAGATGCATAATAATGTTATAATTACTTTTGTATTTACATTACTTTATTTCCATTAAAAGTTTTTATTAACATAGTCTTTTCATATGTAGTATTTTAATTTGAGTAAGTTACATAAGTGTTTTGTTTCTTATTTATTTGTGACTTTTGTTATTAGGAATTATATAACTATTTGTACTCTACAATGGTAAATTTTGAGTTGTTAGAGAATTTGATGAATATTTCAGGATCATCTAAATTGCATGATTGTATGCGTTTGTGGTTTGTGCAACAGGCATGCGAAGATGATGCATTATCAAAGTTGATTTTTGATTGTTGTCATCATTTGAGGCGTGTAATGGCCAAAAACAGCACGATGATTTTGAACATGGAAGCGTTAGGTCATCGTGGCGTAGCTTTAGATTCGATTGATGCTTTGAGAAAGACGCAAGAGAGGCATCGTGTATTGCTTGAAAAGTTAGTTAATTTGTTTAGGGAAGCTAAAGACGGTGTTCGTGAGGAAGAGTCAAATGCTAAAAAAATGAATGAGTTTAATTAGTAAATTTGATTTAGATATCTTTGATGGTATTTAAATTTTTAGTGTTTTTGGTTGTTTTTTTGATTACGAAATTTTTAATTAACGAAGCTTTATAAATTATAAGCATGTCTTTTAAGGTTAGGATGTTAATTGTAATGCATTGTGTATGTAGGGTTTGTTTTATATCAAATGTATAATTGAGGGTGTTATATTGCAATGTTGGACATCTTCCTAAATACTGCATTCCCCATTTATGCATGGAAACTTCAAAGTCTCCAGTAACACCCAAATTAAATGATCCAATGCCTCTTCAGTGTCTTTGTGTTGTTTTTTTTGCAACTTCTTATTTACGAACCTTAATTATTGTTTTTTGGGAAAATGATAAAAAAATGCATCGAACTTGACACTTGTTGTCATTGTGTGTAGCCAATTATTTTTTTTTTCATTGTAAGACAAACCTTTTGAATTTTTGTCATTGTATGTAGTCAGTTAGGTGAATTTGTATTATTGTATGTACCCAGTCAGGCTTAGCGTTACATCGTTAGTCCTTATTTGCTAACGGTCGTTAGTAAATAACTTAAAATTTCGTTCTCTTACGTTTTTATTCGTTTCATCCGTTATTATACGTTTCGTCCGTTTTATACTTTTTCGTCCGTTTTATACATTTTGGTCCAATGCTTTCATCCGTTTTTACATTTTCGTTTGTTTACTTACGTTTTAAATGCGTTTTCTTACGTTTTAGTCCGTTATTATCGTTTCGTCCGTTTTATACTTTTCGTCCGTTTTATACATTTTGGTCCAATGCTTTCATCCGTTTTTACATTTCGTTTGTTTACTTACGTTTTCTTACGTTTTAGTCCGTTATTATCGTTTTAAATCATTTTCTTATGTTTTCATCCGCTTTTATGCGTTTGTCCCTTTTTACGTTTTCATTTGTATTTATACCGTTTTCTTCGTTTTCAACTGTTTTATACATTTTAAATACATTTTTTTTAAGTTTTCGTCTGTTTTCTAACATTTTCATCTTTTTATACGCTTCGTTGGTTTCTTACTTTTCGGACGAAAATGTATAAAACTTAAGAATACGGACAAAAACGTATAAAATGGATGAAGGTGTAAGAAAATAGATGAAAACTTAAAAAAGACTAAACGTATAAAGCAGATAAAACAGACGAAAACATATAAAAATAGACGAAACGTTAGAAAATCGACGAAGACATTTAAAACCGGCGGCGTATAAAAACGGACGAAAAATATAAACGGACGAAAACGATTGAAACGATAAAACAGATGAAAACGGACGAAACGGATGAAAACTTATAAAACGGACTAAAACATATAAAAGCGAATGAAAGCGTATAAGCGGACGGCGTAAGAAAACGGGCGTGAATGTAAGAAAACGACGAAAACGTAAAAACGGGAAAAAGCAGCGGACGAAAAAGTATAAAAACGGACAAAAGCGTATAATAACGGATGAAAGCGAATAAAACGTAAGAGAACCAAATTTTAAGTTATTTACTAACGACCGTTAATATAAAAGGACTAACGATGTAACGCTAAGCTGACTGGTACATACAATAACACAAATTCACCTAACGGCTACATACAATGACTAAAATTCAAAAGGTTTGTGTTACAATGAAAAAAAATAGTTGGCTACACACAATGACAACAAGTGTCAAGTTCGATGCATTTTTTGTCATTTTCCTTGTT
>CM040239.1:53205977-53508242 GCA_022545495.1 Chrysanthemum lavandulifolium
CCATCTCGATCCGAGATAGCCTTTCATTTTCATGATGTGGCTCTTGACCGATTGTCCTTCCTCCTCGCTTGCAAGCATGGAATGATCCGCTAGTTTCAAATAATTCCTCGCTCATCTTGTTGTTCGAACATTGTTCTTAGTTTGGTTATCATGTCAAATGTCATGAGGTCCCTAAATTCTTTTTGAATTTCAGGGATCATGCTATGAAGCATAAGACAAGCGACTTCCTCATTGCTCATTAAACCTACGAGTGTAGGCATTACGACTGACAACAATGGCATTTTCAGCAGGAGGCTCAGGTAAAGCCTATTCCAGATGGTAAAACTTTTGTTCAGACTTGAGGACAATCCTCAAGTTTCGGTACCAGTCCAAAAAGTTGCTACCATTCAATCTCTCTTTCTCGAGAATTGATATGATTGACGAGTTGTTGATGGTTTGAGTTGGAGTTGTCATCTACAAAACAAACAAAGTTCAAATTTTAGTATCATTCAATAATTAATCCTTTTTAAAATTAACTACCCAAGTTTTATAAGAAAAACAATTAATTTTGCGAAAAAGGCTAAGATCCTCATTGAGATTCCACCATCACATCAGTTGATCTACTAGCAATGGTGGATTCAATAGGTAGGTAACGTCGACCAATTGCAAATCAAGTGCAACTCTTAGATCCTTATGGGACCCATGGCACTAGTGAACAAGCATCTAGTGTCAAGCTGGCATGTTTAGTCCCATCCTTGCCTCGGGACAAGGTCTCACCGCTTAACTCGATTAAGTCATCCAATTTGAGAACGTGCGAAAATAAATGGGAATGAATGCTTTGTATGTAACTGTATTTTACGTCAACAATGATTTAACGAGCTCTGTAACAAGGTGATTCTTAGAGAGTTCGTGAAAAATAAATGGTTGCAGCATAATTCTCATAAACATACACATGGCCGCCCCGCATCAACGCGCAGGCAAAACCTGCTCGTTACATAACAAAACCAATACACAATGACCAAATATATAATACACAATGACCAAATATGTCTGTATTGTATTTGTTTCGACTAAACATACACACACTCAAAACCCAGGCATTTCACAACAAACACACACACGCCAAACACAAACACTATAAAACACAACATAAACCCACAAAAATAACAATTTAAATCGAAAAGTGGATAAACGGGTTAAGACGTACGCCACCTGCTTGGTGCTCTTAAGCTCGTCTCTTAATTAAACTAACAAAAGTTGGTTTCCACTTGAATATTTCCGAACCAACACCGATTTGATCATCTCGGCTAACAAACAACCCATTTAACATTTTAACTTGTTTTATTTTGACTCAGATTTTCTAATTTATCATATAGCTTGATAAGGGATAAGAATCGGACCAAGCCTATGGGAGTTCACAAAAGAAAGAGCGAGGCGAACTCGGTCAAAAAAAAGGCCATATGCGCCACATCAAGCTCTTATGCATTGCTTCTCGAAGTCAAATTATGATAACCATGAAATTTTGGCAAATGCGGCACATCACTTTCTGATGCGCCACATTTGGGGTGTTTCAGTCCAAAGCTCGGGCTTTTTTTTGGTTATTTAGGAAATTGCAAGGGTGTGTTTAGGACGTTTTTTATTTTATTTTATTAGGTTTCGTTTCCTTCAAGTCTTTTATACTTATAAATATATAGCTTGTTTCATTTTTTTAATCATTCTTGATTATTAATAAAATATGTGTTTAGAGTTTTATTTCTTGTTAAGGTTTTATTCCTTGGAGGGTATACCCTCATTTATCAACCCCATATTAGGGTTAACAAAATTTGCCTTCGCATTATGTGTCAATTGGCATATAAAACTTGTTAGTATCATGGATGGTGAATGGTGTAAAATGTTCAAAACCCATATTGTTGGAGTATGGTCTAGAGAACACGTGGATCGTTATGTTATCAAAACCATATTCAAATCGACAGAAATCCCACTATCAATCAAAAAATGTGTGTCGTGTTCGTAGGTGGAGGTAAAAATCACGAAAATAACGAGAGTGGCAATTACGAAGGTCGAAGAATTATTTCAACCATATGTGATTTTAGTGACAATCGTTGATGCAACCAATATCCGTTCAACAATGGAAAAGTTGAATAATCAAATAAGAGAAATAAGGAGTGTCGGGTGTCTACAAGAAGTTATGAATTCGAAAAGCTTAATCAATAGTTTTGTATGTTCTTTAATTATTGATTTTTGTAGTTTAAATAATTTGGTTTCAAGAAAATTGGTATACTTCTTAATATTACTGATGAGTGTCTAAATACTCATCATTTTTATACTGATAGAATGCCAAAAACATCTGAAAACACTCAGAAATGCATCAAAATGATGAAAATATCACAAACAAGTGTTTTATATGTTTTAAATGCAAAAACATCAAAACGGTAAAAACGTATTAAGTTTGCATAATTGGCAGTTTTAGTCCCCCAAGTTACAAAAGTTGTCAAAATTAGTCCCTGGTCATTTCAAAAACTTGTAAAATATCATTTTAGGTCCAAGAGATTCAAAAGTTGTCAAAATAAACCCTTTAAAGTTTAAAAATCACAAAATGACAACTTTAGTCCCTGAACTTTGAAAATTGTCAAAAATAGTCCTTGGTTAATTTAAAAAGTGAAAATTATCAAGTTTTAACCTTGTTCTATTAATCAATGACAAAAATGGTCCTTATGATAAACTTTTTGAGAATTTACAATATTGGTCCCTCAAGTTTCCAAATTGGCAGTTTTAGTCCTTTAACATTTCAAAAATGGAAATTTACAACAAAGGTCCTTGTTCTATTATCATGTGGCAGGTTTAACCCTTGTGAAAGCTTTGGAACATGTGCAAGATCAGTCCTTCAAGATTTGCCAAATTGCAAATATGGTCCTTGTTATTTCACTAAACCAAACCGGACCCTTTATTTAATATAAGCCAAATCCAGCCCAATACACTTGACCCGGCCCAGTTTTTAAATTCAAAATAAACCCAGACCGCTCATCCTCCTCCTCCTACTTTGTTTCACCATTACCGGTGGTATTTTACCACTTTTCACCAATCACTCACCCCAAACACCTTTCCACCTCTTCCTTCCACCTCCACACCAATCCAAAGCCATTTAATGGAAAAACCCTTCGAAGACATTTTTGGCGCCAAAAGTGACATTTGGCAAATATGATTATCGGCTAATTTCAAGGGTCGAGGATTTGGTGGGATATCTTGAGGTCGACAAGGAAGATATTTGAAGTCGATAAATAGAAGGGAACCAATGTAATTAGATATCTAGTATAATTTTAATTTTCATTGTCGTTTTAGCTTAAACTTTAATATCGGTGCATTTTAAAGCTTTAAATCTTGTATTTCATGTTTCTGTGTAACCTAAAACTTTTGATATCATCAATTTCAGGTTTGAGTTCTTATCTCATATTATGCGATTTTACGAATTAAACCAAAATCTCGATAAGTAGAAATGTTGTTAGAAATTGTTAGTTTGACCTGAGAATCACATATAAGCTCCATATAAAGCTTATAAAAGCTTTTAGATACTCTAAAAAGAAGTTTGTTAGTGAAAATCAAAATTACAAAATACCACTTAATTAGTTAAAAATCAAAATCATGGTACAAGGTTCAAAAGGATGGAGCGGGATATATAATGGATGGTCTTGGGTATAGTGCTTATTGGTAAGCTATAGGAGTTGTTGTTTGGTCCTAAATCTCGGTTTGTAACTCAAGTCATTTGTAAGCATCTTTGATCCAATTTGGTTTGTTCTTGTATGAGATAGTATTTATCTCAAATCTTTATGTTTAAATGTTTATTAGTTATAGTTAAGATTAAATAAGTGATAAAACCCATTAGTTTGTTCTTTCAACTTTGTATTTTGTTAAAATCTTAAATTGACGGTATAAATTGTAGAATCATTATTAGGAAGTTGCATGTTGTTATGATCATGATTGAAGTTTATTTAGTGTTAATAAATGTTATTTCAAGGTCCTGATAAGTTCCATGGTCTTAATCCATGATTCTCTTTGAAAAACTCCAAATCTGGTTCAGAAAAGGGTGTTTGGATTTGTGAGTTTATCTGTGTTAAAGGTTTTGAAGTCCTTTGCTTTTGCTTGTCTCATGTTTAAATAGGTCTTAATAACTCAGTTTAGTCAATATATTAAGGTCATATTAGTTTAAAAGTCAAAATAGGTCTTAATCTAATCCTTATGTTTAACTGTTAGAGTTATAAGTCTCAAATTTCACATACTAGCTTAAAGGTTGATACTTTAGCTTAATTTAGCTTCATTATATCTTAACTTAACATATTGGTCTTTAAATTGAGATCCAATCTCATAAAGTCAAGCGTTCTATAACTTGTTAATAGTCGAAATGTGCCACTGTGCATCGGTCTTGGTAGCCAAATTATAAGCTCCTATAGAGCTTATTAGTTGTTCATTATCAGTGATTTTTGTTTCTTTGCATAGCTTACCTGGTCCTTTTCAAGTCTCAAGTTTATAATTTCCATTTAGAGCTTATTCACCATGGCTGCTTGAGCTTATCATTTTGTCCAAAAAAAAAACTCAGGATTAACTGAGTTTCATCTCAGTGATTTCTCAGGTTGTGAGAAAGCTTCTCACAAGCTCATAAGAGCTTTTCATTGTCTGAGATTTGGTATACTTGGTCTCAACCAGGTCTAGTACAAGTTCCATTCTTTGTTTTTCAGTTTTAGCTTATTGAGTGTCTTGTGCAAAAGCTTAAAGTAGCATACCAATTCTGTTTTGCTTATTCAAGCTCAAAACTCAAATCGTGTTAAACTTGTAATCGAGGTTCAAGTTTGTTGTTTTAGTTGAAATTGAGTTGTTTTAGCTTAATATAGCTTCGTATCAAGTTGGTAGCTTTTGGTTATCATTTGGTCGTTTCAAGTGCTTATTAATAAGCGGTTTACATAGCGATAGCTTATTCTCTACACAAGACCATGTTTTCTATTTTCATAGATTCAGCATATTAAAATAGACTTTTCCTGAAATTTTCAGATTTTTCCAAGTTGTTTTGCTATTTTTCTTAATTTAAATTAGTTTTTAGGTATTTTTAAATAGCTTTTAATACAAATAAATTATAAAAAGTCCAAAAAATGATTTTTCAATTTTCTTAGGTTAAGATAAATATAAATAGTATAAAAAGTATTTTTCCATAATTTTCTTAGTTTAAAAAGTATTTTTTAGCATTTTAATTAGTTTTAAATAGTTTTAAATTAATAATAAATACATAATAAGTCTAAAAATATATTCTTAGTTTTAAAATAAGTTTTATCATATTTTAGATTTTTCCAAGTTATAATTTCATTTTCTAGGTTAATTTTGTATTTTCTTGTATTTTAGTGCATTTTAAATACTTAATAAATAGTTTTAATTAATAATAAATAATTAAATAGTTGTAAAAATAATTTTCTTTTCTAATAATTTTCTTTTATTATTAGGATTCCAAAAGTATAATTTTTATCTTTTTAGGCCTTTTATTTCTTTAAAACTCACTTTTTATTTTGTACGTAGACGTAATTTTATTTTAAACGTAAGTTTTAAGTTTTAGGTTTTAAACGTTCATCACTTTGTAAAAATAGTGATAGCGTTTATTTAATAGATTTTATCTTTTAATCTTTTTAATTTGCATTTAAGTCATTGTTATTTGTTAATCTTTTCTTTTAGTATAATTTTCCATCGAAAACCTTATCGATTGCTATCCTTAGTGATCATTCTACCATCGATTAAGTGTTTTAACACCAATTCATCCTCCGTGGGACTTAACGACCGAGTGAATTCCCTATATTCTCTCGATCTAAATTGCATTTGTGTTTGAGCGGTTTTAAGTCTATTTGACTTGATTTGTTTTGGACCAATCAATTACCATGGGAGTTATGTCCATTTAAAGGTTATCAAGTTGATAGGGTTCTAATGACCATTAGAAAATTTTATAATGTGGAAGTACTTTTTATTGTGGATGATCTTGATATGTGGTCATATTTGGCTTGGAAAGGCGACGCGAGATTAAGGGAATGTATGATCTTCAACACAAATTTTACCTTACTCATGGGATGAAAAAGAATTGCTACGGTTCCATCAGAAGGAAAATCACAATCGCCCGATGTTAAGACTGGAGAAAAATTGTTGAAACTCGAGATTGTTGTTGAAGTTGAAAATCAGCGTGATGTTGAAGTTGATATAACTAGTGTGGGAGCACCAACTGGGGTACCGGAAAAGAGGAGATTTTAGGGTTTTGAAAATTCTTGAAGTTGAAGCTACCGATTCCGAAGATTTATAGGTAAAGAGGTTTGTGGTTTTTGTAGAAAACTAGAAGGGGGTTGAATAGTTTACCAATTAAAAACTTTGTTTTGAAACTTATTGAAAGATCAATTGATATTGATCTTAGATATGTTAATGAAATATGTAAGTAATATGTAAAGAGTAAACGAGGAAAAAAATGATCAAACCACAACAAGTTGTTCATAGTGGTTCGGTCTACAAGGACTCTTTTTCCTTGCCTACTCCACTCCCGAGTCTCACACTCGAGTTTAACTTCACTAGTCAACAAGCTCCTTTCACCGGTGGAGAAACCTTTACACTTCGCTTACACTATTTCCGACACTAAGCTAAATGTCGAGTTCTTTCAAGGGTACAACCACTCCCACACACAATGTATTTTGAGGACTAAAATACTAACCACTCACACTCACAAGATTATGATGGTTTAGTACAACAATGAAGTATGAATCAACACAAGATCATACAACACTAAACAAACAAGACTTCCAACTTCTCGTTTGAAGCTTGAATGTGACTTGATCTTCTTTGCTACAAAAGAGATCACTAATATGATATGAAACTGAGTTAGAAAGGTTATACAGAAGATATGTAAGAGAGTATGATAGAAAGGGATGATAAACTACTTGGTTTGGCTTTGCTATTTATAGCCAAAACCATCAGCAGGCACCACGGACGGCGGACCCCTTGAAAAGGTTCCGTTCGTTATATATTTTGGTGTCGTCGGGGTCTGACAACAAGATATCAAGACTTGCCAAAGTCAACCATATCTATGTAAGATTTTGTGAGATATGATGAGTCCAAATCTACACAGAATATCTAATGAAATCTTCCAATGATTTCCATGATGCATTACTTGATGTCATGTGTTGTATTTCTATTTTTAGAAATATGCAAATACATAAGTAATGTTTGGTTTTTAAGAAACTAAAACATTCTAAAAACTACTATCATAAATTATGGCTAAAGTCATATTAAGATATGAGTAATCACAATGTAAATGCTTGAGTGATGAAAATATTGTTTGAAAAAGCTTGTTTTAATATCTATTAAAATTGACAAGCTTTAAGCTTTTATAAAAATTAAATTTACTTTTGTCGTTAACAAAACTTAGGTAAAGATTAAAAAAATATAAATTTTATTTTTATAAAAGATACAAAGATTGTACAAGAGTTATAAAAATATTAGTTTTAGAACTTGAAAAAGAATTGATAATGCAAGTGTATGATGTTTGACTTTTTCAGGAAGTCAAAGTCTTCACTAGTTGATGTATGATGTTGACTTTTTTAGAAAGTCAAAGTATGCAGTTGACTTTTTCAGAAAAGTCAAGTATTACCAATGAAGTATCATGTTGACTTTTTCAGAAAGTCAATGTATGCAGTTTTACTTTTTCAGAAAAGTCAAATACAACAAATATAACCAAGTTCTATATTTCTCCCCCTTTTTGTCTCAACAAAAAGAAGATGCGATGCGGAATGTAATGAGCCCGAGCCATTATCTCCCCCTTGATCAAAGCTCCCCCTAAATTGGGTGCTTAATGGGAAGATACATGGATTGTGAAAAAGCTACAAAAAAAAATGGTTAGTAATAATCATCATTCACAAGCATTTCCAAACACTATGTAATAGGCACCAACAATATAGAAAACACCATTCATTAGTTAAAAATTTTCATGATTAAAAACCATGAAAAGAGAACACAATGAAGTGTTTTAGTACAAGAAAAAAATAATCCTAAAAAAATAAGAAAAATGCTTAGAAAAGCTCATCTAGGACCATTCTAATGAGATGGTGGATGAGAAAGAGCGTTGAGGCGCTCAAGGATGTGATTGAGAATGAACCTCATTTCCTCTAGGAATTCATGGACCATTACCCGGGTCCGATCAACGATTTGGGCGGTTTGCTCACAAGTTGAGCAACCATGCCTAGGGGATAGTATGGTTGATGAGGTTGTGGTGGTGGAATGGTGGATGTGTTGATGTTGGTGGTGATGTTTGGGGTGGTCATTATGGAGGCTAGCAAAGCATTTTGTATTTGCATAGTTTCACTTAGGTGAGAATCCACCATGTTTTTTAATTGGTGGAGATTTTGGAGTTCCGCTTGAATCTCCTCTCTTGTGGGATTAGCATCCCACATGGACTCCTCAATGTCCTCTAAGTGAGGGGACATTGATGTAGGGAGTGGTTGGTCCCCATACAAAGGACCATGGATGTCTTTGTTAATGGGGTGAAAGAAGAGGTTTGGCCCTAATGGGCGTTTGGATCAAGGATGGCCTAGGAGACTCATGAGCAATCCGCTCGATGGTGCCAAAGGATGGCAATGGTGGCGGATGATTTGGCCTAGGAGGCAAATCTTCCAAGTCCTCCAAGAAAGGATTTGGAGAAGTGGGAGGTGTGGAAAATAACTCCAAAGGAATGAGGGTTGGAGACTTTGGTGGTGATGGTGTTTTTGATGTTTGGATGGGTGTCGGTGGTGGTGAAGTTGGTGTTTTTGTGGGTGGTGGAGTGGTGATCACAATGGGTGATTGAGTAGGGGTAGCCAAGGTTAGGCTTGTGTCATCCCTTATGGGAGATGAGATTGTGAGTGGAGATGATTCGGATGAGGAGCTCAAGTTGACGAAACAACAAGGCCTTACGCTAATTCTAGCGGTTTTCTTGCAAGGCTTGGTTGAAGGTGAGGATTTTGTCATTTTGACTTGTGTTTTTGCTAGATGATGGTGAGAATGAAGAAGGTGTGAAGATGATCATGGTAAAACCTCTTAATTTATAGGAGTGAAAAATTATGGAGAAATGTGTTTGATTTGATGTTAAACCATAGAAGAGATGAGGTTCCTAATGATTTGGAAGTGGGTTAAATGCTAGTCATATCACCTAAGTCAAGCCATACAAGAGGGATGGAGTGAAGAGGAAAAGATTTGCAATAAATGTGTTCTAATGATTGTAAGATCCTAATATTCAGATTACCCACGGATTGCAAAGTACCAAAATTTTGGTTCCTTCCTTTATGCAAAAGGGCTCCTTGGGTGAATTTTTCAAATTTTTGAATTTTGGTGGGAAGTGGATTTCTTATATGCCGAAGTGTGTTATACTAGTTCTAATATGAGTACAAACTAGTTAAGATTAACTTACAAGCAATATATGGTAATTTGGAATGTCGAAATGGTCGAAATTCAGAAAGTTACCTAGAGGATCCACGGCACCAAAAATTTACACGGGCGGAACCAAAAATATGGTGCCGCCTGGTCCGCCTGTTCAGGTACGGCGGTACCAAATGACATAACAGACGGTACCAAAAATTTGGTGCCGTCTGATCCGTTCATACCAGAAAAATGGACAGAACGATTTTTTAAGGGTCGGGGAGATTTCCAAAACCTGAAATTTTGCTCAAAATATGTGACATTAATTACTTCTAGTTAGGAAAAGTAAATAATACAAACACAAACATAGTGGAGCATAGATTTTGAGCAAGGCCTAGTGATTTTCACATTATAGTGAAAATGGGTAAAATTTGATAGCATACTTGTGCTATCCCCCTGCATGAAATAGTTAGCATACAACATTGTTTTGAGTTATATTATCATCCTACAAAATAAAAGCAACCAAATTGTATCAAACCTTAAAGAAAATGCATTGTTCCAAACACCCCTTAATGAACCCTCACTTGTCCAGCTTCTTGTAAATCTTGCTCATTATCCTACCAAGGCACTTGAACATCCCCTTGGTTTGCTTGAACTCCGCTGATTCATTCTCGATCTCGGGAAGAGACGCATAATACTCATGAGGTGAAAGGCGAGAATTTGGAAGACCATCCTCGGAGCTATTTGATGATGATGATGATGATGGAGTTGGAGGTTTTGCTCTCTTGCCTTTTGTTTTAGCAACTCGCTCGTCACTCAATGGCATAAAGATGTGAGGGATGAGCTCATAGTGGAGGTGCAACCCTTTTGGACTTGGTGGAATTGGTGCAAAGGCTCTATAGAGACGGGTGAGAATCATCCCGTATGGAAGAGCAACCGAACCTTGAGTTGGAATATCAATCATTCTCCTAGCGATGTAGTAGGCTAAATTGAATGGTTGACGGGTGGACAAGTTGTAGAGCATGTGACAAAGGCAAGCGTTGATGTGATCCCTATTTCCTATGGTGCAAATGAATTTGGCTCTAAGTAGTTCCTCCCATTTCTTAAATTCGGGCTTAAGTTCATTGAGCTCCATTCCATATGGATCTCGGTTTAACTCCTTTCCTTTTCGGGTAACTCGGGTTGTATCACCCCTTGGGTTAAATAGGTGCTCACGGATAACATCCTTATCGGCTAAATGGGTTTGGTAGGGAGGAGAGCGATCATTGATTGCATCAAGAATGGTGAATGACCACTTATCCGAGTAGACACATGTCCCTCGGTTGGGAATTCCTAGCACCTGAGAAAAGTTGGTTAAGGAGATGGAGTAGTCATTTTGATTGATCCTAAACCTAAGTCCAAACTCATCATCCTCATCAATGAAACCGGTGACACTAGCATAAAACTCTAACACAAACCTAGGACAAATGGGTTCATCAATGTCAAGGAGACAATCGAATTGAATAGCGGCTAGCTCTTCACGGAGATTGGTATTTTCGATAAAGGAGGAGTGAATGGTTCTACCCTCATGGAAGTACCTAGACTCTAGACTTTTAAAGATTTCGACTTGTTCCTTGGTGACTCCTTTGGTTTTGTGATGTTTTGGAATGTAGCTAAGGGTATCCTTGTGATCATAGAATCTTGCGGCTACCAGGGTTATTCCTAGGATCAAGAATTAATCATGTTAGGAATGAGGATAAACTTAACTTTTTGGTTCTAGTGTGTGCCTATATGAAAACGATTTGGAATTGCGGTTATCTCAACTCATTTTATGCACAAAAATGGTTTTAATGGGGTGTTTGGCAAATATCATGAGATAACCCAAATGCTCCTAATTCAATATGGCTACATTTGAATATACCCGGGAATGCATATCAGTTATGCAATACCTTTAGTATTCAAGAGCATGCAAGTGATGAAAATTTTACGTTTCTATTTGTATTAACAATGAAAAATTATTTTCCTACAAGTGAGAAGCTTTTCAAAATATTTTGACATGGGGTGTTTGGTTATTTGAACAAGGCTTTATAGTCATTTTCCTATTGATTAGAGGGAAGCATGATTTGTTTATGCATTATGATAATGTAGTACCTAATTTCAATGACTAGTTATGCAATTTTCCAATTGAATCCATGTTTTACATAAGAATATGTACAAACCCCATGTAGTGATTTTGTGCACAAATTAGAATCCTAGACTCAGAATTAAGAGATAAAATTTAGTTGGAATACTTACAATGATGTTATCTCCAGAGATTAGTGGGTGAGAAGGTGTTAACAATGAGTTGGGTTTAATGTTTACACGTTTTGGTAAAGTGGGTTTTGAGGAAGAAGATGTTTTGTAGGTGGCAGTTTTCTTCTGTAGACACCACGGACCAGACGGCACCAAAAATATGGTTCCGTCTTTGTTGTCGTTTGGTGTTGTGGCTACAATAGCAGGTATAAAACAAAATTGTTTTGTTTTGTTTATTCTAAAGTTTAGGCTATGTTTATCCTATATGTTTGGTTCCATTAACCCTAAACCAAGTCTAAGAAGATTAAATGGTTCTCTTTTGAGAGGCTTAGTTAGGATGTCGGCAATGTTATCTTCGGAGGATACTTTCTCGATTGAGATGTTTCCTTTTTGAACATTGTCGTGAAGAAAGTGATGACGGATTTCAATATGCTTTGTAGGAGCATGTTGAACGGGATTTCTTTGAGATCGATGGCTCCTTTGTTGTCGCAATGTATAACAATGTCGTTGACATGAATTACGTAATCTCGAGCTTGCTTCATCCAAAGAGCTTGTTGACATGCTTTTCCGGTGAGGCGTGCTCGGCTTGATGGTTGAGATGGCTATACTGTTTGCTTCTTTGCAAACCATGAGGTGAGACAATGTCCAACAAAAGTGCAAATACCACTTATACTTTTCTATCGACATAGTCACCGACATGATCCGAGTCGGCATACACTATGGTTTCTACACCCGTTCCTTTGGGATACCATAATCCTAAACACGTTGTTCCCTTAATGTATCTAAAGATCCTTTTTAAGGCTTCTAAGTGTGATGCCTTTGGGTTCTCTTGAAAGCGAGCACATAGACAAACACTAACTATGATGTCGGGTTTACTAGCCGTAAGATAGATTAGGCTACCAATCATTCCTCTATATTTAGTGTTATCTACAGATTCACCTTCCTCGTCCTTGGTGAGTTTAGTGTCCAGGGACATGGGTCTTAGTTGGTTTGGAATCTTGAGACCAAATTTCTTAAGCATGTCTTTTATATATTTAGATTGGTTAAAGAAAATGCCATCTTCTAGTTGTTTAATTTGAATTCCTAGAAAGAAGTTTAATTCACCCATCATACTCTCTTCAAACTCGTCGTGCATGATTTTAGAGAAATCATCACATAGCTCTTGACAAGTTGATCCGAATATGATGTCATCAACGTACACTTGAACAATGATAATATGTGACTCCTTTTTCTTGGTAAAAATAGTACTATCTACTAATCCCATAGTGTATTTGTTATCAACAAGAAAAGCGGTCGTACCAAGTTTTTGGTGCTTGCTTAAGACCGTATAATGCTTTCTTGAGTTTGAAAACATGATGTGGTTTCTCAAAGTCGGTAAAACCGGGAGGTTGAGCAACATATACTTCTTCGTTAATAAACCCATTAAGAAATGCACTTTTAACATCCATTTGATATAATTTAAAGTCATAAGCACATGCATAAGCAAATAATATTCTAATAGATTCGAGTCTAGCTACCGGTGCATAAGTTTCATCATAATCAATCCCTTCTTGTTGATTATAACCTTGTGCAACAAGCCTAGCTTTGTTTCTAGATACTACCCCATATCATTCCATTTTATTTCGAAAAACCTATTTCGTTCCAATTATAGTTTGATCTTTAGGTTTTGGAACTAATTTCCAAACATCATTTCTAACGAATTGGTTTAACTCTTCTTGCATGGAAATTACCCATGATTCATTTTTTATTGATTCATTTATGTTTTACGGTTCAATGGTGGATACAAAACAAAAGTAATTACTTTGATTTTGGGCTTGTGACCTTAAGGTTCTTTGATTAAGTTGTCCTATGACTTTTTCTAAAGGATGACTTTTAGACTCTTTGATGTTTATAATCTCTTTATTTAATGGTTCATCTTCCTTGTCATTTTTAATTATTTCTTGACTTTCTATCATTTGACTTTCAACTAAGTCATCATCTACCAAAGGTGATGTCTTAAAGGGAGGTGGACTTTCGTCGAATGTTATATTCAACGACTCCTCGACTATCATTGTTTCTTTGTTTAAGACAATGTAAGCCTTACTAGTTTGAGAATAACCAAGAAATACACCTTCATAAGACTTTGGGTCAAACTTGGTGAGATAATCTTTAGTGTTAAGAATGAAGCATTTACATCCAAAGACTTTAAAATATCCTAACGTTGGCTTTTACCTTTATAAAGCTCATATGGTGTTTTGTTTAAGAAAGGACGTATTAAGACTCTATTCAAAATATATGTAGAAGTGTCAGCGTTACACCAAAACTTTTGAGAATGTTTTGTTCATTAAGCATTGTTCTACTTATTTCTTGAATTGTTCTATTTTCGTTCTACCACTCCATTTGATTGAGGTGTTCGTGGGCCGAAAAGTTATGAGTTATACCATTTGTATCACAAAAGTTTCCAAATTGAGTTTCGTTGTCAAATTCACGACCATGATCCGTTCGGATTGACACGATTTTAACACCTAGTTGATTTTGAATTTTCTTGCTAAAATTTCAAATTTATCAAAAGCTTCATTTTGGTTTTCAAAAACAACGTCCAAGTAACCACGAGTAATCATCTACTATGACCAAAGTGTATAAGTTGCCTCCGTAGCTTCTTATAGCGGATGGACCAAACAAGTCCATATGCAATAATTTTAGACACTTAGATGTGGACACCATATTTTTAGATTTATGACTACTATGGGTTTGTTTACCAATTTTGCAAGCATCACAAAAGTGTTTGTCATATTTAAGTTTTGGTAAATTCCTAACTAGCTCTTTTGAAGATAGGTTTTGAATAAGTCTCATATTAGCGTGACCTAAGCATCTATGCCAAAGAGATGAGCTATCATCTAATGTTGTTATACAAAGTTTGTCATTAGATGTTTTATCTATTTTCATGACGTATATGTTATTTTTCCTAACTCCTTTAGCTACGGTGATACAATCTTTTAGTATTTTACTACCATTTTCATCAAATAGCACTTTATACTTTTTATCTTATAATTGGCTAATACTAAGTAGATTAAATCCTAACCTATCTACATGAGCAGCATTTTCAATAGTTAGGGAGTTATGAGCGATCGTACCTTTGCCAATGATTTTGCTTTTGAGATTGCTACCAAAAGTGACATTACCTCCGTCATACTCTTGGTATGATGAGAAGAGACTTTGTTGCCGTCATGTGCCGTGAGTATCCACTATCTTTTATCCACTCATCGGTTCCAATCCAACTTTCAAGCATACCTAAGAAGCAAACAACTCAAGCATTTGGTCCCCAATATCTCATGGGTCCGTTTGGGTTAAACATACCATTTATTTTATTCATGTATGGAAACGATGGGAAAGAGTTCCATGACATGTAATCTGGAGTTTGGCATGACCTAGGAAAGTTTTGATTCCAACCGTTGTGTTGGTAGTTGTGTTGTAAGTTGTGGTTGCTCTTAGGAAATGGGCATTTGGCAAAAGGTGTTTTATGTCGTTGTTGAGTAGTTTTTTTTATCTAAATTCATTTTTAGCAAGTCATACTCACGATGTAACGGTGGTTTTAGTTTAACACTATCCTTGGTTTTCTTTGTTACTTTTACAAATTCATTACGGTCCATATTACAAACATTACATCACCTCGCCAGTACCCACGGCACCATTTAGTTCAATGGGCGGAACCCTTAATTTGGTTAAAATGCGGTCCGTCTTTATCTGCGGCAGTTTTAACGATTTGTTTGTCCTTTTCGGCCGTTTTGTTTTGACTTTTGGAATTAATACCTCATTAAATCCTAGCCCATTCTTATCTCCTGGTGTTTTATGTATTTTAACTCTTTCGTCGGCAAGAGCGATGTTTTTGTTAAACCTTTTAAATTTATAATTATGTTCGATTAGAACATCTTGTGTGAGCTTTAGTTTTCTATTTCAAGATTAAGCTCTTGACATGATTTACAATCATCATCATTTGCTTTTTCTTTTCTAGTCGTTTTGCTTTTCTTTTAACTCATAGACTTCATTTTCCAAAAATTCCTTTTAGTTTTAAAAATTTATTTTAGTTATGATTTTTAAACTTAGCTCACACAATTGATTGTATTGTTTTGCAAAGTGTCATCATCATAGAGGAGTAAGAAGAGTCGGAATATACCTCGTTTGACTCATGTGCCATTAAAGCGATCTCTTCTTTCTTGACTCTTCATCATCTTCACTATCGCTCCAAGCACCACTTACAAAAGCTTGTTGAGTTTTGTTTTTAGGTGGCTTGGGACATTCTCCTATGAGATGACTTGCATCACCACATTTAAAACACTTTATTTCACCTTTAACCTTTTTGTCATCCCGATCTTTTCGGAATGGTTTCTTTTCTTCTCGAGGTTGTCTTACAAACTTTCCTCTTCTTCTAAAAAACTTTTTAAAGTCTCTAACGGCCATGGCATATTCCTCATCTTCACTACCGGAGCAAGATTCGTCATCATCACTTGATTTCGCCTTTGCTTTTAGAGCAACGGATTTGATCTTCTCCCTCTTTCCTTTTATGATCTCCGAATCTTTTTCCATCACCATTTCATGTACTTTGAGGTTACCGATTAGCTCGTCTAGTGACATATTTTGGAGATCTTTTGATTCTTCAATAGCGGTCACTTTAGCTCTCCATTTCGGATTGAGTGCTCTAAGAAATTTCCTGACAAAGTTCTTACTACGAAAAGATTCATCAAGTTCTTTAAGTGATGTAATAATAGTATTAAAGCGAGCAAAGCCACAATCAATGGTTTCATATTCAGGGATAACAAATTGTTCATATTGTTGAACAAGAAGATCAATTTTGTTATCCTTGACTTGTGAATTACCTTTATGTGTAACAATCAAAGATTCCCAAATATCTTTGGCGGTTTCACACATAAAAATTCTTTCATATTCTTTTCTAGGCAAAGCATTATAAAGCATCATTTTGGCTTCATTATTTTTAGCAATTAATTTTTTTTGTTCATCAATAGAAATATCCTTTGTTGTAGAACTAAAATCTCCTTTAACAATAACAAACCAAAGATCTATATCTTTTGATTTTACATATGTTTCAAAACGGTTTTTCCAATAGATAAATCCATTGGTTTCAAAGAGTGGTGGTCTTTGCATAGATTACCCTTCTTTAAAGTTTTCAGAATCCATGGATCGTTTCAAGTTTTATAAAATACAAATTATTTTAGAAATTCTTGAGCAACGAGGCTCTGGTACCAATTGTAGAAAAATAGAAAGGGGGTTGAATAGTTTACCAATTAAAAACTTTGTTTTGAAACTTATTCAAAGATCAATTGATATTGATCTTAGATATGTTAATGAAATATGTAAGCAATATGTAAGAGTAAACAAGGAAATAAATTATCAAACCACATCAAGTTGTTTATAGTGGTTGATCTACAATGACTCTTTTCCTTGCCTACTCCACTCCCGAGTCTCACGATCGAGTTTAACTTCACTAGTCAACAAGCTCCTTTCACCGGTGGAGAAACCTTTACACTTAAACACACTATTTCCGACACTAAGCTAAATATCGAGTTCTTTCCAAGGGTACAACCAATCCCACACACAATGTATTTTGAGGACTAAAATACTAACCACTCACACTCACAAGATTATGATGGTTTAGTACAACAATGAAGTATGAATCAACACAAGATCATACAACACTAAACAAACAAGACTTCAACTTCTCGTTTGAAGCTTGAATGTGACTTGATCTTCTTTGCTACAAAGAGATCACTAATATGATATGAAATTGAGTTAGAAAGGTTAGAGAGGAGATATGTAAGAGAGTATGATGAAAGGGATGACAAACTACTTGGTTTGGCTTTGCTATTTATAGCCTAAACCATCGGCGAGGCACCGGACGGCGGACCCTTGAAAGGGTTCCGTCCGTTATATATTTTGGTGCATGAAGTCCTGACGACAAGATATCAAGATCTTGCCAAAGTCAACCATATCTATGTAAGATTTTGTGAGATATGATGAGTCAAATCTACACAAAATATCTAATGAAATCTTTCAATGATTTCCATGATGCATTACATGATGTCATGTGTTGTATTTCTATTTTTAGAAATATGCAAATACATAAGTAATGTTTGATTTTTAAGAAACTAAAACATTCTAAAAACTACTATCATACATTATGGTTAAAGTCATATTAAGATATGAGTAATCACAATGTAAATGCTTGAGTGATGAAAAGCTTGTTTTAATATCTATTAAACTTGACAAGCTTTAAGCTTTTATAAAAATTAAACTTACTTTTGTCGTTAACAAAACTTAGGTAAAGATCAAAAATATAAATAATGTTTAATGATGATATTTGTATTAACAGTTTTGATTGTGGGTTAATTTTAAATATCAATATTAACAACTCAATGAATTTTTCAATGGCGAACAAAGAAACTATTTTTGTTGCAACTGAAAACTTGTTGATCGCTGATAAGGAGTACATTACTTGGCGTTTGAGGTCATTGGTTGATCGTTAGGGTATGGTAGGCGTGGTAAAAAGGGTGAAAGTTCTTGAGCTAATGTAAAGCGTAAAAGCTACTAAAGATAAGCTTCTTCGTGAGAAGATGTTTTAAGGTAGATGAAGCCTTTAATGGTAAGAATTCAAGGGTGAATTATTTTCAAGTGAGGGGGGATGAAGGGCACAAAAATCGAGAGTGAGCTTATGAGAGTTTGCAATAGGAAGAACAAAACGAGCTCGGTCAGAAAAGGGCCAGAGGCGTCGCATCAAGGCTCGATGCGCCGCATCTAGGAGTCATATTATGGCCATCATGAAAGCGTGTGCTAAATCGCGCATAACCTTTTGGTGTGTCGCATATAGGGTGTTCTGATGCAAAGGCCAAGTTTTTTTCAGTTTGTTATTTAGAAAATTGCAAGACATTTTCTAGTTTTACTACTATGTTTCTTCTTCTTCAAGCCTTCTATACATATTAATATAAGGTTTGTTTTCATTGTTCAACATTCTTGATTATTATTAAAACTAGCATGGTACCCACGTGTTGTCGCGGCAGGTATCCTGTGATTGGAATTTTTGGCGAATAATATTTTGTTATTATATGTTTACTGTGACAATAACTATATAGTAAAAGAGATTTTTTTCTTTTTTTTTTCTTTTTGTAATATCTTCAAGCAACAGCATTTTATTTCATATAAAAATACTAGTGTGATACATTTTGTACAATAGGCTTAATAATTTGTATTTTTCACTTAAAGGGTGTTTTAAAATCTACATTAATGGTATTTGTTGACGGGTCAATTTATTTATGTAGTTTTGCACAAGTTAATTGTACATAATGTTTTAATAGATGTATTTGCTTAAAATCTATATTAGGAAATCTTAAAAATTTATTAAGAGAGAGGGTCTAATCTCTATTATAAAAAACTAGCATGGTACCCACGCAAAGTAGCGGTTTGGAGGCGAATGTTGTTTAACGATTTTATGGTTTTATGTTTTTTTACCGAATATTGTTTAACGACTTTCTATAAAATATAGTTTATAGAAATTATGTGTTTATGTTGTGAGACTGTGAAGAATTAATATGGCATATTATTATATATGCAAATTCAAAAAGTTATTAATTATAAGTATAAAAATATTAAATTCATTGTATTAGCTATATTTTATTTGTAATATACATTCAATTTAATGTCATAATTTAATTGTGCAATTAGAGTGTTTTTAAATTTTTAATTTTAAAAATTACTAATAATAGCAAGTGTGTAAGCTTAAAATTTTTAAGACTTCTAAAAATAAAAGCCTAAATCTATACTACTTATAATGCATTTAAGCACTTCCCTCATATTTAATTTTTAAGATTTCCTAAAATATATTTTAAGCAAATACAAGTAAAAAAAAACATACTTGTCACAAATGTTAGTACGACGTATCGAATAAAAAAAATAACCCCTTTGACCAATCATCTTGTCCACCAATGATTCTTTGATACATGGACAACTTGTGATAGCCGGTTATGGCCATGTCACATATTCTTGTCCCCGTCACCATTCCTGTAAGATATAACTTTTCACATACACGTCAAACCATAACAACAAGGTGGCGTATAACTGGAATTCTAGAGAGAGAAAGTTAGAGGTTTAGGGAACTTAGTGAGAGAAAGTGAAAGATATTATTATGAGCTCCAAACTCTACCTTGGAAGGTAGAGTATTTATAGTCTTACATAAATCGCCACACATCGGGTGTGGATCGGGCATCTGATGGGTAAAGACCCGTCCGTCCTCCACGGTGTTACTTAACTAAATACTACTTAACTTAAAATAACTACGACTACGAGCTTTCTAATGATTACATATACTTGAGGTGACCGACTCTTTAATCGGAATTTCTAATTCCTAACAATCTCCCCAAGGAGGTCACCTCAATCATGTACCAAAAATACATTGAATACAACGGATAATACATTAACAATTGATCTTGCATTCTTGATGTAGTCCTTTGCTCTAAGCTCGTAGTCATTGATTCTTCACATTGCATGTTTGGTTACTTCAAGTGGAGGTCTTTCTTGATCCACGTGATAATAATTTTGAGCCATCATTTGAGATCATCGACTATCAACAATCTCGACACATCCTTTGTGGTGTTGGTATTATGTGATGTTGTGACTTTAGGACCGACATGCTCACATTACGGATCATGATATCTTCTCATCGAGTAGCGGAAGCATTTGTTGAATCATGATATTGGCGGTAAGCGAAGCATGGAGTGAAAATATCGAGTCGTTGATGCACTTATCATGATTTCTTTTGAGATGAATGTGTAGTGTGAGCATGCGGCTATGGATTGACCGCTTCATTACGATCATTTTGCAAGCGTCGGTGTGTACGCATACAGCAGTTAGCAATAAATCGCGAAAGTGTCTTTGATCACTTTCGTTGAATTAGGTACACGACCACGGTTCCCGTTGATCGGTACAAATCTTGCATGTGATCGGTAGGATTCTAAGAATCTCCTTGAGCGGGGTTTCGCATTTGTTCTAGCTGTTCTCAAACCGGAACATCTCAAAGAAGACAACACGGAGTGAGTGAACGGTAATTTTAAGTCCACCGATTGATGAAAAGAGATTTGAAAAACAATCGTGTATTGCTCAATAGAAATTGTTTTGCAATACAACGAAGGTTTTATTGAAAATCAATTATCAATCATAAAACACCTTTTGGTTTGAAAAATTAGTACACGGTCGATGTGCTAAAGAAAAGAGTTTTTAAGCACAATGACCGGTTTTCAAAGGTATCCGATCAATCCATAACTGAACCGAGGATTGATTCAAGAGATTGAATCGCCCCATTGTTTCATTCGGTTGTCACATGGTTAATCTATAAAATAGATCTCACATGCCACCTACCGGGAGCTTGTTTGATGTTGGCTCGAGGCTTTCCATCTTCATTGTGAATATGTATACACATCACTCGGATGTTACGCAATACCACAAGGATAATCGCGGGACTCAAGATATAATCTCTCTTTCCACATTGTGTGAAGCAGAGAGTCTTCAATGAAAGTGTCCTAATGAGATTTATTGATGATCTCGTGGCTCTAGACTCAATTTGTGCATATTTGGATCTATGCGGAGACTAGGGAGAGGTCTCCTTCTTGATATCAACCATCTCTAAGAGAAAGTCGATAGATAATGTCGGTTCCCGTGAGAATGAAACAAGTCCTTTTAAGAGGAACTTGAGTGGTTTGGAAAGTTGAAGTGCGGTGCGTCCTTTGGGTCCATGACGTCTTGTCTTCAATACCGATGTTACCATCGGTAGCATATGAATTGAACCGGTTTACGCCTAAGGTTGAATAAATGGAGGCTATTTGTTTCACCCTTTCTCATTCAATTCATTTTAATTCTTCAACCCTTCGGTGCTTACCGAGACTTCATAGCTAGAACCTTGTTGGGTTTATTCGATACTAGCTCGGTCTTAGTCCGCACTCTTCCCATATCTCACTTTTCTCCTTTTATCATCATACCTAAGGACTTCTACACTAACTAGTGGATTGTCCTGGTAGATCCCTCCGGTTACTGGCGGATCATGGGAACAAAACCTAGCCTTATCATCCTTATATCACCGTGCATAAAGTAAATTTGGTGGGTCAATTTGGTATTGTTCATACGCCATTGGAACCAATTGAAAACCATTTGAAAATCAATTCGGATACTTGTGATATATTATCAAAGCATTTTGTACGAATTGTTTTGATATTTTAGAACGAGAACTCCCCTCAACATGTGCATCAAGTATTTGAAAATGTTTAGCACACGGAGGCAAGAGAAAAATTAACTTCTTTGATTACCATTTTCTAAAGATATCAACATCACTTCCATATCAAATCAAGTAGATATCGCGTTTAGGGAAGGATGAGGTTTCCATAAATTTGCTCCCCTCAATATGTGCCTCGAGGTTTGAAAAGAGTTTTGCACATACTAGAGGAACTTGCACATGAGATAAGTTTATCACATTTCAAATCATAGGTTTAAGATAGATGCTCCCCTCAACATGTGCATGGAAAATTTGAAATCGTTTGTCACATGTGGGCGGGATAGCATGTACATCCTTATAAAACCATTTACCGAATTATCGGTTTAAATCCAATTTAAATCACACATTCTCCCCGATCACAATTATCAAATCATTTGAGATTTGTGATCTCGTATAATTTAAATTGATTTTGAAAGCTTTAAGGAGAATTGTGACTTGATTGTGAAAGTGTTTTAAGCGATAAGGATCGGATTTTAAGACTTTAAACTCCATTGATAAAAGCATGCATGTATATCTTTTGAAAACAATTTAATGCCAAATAACTTTTTAATTTAATTGAAATCATTCTCCCCTCAATCAATGACATAGGTTGTTGATTGAGAGATGAGATTATGACAAATAAGTCGATGATTATCAAAAATAGAGACCGAGTTATTTTCAAATCATTTAGTTTTCAATGAGATAAATGTTTATAGAATCGAGCATGGAATTTGAAAACATGGTGAAACATGGCTCTGTTCTTTCTTTTAAAACAGGGTTATTGCACGAAAATGACAATAAACCATTTTTTCTCTTTCTCCCAAAAATATTTTTTTAATTTTTAATTTTTTTTTTTAATTTTATTTTTTTTAATTTTTTTATTTTTTTTTTTTTAATATAAAAAAAATTCGAACAACATCTAAAGTCCGTGTCATTCTTTGAATGACGGCAAAACACCGTAGATATTGTCGAACCGAGAAAAAGCATAACAAATTGACAATATTTTTGAAGATTTTTGAATTTTTGATTTTTATGGATTTTGAAGGTTTTATAATTTTGTATTTTGTTTTCGAATAAATATTTACAAGAGATAGATGAAGGAAACCTTTTACTCCTCGTCTTCCTCACGAAGGCGTTTGAGAGTTTCGGTTGAAGGCTTTTCAAGCCAAGGCGTGGAAGAATAAACTCAAACGTTCTCTTGGAAGAGCTTTGGTGAAGATGTCGCTAGCGATATTCGGACCTCACAAAATATAGTTCCACCACACCTTTTCCACTTGTTCCACGATGAAATGATGTCGAATGTCGATATGCTTTGCTCTTGAGTGTTGAGCGTTGTTGCATGAGAGAGCAATAGCACTTTATTATCACGCATGCAGGAGGATTTTGTTGAATTCAAAGCCATAGTCGGATAATTGAGATCTCATCCATAAGACTTGAGCACAACAAGATGACATGGCTATGTATTCACCTCTGTAGAGAAATAGAAGTACTCATTTGCTTCTTTGAAGACCACTCACAAGCTTATCACCAAAAGCGAGCACCTCTGGCGTGCTTGACGTGTATCTTGACACCTGCATGATCGGCATCTGCATAGCCCGTTAGTGACATACCGGTGTCCTTGGTGCAAAGACCCATATTGATGGTTCCTTGGAGATACCGAAGACCCGTTTAAGCGCTTCAAGGTGCTTTTTAGTAGGCTTAGCACGGTATCTAGCACACATGCAAGCAATGAACAAGATGTCAGTCTACTAGCGTTGAGATACATCGAGGATCAATCATACTCCGATATTTCGTTTGGTCGATCATGATCCACGAGAGGTCCTCATCTAGTTTGGTTCGGTCAATCATGGGGTGTCAATGAGGTCGCATGAATCAAATCTAAATTTCTTTAAAATCTCATTGCATATTTAGATTGATTTATGAAAATGCCTCCGGGACTTTGTGAAATTTGTAATCCCAAGAAAATGACATTTGTCCCATCATTGACATTTGAAACTTTGAACTCATTTCATTTGAAAACGATCACATTCCATTGGGTGCATCGAGGCAAAATAATATCATCAACATAAATTTGAACATGAATTAAATGTTTGCACGACTTCACGGTGAACAATGTAGGATCAGCTGCTCCTTTGATGAATCCGGTTGATAGAAGAAACTTTGTGATGTATCATACCATGCCCTTGGAGCTTGCTTTAAACCGTAAAGAGCCTTCTTCAAATGATGAGCGTGAGTAGGATGCTCTTGATTCACAAATCCTTCGGGTTGGGCGGCGTGAGCGACTTCTTTAAGATCTCCGTTCGAAATGCCGTCTTTACATCCATCGATATACTATCATGTTCTTACTAGCGACATTAGCCGTGAAGATTACGATTGCCTCGATTCGAGCAAGCTGGAGCAAAAGATTCTTCAAAGTCTATACCCTCCTCTTGGCGATATCCTTTAGCAACTAATCGAGCCTTGTTCTTGACACATCACCATGCTCATCAAGTTTTACTTTGAAGATCCATTTGAGAGTTATGATCATAGCACGATCTGGGCGGTACTAACTCCCATACATCAAGACGATCAAACTCATGAATTTCATCTTGCATGGCATTGAACCACTATCTTCATTCATGGCGGTTTAACATCTTTTGGTTCGATCTTAGATAGTACGGAGTTGAAGAAGCACCATAAGGCATCGGTTGCGAGTTGTTTCCGGGTTGATACAGACGAGAGGTATTTCCAATGATATTGTCTAAGGGTGATCGTGAGTCCATTTTACGAGGTGTTCATGTGGCGGTTGTTGAGGCCGAGGTAGGCGAGTCGATGTCTCTGAAGAAGATGGTTCGATGATGATTCGGGAGTAGCAAATATGTTTTCAAATGGAGCATCTTGAGAGTCGCAAAGGGATTAACTTCATCATTGATGCGAAACATTTCCATGATGTACATTTGAAGAATGATGATTTGTTGATGAGGCGAAGGATCGTGAGGGGAGCTTCTTGACTTAAAGATATTGAGGCCGAGGGATTGACTTCATTCATTGGAATATGAGTATCTCTGTTGTAGGGATCAACACCTCATTAGTAATTGAATCATCACAGTTCATCAAACATAGGATCAAACAATTTCTTTACATCATCTTGGATGGAGGTACATATGGAGTTTCTTGAGAGGAGTTTGGAACAAGGGATGAACCAATGGGACTATTTTGAAGTGCGGGTCTGGTGGAGTGTCCGGAGCTATTTGACGGTCGACTCATCAAAGCGTGCGTGAATTGTTTCCATGATATTTCGGGTTCTTTTGTTGTAGATTAGGTATCCTTTTGTTTGATGCATATCCTACAAATACTCCAATGTCGACTTTGGCCCTAAGTTTGCCTAAGTCTTGACCTCATTGGTTGGGTAGCACAATGCACCAAACACACGAAGGAAAGATAGATTAGGTTTTCTATTGTGGACAAGTTCATATGGAGTTTTCCATGAATAGTGTGAATCGAGGAGCGATTTTGTGTGTAGCATGCGGTGGCAATTGCTTGACCCGGAGAAACATTGGAACCTTTGAGTAGATCGGCATTGTTCTAGCGGCTTCAACAAAGTGCGATTTAGTCTTTCAACTACACCGTTACGTTGAGGGGTTCGTGGAACACTTCTTTGATGGTGATTCAACGCTTTCATAGAATTCACTAAGTTGTTTGTTGACAAACTCGGTTCCATTATACATTACGATAATTACGGCGGTTTTGTTTAGTCGAACTGCGGTTTGTTTGATGAGTTTGATGATGATATCGGGAGTTTCATCCTTTGTCCTTAAGAACTTGACCCGGTGAATCTAGGTAATCATCAACCACAACTAACACATATTTCTTCCCAAAGATATTACTGCACCCTCATGGGTCCACATAAATCCATATGAATCATATGAAGAACTTATGTGTGAGTTAGTAGGTTTGGGTTTATGGGCATACTTCTTGCTTTTCCCAATTGACATCTTGAACAAAGATGATCCTTTTCATACTTTAGTCTAGGTAAACCTACAACTAAGTCCTTTACGGAAAGATCGTTGATGGTGCAGAAGTTCAAGTGATTGAGACAGCGATGCCATAACCATGACTTTGTTTTGAAGCCTTTGATAACAAGCGATTGGAGGCCCTCATCATGTCATCGATAGAGATGGTGTAAAGATTTGAGCCACGAGTTCCTTTTAACAGTTCCTTACCATTAAGATCTCTAACAAAGCGGTATGTTTTAGAAGGCTACTTCTAGATCGAGAATCACGAAATTGACCAATAGAGAGCAGTTATGACCTAAACCTTCCACATAGTATACTCTAGAGATGACACTATCACCAACAACATAATCTCCATAACCCATAATAGCACCGAAATGATCATTACCAAATCTAACGGTCCGATGAATTTGCTCACGAAGTTCATGAGCGCGACCGGTCTCAGGTCATATGCTTGGAGCGACTGAGTCCGGTACCACGAGCGATTTGAGCGATCTGCGAGTTGAACACGAGACAAGAATGGATAAGCTGGATAATTGGGATCCCCATGCAAGAATGGGTTCCATTTGGTTAGTAACAATGGTTGGACCACCGCATCGAAATAGAAGCATTCATATCGAAAGTGAGGCAATGGAATCATTGTGAATAGATGCGGTACTAGTGTCGATATTAGCCACATTCACGGTGTGATCACTTCTTAAGGAATAGTTCTACCGGTAGGCATCCATTTTCTAGTGGGCATTATCGATTAGTCTTAAGACCAAAGGTGTCCAATAAAAGCCTATTTCTTGAATGTTCTTCTGTGGGTTCCCTTTGTTTTCTAACTTTCTTTCGTTTTGCCTTTTAGCCTTCTTAGCATGAATTTTAGCATTAACAATATTAGCTGGACAATTAACATTATTAGGCGAACAGTAACACCACATTCATGATTAGAAGCGAATTCAAGCGGACATCGGATACAAGGTTTGCAAATAGTATCGAATTGAATTAATTACGATGCGCCTATGGCTAATACTAGAATCAACACGATTCGTTTTATTCGATTCAAGCTTAAAGTTCCTAGATTGTTCTTCTACTCTTTTCCAGTGCACATTCTTAGCTTGCGAGGTCCTATCATTCCTTGTATTGTCTTGAGACTTTGACTGCTCCCTTTAATGTCACCGATTACTCTGTAGAGGAATGGGAACATTAGTTGGTTTAACTACTCTTTGCATCACTGTTTAGATGTCTTGGGTCCGAACTACATGCAGGTGCACTTAGGTTCACTTTCATAAAACTAGAGTCTGTGATTTGTACTCTAGAAGGCACACTTGAGTTCTCTTTCTTAGCATTGCGGATCACGGAATCGAACTACTTAAAGCGCACTCACGGTTCACATTCAAAACATTGGGAATCGAATGCATATCATACTTAGCGTTAGGCATTGAGCATGGAATCAAAGGATTAACTCTCACCTAATGACTTTGGGCATATTGTGATCAAGCATTCTAAGATTTCTTGAGATCGTTTGGCATATAAGCATGCATGTCCAATTGCATTATCATGAGGTTTCTCTAGCTTATCCTCTTCAACAATCTCACGCAGACATTCTAGGCACTCCTTAAGGGATGAGAAGTATGTTTGAATGGCAAGTTTGTTGTTCCTTAGATGAGGAGGGACATATGTCACGAGATAAAGCATATTTATTACAAGAGTGAACCTTTGATACAACATTCTCCCCATTGGTCATTGGCATTTTCCCTTTTACGACTCTTGATTCTCAATTTCCTTTTGCAATGAAGCTATTTGTTCGTTGTTTTGTTACGAGTAACTTTAATTGATTCAAATAACTCATTGAAATGACGTTTAACCTTTTCATTTTCTTCTAGAAAACTTTCGTTTTCCTTTTGTAAAGCATTTACTAGGTTTTGAAGATGAAAGCGTTTGAGAATTCGAGAATCTAAAGGAGGAGGCATTTGGGAGCTGTCATATTGTTCGTTTGACCCTTTAATTGAGAGATTTGGGCTTTCAACTTTACGATCGTGTTGCACCGAGCTTGAATCTGTTCATCTCGTTTGTTAATTTGAAAAGCGCATCAAACTCGGAGCATCGAAGATGTCTTGATATTTGAAGTTTTGACATTTTCTTTGAGATGTTGATATTTTAGTTGTAAATTAAAATACTCAACTTCTAGTTTAGAAAAATGTTTAACCAAATTGTCGTGATCATCGGTTCAATTTTCTCATTTAGTTTAGAATTAGTTTTTCAAGCTCAATGACACGATCATGGGAGACTTTCGGGGCCACAGATAGTTCATGAAATTTGGAAGCATTAATAGAGCAATTTGAAGCGATGAAAAACACATCTTGAGCAACACATTCGATAATAAGATTCTCATTTAATGTATGCGGTTCTTTCTCTCAATCTCATTATATTTGATTCTTGCGCTCATAGTCACTAACTTCAACAACCATTGCATCAAATTCCTTTTCCATTCCCTTAATATCGGTTTCTATCCCTTTTAAGACTCTCAAAGTGATCTTTTAGAAGTTTAAAGAAGGGCATGACCTCGATTAAATAACATTCTTTCATTTGTTCAAAACCCTTTCTCCTTGATTATACGTGGGTGTGATCCTTTTCTTGCAAGTTTTCTCAAAATCAACAAATAGTTGAAATATAACGTATTGGCTAATTAATGTCTTGCTTTTAGTGGCAATTGTTCTAGGTACAAGATGCATTGGTGTATTAGGAGGATACACGATCGCTCTAGGCATTTTCCAAGGGAGAGTTTGTTTCAACAATTTTTTCCTTTACGCTTATCTAAATCCTTTTCCGAAGACTTGTTGGAGTCAACAATGTCGAGGCTTAAACTTGTTCAAGGAAATCCAGTTTTCCTTCTTGTAATCATGAGGAGTGATAATTATGTTTTCTCTTTGCATTTGGGATCATTTTGTTTCTTATTCATCTTTTCCTAGTGATTTCATTAGATTTCTTATCTTCCTCGGTGCACTCAACGCAACTAGGTTTACGCCTAGGCTTAAGGATTTCATTACCATCATAAAGCACCTTATGAGCATTTCTAGCCTTTTAATTACCTCTGGATTTGGTTCCTCAACAAGGGGAATGCTATGCTTATCGCTTAAGACTCGATGTTTCGTGACCATGTGAGCGATCGAATGGTGTTTCCTTGTATGTACAACTTGTTTTCAAGTTTGTTTTCAAAGTTTTGATTAGAAAAATCTCTCAAGAGTTTTGATTCCTTTGCATTAAATTCTTGCTTAAGCATTTTCACATTTTCTTGAAGTTCTTGTTTTGTTTAGTTGTTTTAGAAAGTTTTTCTTGCAAGGAATTTAATTCTTGTTTCAATACTTCTTCTCTAAACTTACTTTTTCTAATTCTTGTACTCACTTGGTCATCCATTTCACCGCTCACGGTGGTCAACTCAAACTTAGCACGTTGTTCATAAATAGCAACACGTTCTTTATAGGCATTTAGTTGAAATTCTCGAATCATCGAGGCGCATGCGGTGTATTCATCAAAACATAGTCATTGTTGATGCGGAAGATGCATCACTTGGTACAACTTCACTTTCACTTTGTTTCACATATTGATCATATGGGACAATATCGATATTACCCATATTTTCAATATTTGATTCAATAGTTTCGATTGATTGTACTTTGTCATGCATCATTGCACATCGACATCATCGTATAGTTTTAATACCTCGAGATGAGCTTGTCATGGGATGGCCCAACTAGTGGTGAAGAGGAGACCTTGGGAGAAACCATTGGAGAAATGCTAGCCATAAAAATTGTGTGTCTTAGTAGGTCCATCATCCACATCAGTCGTATGCATCACGATCGGCGACTTGAAAGGCATTCGATGATTGTGACCTATCTCACGAATAGAATTGCTCATCCACATCGCATCATAGGTCTTGGCATTGCCTCGGCAAGAAACAATTCCTCTTCATTCAAAGCGGCCCCATTGTCACGAGCTTGTGCGGTGACATCTTATCTACAAGTAATCGGCATTCGTGGGCGCTTTGGAGATGTGCAGTTCCTTGCAATGTGTCCTCACCACCACAGTTATAGCATTTGATCGGCTTAGCTTGACCTTGGTTACCATTCCTTCCTCGATTACGATTGCCCACATAACCTCTACCAGCACCACCTCTTCCCCGATCATCTTGTCTTTCTGAGGCTGGTTGCACCACGATCCTTCCATCTTTTGGTAGCTTGATTGTGTGGGTTAGATCTTGTTCGAGGTTGTTGTTGGTTTGTGGGAGAGAATTCATGTTTTGGCTAATCGGAAGAGCTAGTTGATTAATGAAGTTTCCACGTGTGCATCGGCATCGACTTGTTTGTACATAGGATCGGGAATGAGTTTGTGATTACCATTACCCAAGGGTATGACTTGTGAAGCTTTGGTTGTGATTCCGATGTTTGAGTAGAAAGGCGGTTGAATCATTAGGCGAGCTTGTCTCTCCGGGTTGGTTTTGAGCGATTGAGAATCAATTTTCAAACATAGCATGTCTCTCATTACGAAGGAGGAAGGCATAGAGTTGCTCATAGTTTGTATTCTTCAATCCTTTAGTAAGCTTCACGGTAACAAACTTGTGCCATTCGGGATTCATGTTGTTCACAAATTTTGAGTTCAAGCTGAATGTTAGGCATAGTCATTCGATGTTCCTCATGTCATTAACTAACTTATGAAATCTCACATAGTACTCATAGACATTCTCATCGGTTTCATCTTGAAGTGCTCAAATTCGTCATAGAGTTGGGATTCTCGTCTTCCATAGTTAATTACGAACACGAGAGAAGCATCTTAACATTATCCCAAGCGCCTTAGCATCGGTGTTATGATTGATCGACTTGTAGATGTCTTTAGGAAGACCTTGAAGAACAATGTTTGAAGCCACGATATCGCATCAAATCTCTTTTATCCTTATCATCAAGCTCATCATACATCTTAGGTCCATCCATTCCGTAAGCAGAGTACCATCTTCATTAGTATCAAGTATGTCTCTAGTCGTCTCAACTCGATATGGTCCTTCATCAATGGATTTGAGAATGTTGACACCATTTTCCTTTCCAAGGCAATACTGATCGATTCGTTGAGCCCAAGAATCGTAGTCGATTCTGTCGAGCATGGGTGGGCGAGTATCCGAGCCAGTTGCTTGAACATCCTCGGCAACGATGGAGATTACAGTAGGAGCGTTGGTAGACATGTTAACAGTTATACGGGATTTTATAACTCTATGATTAAACCGGAAATAGATTCTTTCACGGATTTTACTAAATCAAGAGAAAACCGTAAACAATCACTCAAGTCGCTAGAAGATAATGCACTAAGTCGCTAGAAGATAATGCACTAAGTCGCTAGAAGATAATGCACTAAGTCGCTAGAAGATAATGCACTAAGTCGCTAACACTTAATTCGCTACACCACTAAGTCGCTAGAGTCCCAGTCGCTAGACAAATGCAAGTCGCTAAGTAGTAACTCGCTAAGCCTCAAGTCGCTAGCAAAATTTTGGCGACAATTGCTACTCAGTCGCTAAAGATACAAGTCGCTAAAGAGCAACTCGCTCTGGACCAAGTCGCTACCACAAGTCGCTACTCGTAGTGGAGGTCCACTACTTGTACTTTAACTCGCTAGATCTAACTCGCTGGGTTTAAAGTCGTAACTCGCTACAAATTTGTAAAGCAAGTCGCTATGAAGAGAATAGTCCGTGAGCTAAGTCGCTAGCTTGAAAACCATATAAACATCACTTTTCAATCCAAAAACAACCCAACCAAGATGATTCAAGCTTACCAAATGAAAACCTAAACACTTGTGATGATTCTAAACATAAAAGTACTAACAAAATTCAAACTTTAACACAAGAAATCAACCAAATGATGCAAAACCACTAAACTTTTCAAACTCAAAACCACCTAAAACCACTAGAAATCCAAAGATGTGCAAGATATGATCCAACCATGGCTCTTGATACCAATTGTAAGATATAACTTTTCACACACATCAAACCATAACACAAAGTAGCATATAGATGGAATTCTAGAGAGAAAGTTAGAGGTTTAGGGAACTTAGTGAGAGAAAGTGAAAGATATTATTATGAGCTCCAACTCTCTACCTTGGAAGGTAGAGTATTTATAGTCTTACATAAATTGCCACACATCGGTGTGGATCGGGCATACGGTGGGTAAAGACCCGTCCAGTCCTCCACGGTGTTACTTAACTAAATACTACTTAACTTAAAATAACTACGACTACGAGCTTTCTAATGATTACATATACTTGAGGTGACCGACTCTTTAATACCGGAATTTCTAATTCCTAACAATTCCAACTCACCTCCTCGTTTACAAACCCAACATAATACACGTTTATTTCAATTTGACTCTCTCTCTTCCATATCAAGACTTTCACTTTCCCAATTATCTCCTAACATAAACCCTAATTTTAACCTTTGCAATCAGCATAAAATTGACAAGCGTTACCAAATCCATCATGTTTACAAACAATTTGTCAAGCAAATGGCGTCGTCTTCCACTTCTACTCGTTATGACCGAAGGAAATATACTGAAGAAGAAATTGCACGTTTGAGTCATTGTAAATGTATGCACCCAATCTATGAACAGGTATCTTGGACACCTGAGAATCCTGGTCGAAGATTCAAATCCTGTCCAACACGTGTAAGTGTTACACATTAATGTTATTAATGTTACTTGATTCGTGTTATAGTGTTATGCTAATCATTATTGTTTAATGTGGTTGTAAAGAATAAGGAATCAAAATGTGAGGTCTATGGTTTCCTTGATGATGAGTTACCTTCACGAGATACAAAGACCTCTTGTTTAGGCCGCATAAGGACAACCGTGTTTTGAGTGCAACCTTGAGACCTTAAGTAATGCACAAGTCGGTGACCATGTTTTTGAAAAGAATCACAATGATGCTTTACTCGTCGAACTCATTTACAAAGAATTGAATGAGCTCAAGATGAAGGAAATTGTATGACATGTTCTTGGGAGGTTGCGGATGCTTCATGGTCATGCTTTTGTTTTCATTACGTTATGTTGGTGTGTCTAAGACACTAGATGCAAACTATTGTATCTTGTTATGTACTAATGTATGTATGGTAATGTATTTGCTATCTCGAGCAATTGAACAAATGTTGCTTGTTTGTATGATGAATGGTGATGAATGCTATGTTATTTAGGTAAATCATGGATTACGTGTTGTTGTATATGATGTTCTATATTACCGTTATGGTTATGTTGGTTGTTTGTATGATGAATGGTGCTTTGTTTTGTGCATATGATTTATGGTTACAACTTTATGCACAATGTACGTAGTATTACTGAGAAAGTGGTTGTTTTTAACCAACAAACTACTTAGGTACACAAGATATAATGTTCTATATTACCTGTTATGGTTATGTTGGTTGTTTGTATGATGAATGGTTACAACACCAAAGGTGTTCTTTCATAACATCAAGTGCTGCTGTTTTGTGCATATGATTTATGGTTACAACTTTATGCACAATGTCTGTAGTATTGGTAAAACCGGTTGCTTTTACCATAAACATACACCAAGGTGTTCTTTCATAACATCAAGTTTGTGCTTCAAAGACCTATCAACTATTACATCCGAACACGGCATGTAATGTTTGATTCGAGCCCTTCAATACACAAAATAGGGCTACGTAGTGGCATAAACAAAGAAGACTACATCTACTATCTTACACATCCCAAATAGTGGCAATATTTTTGTGACTATTACAGTTTAAGTTAGACACTAAACCTGGCCCTTCCATGAACAAAATAGGGCAATATAATTATACATACAACTAACATTTGGTTGTTTTTAAGGGTCTAGTCCAGGACAATTTCATTGTCCACACTGGAACCAGGCCCTTTAGGTGGTGCTGCGAGCTTCTTGCTAAGGATTCTTTGGCTAGGCAACCTAGGCGGTGGCAATTTTGGTGCACTTTTTTCTTTAGTATGTTCAACAGGTGGAGCTTCAGCTGACATGGTTTTCCTTCCAAGTAATTGCTTTGTTCCGCCTCTGCCTCCTCTACGGACACTAGCACCACCCCTTGATCCTCCTGCCATTCTTCGGACTTGAACTATCTCCGATGCTGCAGCTTCACGTGCTCTTGTTACAACGTTACTTGCCAAATTGACTGACCCACCCACTTGAGATTCTTGAGTTTCTAGCATTATTTCAATACACAATAAAAGTACATTAGTCATATGTGTTACAGCTATATTACATATAATGCTTACCAAAATTTGGTCTACTCACTAGTACCTGCTATGTTTGGCTCGTTACTAGCTCTTGCGATTCTCCCCGGGATAACTGAATGCATACGTTGTTCATCCTCAATCGTATCAGAAGTACCACCATCCGTTGCCAACCACGTTCCCATCCCGGCAACCCTTTGGTGGAATAAGTCCACCACTTTTGGTCCTACCTCCTCTCATTTTCAAATGACCCCGATCAACATTAGCACCACCCCTCTTCTTCTTTTGTTTTCCCAAGTAAAATGGTCTACCGTCACCTAACACACCTCTTATGTTTGTAGCCCCCATTTCAAATTCATTTATGTCATTGTTAACAAATCTAGGTATGTCATGGTCATCTACCAACTGTGGTTCGGTGTTTTGTTTCTTGAAAGGTCTACCAGGTTTGACTTTTTCCTTACAAGCAGGTGGTTTCGGTTGGTTTACACACTTTTCTATTATGCCTGCTTCACCGCACTTTTGGCAAGTCATAACGATACTGGCTCTACTTATCTTAGTTGTTGATTTCTTTTCATGGGATGCCCTAACCCTTTTTCGCTTAGGTCTACTGTGCATTGTCTTAGGAATTGGTCCTAAAATCCTAGAAAGGTGGCTAACATCGGCCAAAAGTCAATTCCATCAACTGGTTTCATATAATCGACCATAAGTTAGTAAATACCTATCCTTCCTAAAACAATCCGGACATAATCCTCAACCTTCTTATTCAACTTAAAAGACAAGCTATTGCGTGCAACAAGGCAAACACGAATTTGCCACATTAAAGAAGAGCGTCCGGTTTAGCTCATCTACCTTGAATGCGTCGTATCCTTTCCTTACTTCAAACTTGTTTCCACACGAGACAACATGCCAAAACACATTGTCGCAAATACACGAGAGATTATTCAGGTTTATTATCATAATTCACAACAGTAAAACTAAATTAGAAGAACAGATTATGTTGCAAATTAAAAGGTTACCTTTGGTGATCCTTTGAATGCTCCAAGATGTTCTGAATATTTGGGCATATATCTCCTTTCCACTTATCCATAAGGACTCTCATTGTGTGCATCCTCTCCATTACAAGAACCCGCATTGATTCGAGCATTGTGATTATTGGTTTGTGCCTTAGACTTACCAATACGGCATTAAAGCACTCGCTAAACCCGTTTTCAATAGCTTCACAGCACACTCCTTCCCCGAAGAAAGACCTTGATAGTTAACTAGTCTACCATAGTGGAAACTACGCATACAGTATGGTTGTCGCTCAAAGAGATAACTGAAAAGTAGCTTCTCCCCAAGCATTTTCCCATAACATCTCCATGGGCAATCACGGTTCCGCGCTCTCGATGGATACTTGTTGTATGATGTCCGCTTTCAAGGGTAGGATCTTTGAGGTTCTCTTTTCGTTGTCCACATTTTGCAATTACCTTTGATCTTGTGCTCCTTTCATACCATAATGAGAAACCGTCGCCAAGGCATAGTATGTAAGACACTCTTTGAAAGCTGCCAACGTCTCGAAACTTTTGTCCAAGCTAAATCAAGTAGACAAACAAGTTACTTATTATATTGAGTAAACTGTTTTACATATCATCAAGAAAATAATTGTAACTATTTACTATTGAAAAACTTACCGTTGGTTTTTCAATCGCCAATGAGTTTCGGCATCATAGATTGGGTAAATGTCTTCTTTTGTGACTTTTGAGCAAAGAACAAAAGGATCTCATATACCGCTCCTTTTCCCTTGATATGTTTCAACAAAGCTTGCATATACCTCTCATGCTCTCTAACTAATGGACCCAATCCGGTTGGCGTCTGCGAAAGAACGCCATCGTTTGTATCCTCGTGTTCATCATCATTTGCATCTTGTTCCTCCGCTTCATCCGGCAAAGGTTGATCATCATTAGAAGCATCTTTCTCGATTGGATGACCTCGTCATCTCCATTGCTTAGATAGTCATATGATTTTTCGGTTGTAGTGCGTAATCATAAGACTCGTATCAGGAAGAATGTTGAGGAATCATGCCTTTATTCTTAAAACCTTCACCTCGAATCGTAATTAAGTGTATCTTCATACTCATCGTCCTTTGGTCAGTATGACCGTGATGATGCGAGTCTGCAATGGGTTTTCTCTAATGACAACGCCTGTAGGTCTACGCACGTTAGAGGTGGTCTTCCTTGCTAGCTTCTTTTTCCTTTTCATGACGGACTTCCCTTTGTCTAACTTTCTTTGTCTAGCAAGCACCGCATCTGATAAATTCCCATCTGAGTCATCATTAGAATGCATTTCATCAACATCGTCGACCCTTTTATCAATATGGACATCTTTCTCAGTTGCATTAAAATCAGTTTCCATCTGTGTATGTTTTTCAGGTTCAGCAAGAGTATCAACCAAATGAATCCTGAAACAAGTGTAACAAGAAGAATATTAAAAAAGAACCCCTTCATATGTACTAAGGTGTTGCAAAACAATTATAACAAATACCTATCAGTCACCATAGCGTTAACAACATCTTCTTTCTCCTTAACCTTAGCAGATTCATCAAACACTACATTATACTCCCTAAATACCTCATCTTCCGTAAGCATAGGGTAATCATAAGTGAAATCATCGTCTGCATTCCAAACTCTAGTAAAGGTCACCTTACCCTCAAAGTCCTTTCTTAGTGGTCTATCTTTTAATGGAGGAGACCTTAAATAAAGCGATCGTGATTCTTCCTCATTGACTATCAACTCCTCACAAGACATGTTACCAAGATCTTTTTCAACTTGGTATGTTTCTTTTCGGGATGTAACTTCCGAGTCGAACTATCTAAGCGTAGGTTCCGTGGTAGTATGGTGCTAAGTTCGGGGAATGAGCAACAAACAAGTCCACTTTACGAAATAGTTTCGCTTGATCATACAAATACATTACATCCGCATCCCGTTCAATTATCTTTAAACCACCATTGTCTATGTCTAATGTAGGAATGCACATGTACAAAGCCCATATATTATTCTTAACTTTGGCAACTAATATATCTAAAAGGGCTACACATAAGCCTATCTGTTGAAGATGCTCCATTATTATCTCCTACCAAAGTCGCACCTTAAAGGGTCGAACATAAATACACCATTGTAGTGTATTTTGAAGACCACATCTAGTGGAACTTCCATAAGACACGAATTAATGGAGATAATACAAAAATATCAAAACCCTAATTGAAAAAAACCCGAACACCGACACTAAATTATAATGTAAAATAACACAATTGGGGTAATAAAACATTCAAAATATATATGGAACATTACTTTTGTGTAGCCAATTTCGGAAAGCGACAATCAATCGCTATTATTAAAGATTTAGGGTTTCACGGATGTGGGGATAAGGAAAATGATGTGTGAGTGGATAAGGGTGCCCATTTGTGGTTATAAAGATGAAAGTTGTCTTGTTTATATTAAACCTCGTCGCAAATCCTACATAGAAAGGAAGTGTGGGGACCATTGATGGGAGTGTGGGGAAGGTGGAGGTTTCAAGCATGGATAGGCGATTAAGCGAAAAAGTGTGGGAAAACAGCAACCGGGTGCACAAGCATAAAATGTATTGTTAAAGACAACATTTACAAGTACAGGGGTCAAAGGGGTTATTTTTTTTATTCGATACGTCGTACTAACATTTGTGACAAGTATTATGCTTAAATAGGTTATTTGCCCAACTAAAAAACCACTATTTCTTACATACATATAATACATAATTTAAAACACCCATCACTAATATATACAACTACTTTAGCACAATGTACAAAATCTATATTACTCATCAAACATAAATTACAAGTATGTAAAGCACAACACATTCTCATCTTAAAACACTATTTCTTACTTACAATTAATACAACCATTCAGCAATAAATACAAATCACTAAGCACAATGTACACACAAATGTATAAATTAATAAATACAAATCACGAATCATCTAAGTTTGCTTGCATTGTCGCTTCAAACCCCATCTCTGTTGCCACTTATAGTTCAAGCCCACTAACTCAAAGTTTCAAGATTCGTCCTATAAAAAATATTTGTTTCGTTTTCATAAAAGTGGTAAAATGAAAACAACCACTTGTGTTAATCGTCAAAAACACGACCATCTTGTATTCAAAAATCTCATGATTTCACCACCGACACCGATATGACAAAACCACTATATCAAAATTGAAGTACAAATATCTGATTTTTAGAAAACTAATCCTAAGAGATGTTAATACCAACACAAACACAATCACAACACCATCTCACCTTCGTCAAACGAATAAATCTAAGCCACACCATCGTCAAGCACGTAGCTAAAACACACCCATCAAATCTAAATCTAAAATAACTCCATAAGTCGTTGTACCTGCAAAGAGTAAAGTGTTCGTTTGTGATTTGCTTCAAACCTGCGTTCTTAGGAGTAATAAGGGAGATGTTGATGTTATCCGATTGGAGAGATAAGGCAGAAGTCTCTTCTGGTGACTGCATTTGAGAGGTGTCAGAGGGATGGGTGGCGTATGGTTTGTGTGAGGATTCATTAGGTTTAGAGTGAATGTTATTGATATGTGAGAATATGGGTTGGGCTTTTTGCTTAAAAGATGTTATTTAACTTGGGCCATCCATTTCATTTATTTATTTATTTATTTTAATTGTGGTATAAAATTTGGCTGCAATTTGCTAGCCGAAATTTATTTGAAATTTTGTGTGTGGCCAAAAATTTTAAAGGATCTATGGCTGAACGGGCTGAAATTTTGCTTTTATTTGGACAAAGGTTCGACTCTGTTAATGTTTAAGAAAGAACATAAACTAATTTCTTTCATTATTTTTCTCTTTCGGTTTAAACGTAATAAGCTAATACACTTTTGTTATACAAGTCCTTTTTAATATGTGGTTAGTTTCTTGAGTTGAAACGTAAACACTTTGGTCAAATAAAACTTATTACTAGCTTTTTTACGTCATTTATATTGAAAAGATGTTATATGTTTGTAACACTAACAAAAAAAATTATTGTATAACATATTAGAGCTTATCTTACCAGAAAATGTCAAGAAATGAAATATCATTGTTACTATTTAAAGTTATTTTAATTTAATTTATCATTCAAGTCTAAGGTTATTGTTAAAAAAAACGTGTAAATGAACAATATTTCGTCATGCAGAATATAGTCGCATGATACCTAGCAGTATTGCGCGCAGATCCTCGCTAGTGTTTATAAAGAGTATAGAGTAAGATACGTGTTTAAAGTTTTATCTCTGTTAGAATTTTATTTCTTCGTATCTCTTTATATTGGCAATCTAATATGAGGTGCCTAATATAGATAAACTTCTTTATCATTTACTTTGTTAACTCCTAAATGCAAGTAACAATCCCAAACCATACGGGATCAGTGCATAAAATAGAGCAAATATATAGTGTTTGCTCCGATTCTCAAGTTTTCTTAACCTTACAAATAGACATAATGCAACATGGACCACTTTTGATCTATAGAACATATGCATGTGGCCATTCATTAATCAATCCACCACCGTTGGTTCACAAATCACAACCATCTGCCACATTATTCTCCTCTCATCCACAAAAATGCAAACCGACTTGATAGTGCATATACGATATGTCTAGAAAAAGTTGTGTAACGAATTTGGGTTGGGTAGTGATCAAAACGATTAACTTATAAGCACACGAGAAAAGAAGTGTTGAATAGCAGGGCACTGTCGTGTTGATTTCGGAGATCATGTGTGATAACTAGAAAATAACCCTCAATTGTAACAAATGCATTTTACAAATATGGGGGAAACTGGTCATTATATAACATTGCAATTCACAAAGAATATTTCATGGAACCCGGCCGTCTTGGTATTGGTATAAATGTTGGTTTTCAACCTGAATACCAAGGCACATTTCATGTACGTGTGTTTTCTATGAAAAAGTATATACACACAGATTTACGTGTAATTTTAGTTTGGTATTTTCAAGATACATTTAAAGGTGACTAAATGCATTTTAGGGCTTTCGGCACATAAATTTATTTGTATAAAACCAAAAGTGGAACAAAATTGAAGGTGATCATTATACCTTTCATGTAACCTTGCAATACAATCTTCATGCTGTCATGCAATCACTTGTTATTAGATACTCTGTAGTGGGCTTGTGAGCAACGATGTTTGCAAGCAACATTCAATAGATCGAGGCCTTTACTATAAATCTTTAAAATATGACGTTGCTTATTTATAAAGTGATCACCATTGACTTTGTAGCTCTGGCACGTGATTGTTTCGACCGGAAAAGGATCCTCTCAAGTTGAGATATTCAATTTAACTTAAGTTGGGCATTTATAAACTATTGTATTTGATTCAATGGCTCAAATAATAAAAAATTGTTTTGATTCAAACCATTGGATCAAATCTAATGGCTCATAAATGTCCAACTTTAGTCAAAATGATCTTTTCAAGTTGAGAGGAACTTCTTTCATTTCGACTTTGAAAGACTTAAAGGAAGTTGACATGACATATTATTGTGTGAAAATATTTATGTAAAAGTTATGTGATTTTGGTATTTTCTTTTCAATTTTTACTTGCCTATATACTGTGTGTTATATGTAGGACTGATAAAGATTATGTTTATGATAATAACTTCATATGAAAGAGTACAAACATTACGTAATACTTAGAAGAATCTTCATGTGATAAGCGCATGATAACCGTTGATCATTTTTACTACGAACAAACGTTTTTCGTGTGATCTTTAAGACAACAAAGCGGCCGACATTTTTTTCAACTTTTTTTTCAACCATTACATAATAATTCAAATACATTTAAAACATTACAAATAAAACTTCAAATAAAATGACTAAACTACTAATCCATCAACACATTTACCATAACTTTTAGGGATAAAACTACCTACTTAGTATATTTGGATAAGTTCATTAGTAGTCAGGAATTTGGATACTCCAATTACTAATCCATCAAACATTTACTACATAGTGATGATAGATTAAATGGGTTATTCAACTCACAAAGTTAATGTTGTTTTATGAATATTAAAGTTGTCACAATTAAAGACATTTAATTTACATTTAAATGTTGGTTGTTAATTTCAATTTTTAATTAAAGAAATGTTTTTGGTCTTAAAATTTTTAAGACTTCTTTATTTAGAAAGTCTCAAACCCTTTATAAAGTAGTATAGATAGATAAATAACTTAATCTTTGTTTTCTTTCCTTTTTTAGAAAGCTAGCATATTGTCAAATCTTTCTATGGTAAGTGAATTCAATTGACATTAATAATCCTTACGACCATCGGGGGATGATGGAGTCTATTCTTTCGTGTTGTTTTCAAAAAGTACTGCCATGATAGCAAAATACTCAACAATATCTGAAACTTTTTGGTATTACATTTTGTGTCGATTATGGTTAGCGTGTAAAATGTGATGTCTTTGGCTTTTTTTTTTTTTTTTAAATTTCATTTACATAATTTAGAGATATATAAAATTAAAATTAAAACACATTAGGTTAACTAATAAAATAATATTAATAATAATAATAACTTAGGGACTAACATTACAAACATATTAAGGACTGGTGATTAAAAGAATGTCAAATGAACTTAAAATGTAAATACTCAAAACAAAAGCCTAAAAAAAAAAAAAAAAAAAAAAATATGGCGTTGGTTGATATTTAAGAGCATAGACGCTTTGGCACCAACCATGACACGGTGAGCCATTAAAAAGTTGAAGCGGTAGATTGCGCGCCGCGCTGGCACCACAATACCTCCCGCCTCTAGAGAGAATTCTAGCAATGAATATTCTTAATCAAATTAAGAAGAAAAATGCGTTTTTAGATATATGCAACTAATCGTTTTTTTTTTTACTTATCAACTTGATGTTTAACATAAGAACATGATTTGTGTGTGACATTCAAGGTTGCAAAAATCGCTAAACGGTAGCTGGGTGGTCGGGTATCGTTTAGCGTTAATCAGTTAAGTGAGGAATAATCGGAGATTAATCGGATTGGATCTTTTATATACAAAACTATATGGTCGATTTGGCCGATCTAGTTGATTTTTCTTCAATTTAGCCGATTTATACCCGATTTGGCCAATTTATGTCTGATTTCGCCGATTTCTATTTCGTAACTGAGTTGGCCGATTTATCCGTTTTGGCCGATGTATGCCTGATTTGGCCTATTTTTATATGAATAATTGATATATTGACCGATTTGTTACCAATCCGATTAATAAGACTGATTAGTGAAAATCAGGTCGGTTAATCCTCGCCTAACGATTAATCAGTTGCCTAGCATAATTTTTGCAACACTAGTCATTACTGTTATGTCATGATGTGACACAATTTAATTACGGTAAATGTGTCATTAGTAGTCATAATATATCTGTAGTTATAGATATAAAATACATTACTAAAAGTTGATATCTCAAATAGGAAAAAGAAAAAAATAAATAAAATAAAATAAGTTTGATAATATACACAAAAGATAATACAATATTGACTACTGTAGTTTGATAAATTTAGAAAATACTTTCATATTTTTAGCATAGTTTTCATGAATACACAAACTAAATGTACTTAAAGTCTTTTGTCTATTAATTGTTTGAAAAACATTTAAACGAAATGATTGTGTGTTCAGGTCATGATTAATACTTGTTACTTTGTGATGTAAATATTACAAAATACTTAGTTGTCGTTAAAAAAAATTGTAAAAGACCTTATTCTAACAATAGAATATTCATTTAACAATCAATTTATATAGCATCAGCGAAAAACATCTTCCTTGATAACTCAAGACAAAAACTCACTTTTGAGACTCATCATCATAAAAAAAAAATAATAATAATAAAAAATAAAAAAATGCTCCATCTGGCAGAAACCACATATTTAGCCAATGCGCCAATTAAAACAACTAAAGCCTGCGCTACAGGCCCGATTTTCCCAAAGCGCCACACGATTGCACTAGACCCAGACCGTGGATGGCGTTTTCGTGCTTTGCGCCGTCCCCATCAGCCAAAATGGTCTCGCATTTTCCTTTTTTATTTTCTTGTATTTGTGTTTAGTGGATTATGCATGAGCTAGAAGGTATCTCATGACACCAAAAGTATGATTGAGAGGTGTGACATCAATTTTTTTCACGGCATCATCCTACAACACGAGAGGTACGTTATGCTCTTAACACTACAAGAACGAGTACCTTTTATTTTATTTTTATTATGACACATTTTCTCGCCTACCTATTTGAGATTGAAAACATACAATCTTGGAAAGCAAAAATTAAGAGCATGCTTGGTGGAAGGTATTAGAGGATGAAAAATAGGAAAAACAATTATTAATTATACTTGGTGGAGGGTAAAGGAATGAAGCATTACTCTAAACTAAATAATGACTCATTTCACTACAAATTAAAGGTAAAATATTTATGAAGCGTTGATTGGGATCGCTTAACTTATCTTTTAATAATATCTAAACATATGTCGGCGTCCTATCGTGACAACAGAGACTCACTTATTCACAAACCAATAATTTATTGTCACATCTATTAGGCACACAATTAGTCACATATTTTAGCTATCCCAATCATTTTCCAATATTTATTACCCTTTGCATTCCTTAATATATCCTTTGCATTTTTTTTCCCATTCCTTTAACTAAACCAAGCACACCCTAAATTAGAGTTAGCTCAAACATTTAGGGTGCGTTTGGTATCCCAATATGGGAATGAGACAATAACTATGAAAGTGATTAAACGTGTTTATTTAAGATGAAGGGGCACATTACTATGTTAATGAATGATAAATATAATTCATACTCCATATACATCAAGAGAGCTATGTATGAATTTTTCATAGATGAAGGACCCACCACTTTTGTCAAACTCATACCCGTTATTATTCAAAAAGTAAAAAGTAAGTAAAGTAATGCCTAACGCCGCTCTCCACGGGTTATGGATCACCAACGTCTAGTTTAGGTGTATGGGGAGGTTAAGATGTAGACAGTCTACCGCTACCTGAGGTAGAGGCTGCTTGGGTTCTAATGATAGAAAGGACCTCCGGCGCTTTACCAGAAGTGAGGATCGAACCGACCTCTTAATTGAGAGGTAAGGGGTTTTCCAACTGATCAAAGCCTACTTATTTACCCGTTATTATTCAGCACACCTTTATTTCAAATAGACATGTAGAAATAGCCGGCGATCAAGGCCATGTATTGTATATGTCCCACATGGCATAACGAAGTCACTATCATTCCCGCTCATTTTAAAACAAAAATTAAACACGCTCCACTTTCATAGGGCGTCACTTTCACCTAAACACCCCAAAATTTGAATGTTACAACAACCTGCCACCTCCCATTTTTAACCTTTTCTTTTCGTTTAACAACAAAATAAATATAAATTTCATGATAAACCACAAAATGATCATTGGAACGTGAATCAAATAATATAAATGTTACTCGAAGCTAGCGAGTATTTCAAGTGTTTATAGTTTAATTTGTTAATTTACAAACTTCAAGGTGCGTAGCTTTGTTTCTTAAAAATTTCATAACTATAAATCTAATAATCTATACTATCTATAAAACAAAAATGGTCAAATTTGAAAAGTGAAAAAATTCATTCATGATCAAACTTAAAAAGTTCATCATCTATCTAAGGAAACTTATGAAATAATTTTAAATTAAAATGTATTTAGGGTATATACTAAAGTCAAAGCTTACACCACAATTTTCGGGAAAAATATACAAAAGCAATTTTCGGATCTAACCGGGTTTTGAAAAAATAGAAACCGGTTTTATTTGACCCGTTTTTTCGATCGGAATCGGTTCCACCGGTGAAATCGGGTTTCAAAACATTATGTTTAATCCTCAAACTTTTATCATTTTTCGTTTATAACTCATAATTTTTTTATATTCTGATTATCTGCCGTTAATAAATACCGTTCTTGTCTGTGATCTTCGTCTAGTATTGAATAAAGGTGTTGTCTTCACTTTTAAATAAAAAAGCACATTGTAGGAGACTACAAGAGTAGTTGATATTTATGACTAGCATAGGTGTTTTAAACTTTTTTCAATATTGTTGTGCTTATACATGTGGTTTAATTTAAAGAGTTTTGTTAGATACGCAGTATAATATTAAAAGATGAAAATTGTGCATTCAAGTTTGTACTTCAAACTATGAATATTCAAAATGTTTTGCTAAACGTAGCAATAAGAGTTATGTTTAAGAAATAAAAATGAGTATAATTTATGATACATAATAATATAAAGTCGGTAAAGTGAAGTTAAATGCATGGATGAAAAATTATCTATACTACATATAATAGAAAAGCAGTGAAAGGTAAATTGTTGAATTGTTGAAAAATTAAAATTGATCAATGGAGAGAAAAAATGCATAATGTAATTAATACTTTTATTAAAACATTTCATTACTTAAAAGTACAATAATTTATTCACATTGTACAACCAATTAAAATCACGTATAAAAATTAAAAACAACCAATTAAAACAGCACTTACTAAAAGTCTGATAAATTTTTCGTAACGTACAATTTAAAAAAGCTATAACATAATCCAAAATATAAAATAATTAAATACTCAATTAATGTTATTTTTAAAATACCTAAAATGATAAGTACGTGTTATTAAACACGTTATACAAATTAATAAAACACACAAGACTTCATCTGTTAATGAGTTGATGATACATATATTTTGAAAACCGAACGGGCCAGGACCAACGCGTTGTTAACAGGAACCGGTGTCGCCAGCGTTCGCTAACCAATTAAAAGCTATCTAAAATGAACTAAATAGGGCCGTTAAAGCGACACTTGGCGGTGAATCGGATCTCGTCGAGATCTATTTCTCGATTAATCATCACAGGATACATCTTGCCAAACGCGGGTAACACTGCTATCTACTATATATAAAGGAAAAGCAAAAGTAAAAATGGAAAAGTTGAAACTAAAAGTGGAAATGTTGAACACATATATTTCAAAAACTATTAATACAAATCAGCCGGGTTGACCGGGATGCTTCAAACCGGCGAGTTGACCGGTTTAATTTGACATGTTTTGAACCAACATGTTGGGTTGACTCGGTTTAAATCGGTCTATTTTTTTACCAGAACGGTTCAACCGGTTGAACCACCCGGGTCGAACTGGGTTTCATATTTGACAAAACTATATGAAAAATGATGAAGTTGTTTTGCAACCCATGACAAATTTAGAAAAATGAGAGACAAAGTAATTGTAGTTTCTTGTTGTTTATTTTGATTTGACACATGTATTTTGTCATTTGTATAATGTTATTTTAAAAATGTTAGTCTTGCACCACTTAAAGAACTAGCATATATGAATCCTCTTTTAAAAGTTAATATATATTTTATAGCCCTTTGTTTAATATATAAATAATGTTATATAAGTTTATTGGAATCACAAAAATTAAATAATATTGTTATCTTTAGCGCTAGTTATTTGTACCCCAAACAAAAAGCTTTGAACAAGGCTTAAATATCTATGTAAATTAATAGTACAAGATAATCTTATTATGGTGATATCAAATTTGTAAGGTTACAAGTTTAAAAGTCACACACCAAATGATAAACGCTACACATGTAAATAAAAGATGTAGCAACCCGTAAATTTTCATAAGGTAAAATGACTATTTTACCCTTTGACTTCTTAAAAGTTGACTTTGACTTTTTACTATTTGACTTTTACCGCGAGAATCGATAATTTTCCAAGTTAAATAATTCAATCATTTGATTATTACACTCGAACATTTTGTTCATCTTTGGTATAAATAATTATTTAAAGTTGTGACTTTAATAATTACGAAAGTTTAATTGTGTAAACTTTCCTCGCGTTCAACACAAGACTACGATAAGTCTAGGTGTTCAAAATCTCTATTTTACCAATAGTCATATTTTATATGAGCAGTTGCCTCTTTGTTAGTTTTACGTAAATATTTTAATCTTTACGTGTCTGGCGTCCAACCCACGTTATTAGGTTTCAACAACATAGACGCACCCAAATAGACTTATCACACTTTTAATATACTTGGTTGGAGTATATTGATAAGTTATGACATTTTCATAAGTATTATATTTTTATGTTAGGTTTTAAGTTTCGTGACTTAAGGGCTTAACATTAGTAATTCAAGGACCAAACTATACTCCGTGGATTAATATTATCACAAAGTAATAATAAAACAAACCAAATTCACCACCTCATACTAGAGGTGGCGTGCATTGACCGACATAAATCCATGTGGCTAAGTATTAGTCACTTAGTTATGCAAGTGTAACACATGGAAAGTTAGATCATATATAAACCTTTACATAAAGACTTCACCTCTAAGATAACTTCATTTGTAAGATAAGTTGCAAATCCTTCTCTTCTCATCCATATGACACGCCAACAAACACATGTCACATATTAAGACCAATGATAGTTTCAAACTTAGACATGTGTTAGTCAAATTGCATGACATTTGAGATGATAACAATTATATAACACCTACTCTTCATTTGAGTCAAAATAAAAATGCCATATACCCTTTTCTTTGGTCTCTATTGCCGTACACCTCCAAGCAACCAAGAACCACCATAGTTTGATTTTATACAACAAGTTAAACACAAAAGTTGAAGGGTTTTGATAGCTAGTGATGATCCTTGGGTTTGTTTCAAGATTTCCTTGGTTGAAACAAGAGTTACACAAGGGTTAAGGGCTGAAGTAAAAGGGTTATTTCAAGGGTATGAAGATTAGTAAAGTTGGGTTAGAAGGATGAAGACAAGGGTTGAAGATTGAAAGAAGTTAGGCTTGATTATTTGTAACTACTCAACCCAACTTTGTAAGAGTTTGTCTAATATTTCTTATCATTCAATATGGTTGTAATAATCTCTATAATTATTGGATGTAATTTAATATAATTAGTATATGTAATATGGCTTGATTGATGTTATACATGAAGTTTGTGAACATGAAAAGAAGCTAGAGCAAGCCTTTGGTGGGTTTTGTAAGTTGAAATCTGGAACAGTCACAAAGATTTATTAAACTGGTCATCTCAGTAAACTTTGAGGTTAATTCAGTAAGATAATCTTGTAGAGCTATGTCTTATGGTCGTTTCGCCGGGTGGCGCACCTCATAACTCATCCCGATGAGTAAATGAGAGCCAAAATGGCAAAACATGTCAAAATCTGCACACCAGACTTCATTTGGGAAAAGCCCATGGTTCTGCTCATTTCTGGATGTCGACTCAGTTTTATGAAATGTAGCTAAGACATAAACTTGAATTTTGGCGAAAGCCGCGTGTCAAAACAAGTTGTAGAACTCAACTTATGGTCGTTTTGGCAGGACTAAATGTGCAACCAAACTTTCTGCAATGAAATATAAGTAATTACTTGTTATTAGACAATTGATATAAGTAAAATTTGGACTTTGGACTTGATTAAGCTTGAGAAGCTTTTAGAGGAAGTAAAACTAAAGCTTGGGCTTTTGAATCACTTAAAAGGACTTATGGTTAGAAAGTTATGGCTAAAAGAAGATGGCTAGATGAAAACTTGATATATGTCAAAAGTTCTGAAGCGATTTTAAAGCGAATTAGACCCTTTTACGCTCCGAATCGGCAAAGTGTAAAACACGAAAGTTGCTCGGAATGAAATTTTGTTCAAAAACTCGGGAGCACGTAAGCTGAAAGTGAGCGAAAAGTCTTAAAAGCAAGAAATACTAAGCGGATGCATTGCGACTAGAAAACAACCATGGTCATGGAAACTTAGTGTATTTTGATCCTTTGAGGCGAAACGAAGCCAAGGTTAAGCCGAGGCTGTTGTCTTAAGGTCTTTAAACTTATAAATAACCATATGACATGTTAAACTACTTCACGACACACAACTTATATCATCATATTATCACATAAGTTCTCGATAGTCTTTGTGAAACCACGACACATGTGTTATACAACATTTGTCTCGTCAAATACTTACTTATAAATGATAAGTACTACAATAGTAGGGAATTTCATTATCATAAAGAGGCCTCTTGGTGTCGTGTCGACGAGTTATGGTTCACGATTTAAAGTGTCTGGCTCTCACACGTTCACTCACTACCTCTTGATTTTGATAGCCCGAGCGATGGTGCGAGGTTATTTATAAAAGGGCTATAAGCCAAACAACATTTAAGGGATACATCAACTTAAGATTTATGTACAACATCATATTGAAAGCCAACATACTACATATCGTGTACACTTATATCGCACACAATACTAAAAGCGCGAATACTATGCTTTCGTGGGTGATCATTAAAGATCGTGATCTTGTCATACTCACCGTTGATAAACATTATATCGTTACCTCCATTTGCGATTACTCTTTGTGAGTTTCATAGCCCCAACTTTTGTTTAAGCATTTTATAAACTCTTTTGGGAGATACATGCTCTGCTTTTACTATATGCTAAAATGCTTTATTATGGACAATTACTTGTAAACTGAATGCCTTGATCGTATTATTGCAAACCACTAAGTTGTTTATGCCAAAGTCCCATATCATGGACCACTAATCCTTTGGGAGTGGCGCAAATATTGTGGATAGGCCTATCGAATTGGCGCACCGTCTATGTTATCGGAAATAACAAGGCGCATTATTTGAGATTACCTAGGTATATGGCAAAATACCTACCGGGGCAAGTTATTTATATATATATATCGTCCGTTGATATATATACAACGGTCGGTCGTGAGTGCCATGAGCTTAGAGCAATAATAACTTTCAAGAAGATAATTGTACACATTGCAATTATACTATAAACTATATTGTCCCTTCTTGTTTTCAAACCTATGAGGTTTTTATCGTTTGTATTGACCGGTTAAGCAATCAAACGCACTATGGGCATAACCTACTACTTTGATAAACTTGATATCTTGTGATCAACTGTTTTGCTTACAAACCTATGAACTCACTCAACCATTGTGTTGACACTTTTTAGCATGTTATCTCGTGTTCGAGAGGAATTAGGCGGCATGGCATGTGAAGGCGCCACGGAAAATATTTTGAAGACAATGCATATATTATCATTCGAAAAACTTTACAACTTTTATGTTGTACTTTTTATACTTGTACAAACTTGTGGGACCGGTTTGTAAATTCTGATATTTTAATCGAATGATAATTTATTTCAAAACGTCTAATTTGGAGTCGTTTTCTGTAACTTGTGCTGTGAACTATGAAGTAATACCCCAGTGACACAATCTTCCGCTGCGATAATTTTGGGGGTGTTACAAAAGAGTTATCACTGCCTAAATTACAGACAAAACAAGAAAAGGCGGTCACACACGTCGGCTATACCTCTAAACTACAATATAATATTGTCAACTACATAATACCGTTGTTTTTTTGTAACACTTGAATCTATTATTACTAAAATCTTAATAACTTAAAACAATCTTATTAGAAAATATACTCCCACACTTAGATCAATTACACATAATTTTTTTGAAAACTATATATTTCTGTTGTTATGTAACCACGCATAAGAATTTTGGTTATTCGAAAATGATTCTCTAACGCTACAAATACAGTTTGTTGAAAGAAACTTATGGGTCATCGGAATTTTGCAGAAAACTAGATACCATTTGCTAGCGCATGTACTAAATCTAGTTATTAAAAATACATACAATTAATGCATGTCTGAATATTTTAGACATAGGGTATGTTTGACGCAATGGGCTGGGGTTGGGGCTTGGGCTGGGGTTTGGACTGAGGCTGAGGCTTTTATTATAAGTCGAAATTAAAATTTTTATTTTTGTAAACTTGTTTGGCAAATGGTTTAAGCTTAGGCTTATTATTGCAACATGTCACACCCCCAAAATATCGCAGCGGAACGATAGTGTCATTGGGGTATAACGTCATAGCACAAAGTATGGATACAGAAAACGACCTCTATAATGAGACGTTTTGAAAAGTTTACCATTCGATAAATAAGTTAAAGTTTACAACACAAAAGCAATCCCAAAGTTTGATAATACACACAGAGTTTACAAAACATGTCGAATGGTAATTGTTAAAAGCACAAGACTTCAATGCATGCCATGCGACCCAAAAGCTCCATGAAATGCTATCACCTTAAGACCTGAGATAAACATGCTAAAAAGTGTCAACACAATGGTTGGTGAGTTCATAAGTTTGTAAATTGCATGATCTAAAATACTTTGAGAAATGTTCACACAGCAAAGGCATTGTAAATCCACTCAGTTCCAAGTTCCGCCCATACAAAACTTGCAACCTGTGTGTTCACAACCCACTGCCTAAAATAGAATGACAATCATGAATATACGCATTAAAGTATTTAAAAGTTTAAATGTCCCCAAGTGGTCTTCCAACAACTCGTGTTGGGATGTTCCTCCAACACTCACGTTGGGATGTATCCATAAAATGGCCTTCCAACATATAAATCTTGGGATGTTCCTCCAACGACTCACGTTGGGGCGTATCCAAATTAATGGCCTTCCAACATATAAATATTGGGATGTTTGTTTAAGTCTAGTCGCAACACGCACCAAGTCTAAAGTATAAGTAATATTGTTTGGCAATAGAGTTTAAATGTTTCGATAAATAAGCATGTATCTACCCCAAATAGTTTATAAGAATTTAAACGAGTAAAAGCGGGTATGAACTCACCGTGTGATTGATATGCTAACAAAATGATGTGTAAGAAAGTGAGGCCGAAACTATCGACCTAAAATGAATGTTATGACTTGAGTTATGATATGTTGTCGTGAATGCATGATTTGGCGTATCACCCAATATGCTACTTGAAAACTAGTTATATAAAATATTGTTACTTGAATGTGTGGCGGTTTCATGTCGAAAATAAATACTTTTGAGATAATGGTAAAAATATAGTTAAAACTACGTAACGGTTTTTGTAATTGCAAAATCGGTTTACATCGGACTTGACGTAATATATACATAGGAAAAGTAACTGCGTTTTAAGGTCCGTTTCCCGAAACGTCCGTTAGGCCCTCGAAATCTTGATTAAAAATCGACAGCTTACAAAAGCTGTGAATAGTGTTCAAGACGTTTTTGACCCAAAGTTGGTTAGCCATAAATCACTCGTTTTAAGTCCGTTTTCAAGTTCTTTATATCCACTCGAAGGTAATCAAGAGTACTAATATATTTTTAAACTTGGAGACTTCACAGAAAGTTTAAGGCCACTGTTTGGCCAGTTACAAATTCGGACTGCATGTAAAAGTTTCGGAAAATTTATAGTTTTTAATCGTAACTTGAAACCACGTATATTTTTCGTTATAACTCCGTTTTAGTCCGTTCAAAAGGCCACGTTCATAACTAAAAATCTATTTTCTAAAACTTTAATAAAACTTATAAAATAACTAACTTTTCGGAAAAATTATAAATTTAAGTGGCGCTTCCGCCCATTTTAAAATTACCATTTTCTCTAATCATTTTAACTCAAACAACACCACAATATCCCTTGAACTACACTTCACTAATCCTACTAGTAAAACAACCTCATTTGATCATAACCAAAATAAATATTCATTTTGAGGCTAAAATATATATACAAACTTAAATAACCATATATAAAATTTATGCAATCATTTCCTCCAAAAATCACAACTAGACTTTGATAAATCATTTTCAAACCACTCACTTTTATAAACTTCTAACTAGTACATACTTGTTAAAAATATTTATATAGCACATATGGGTGATAATCTTGGATGATAATGAATAAAATCACAACAATGCAAATATGATCATGAGGGCTTCATGAAATGTATGAAATATATATGAAAAGTAAGAGATGAAGTTTTAGGCTTACTAGTTACTTGATGAGGTTTAGAGAACAAAGGATTGATCCTAAACACCCTAGGTTTTTATTTCAAAACCTAAACAAAGAGTGTATCTAGATTGTGTAAAACTTGATTAGCAAAATTTTGTGATCTCCTCCTTGAGCAAATATGGTGGCGGATTTATGAGGGAAGAAGGAGAGAGAAGACTTGACTAACACTTGAATTATTGAGTTGTGTATGTTAAATGTGAGAAAGTCTTTGGAGTGTTAGAATATATAATTGAAAGATCTTGCACAAGTTGGAAAATCTTGTAATAAATGATACATATACTTATTATTATTATGTAAATGTATAAATGTAATATAAGTAAAGTTATTTGAGGATAGTAGTAACTTGTAGTATTGTTAAATAAGATTAGTAAGTTGTATACACATTTGAATATTTAAGGTAGCGTTAGATAAAATTAAATTTTCACGTGTCAAGATAAAATATATTTAGGTCATAAAAATTATAAAAATACATTTCTTGAAAGATTTGAGTGAATAATTATTTATCGGGTTGTATTTAAGAAAACGTCGTAATTTATATAAATATAACAATTTATATACGAAATAATTTAAAACATTGGGTAAACTAATAATAACATTTTTAAAATCTTAATATGAGTGTTAAAATATATTGGAATAATTTTTGGAAGTATCGAGTCAATTGTTCAAAAATAATGTTTACGCGATAACGTTTATTTAATAAGAAAATAACGTTGAATGAAAATGCAAAACCATGTACAAATCGTTATGAAATGATGAATGTGAAATATGAGAAATGACCGAAATTGCGGTGTGACATTCTTCCTCGATAGAAGAATCGCGTCCTCGCGATTCAATCGATATACATAAGGTTCTACCCTAAGGTTTAGAAATCGAATGTATGGTCAAAGTGCCTATGCCAAAACTTACGCGTCTAAGTTTCTTATCTAAGGAGACTCATCGAATCGAATAATATGGTGGATCACTTAATGGTCTAGGAAAAGCGTATCGCCACGCATTGCGGGCTTCCTCGGTCCCTATATAGAATGCTCGACCTCGAGGTGGGTGATATTGAGTCACGGGTTCGGGTTATTTCCTTGATTGCCATAGCTAGATGAGCTTGTATCGGCGACTTATTCAAGCGAGGACAATTATTCCGAAGTGATTCGGTACGTTACATTCAAAGCAAGTCTTTGATTATTCCTCACGTTGCCGTGTTAACCGTCGTTGTTGGTCTTGCACGCTCTCTACACCGCTTGAAAATGATTCGGTGATTGCATATTGTACATAAGCGGCGGGGCTTGGACTTGGTGATGATAAGCACATTTAGCACATTTGGGATGTACCGCATACTCTCTTTGTTCTGCACGGTTGCCACAAAACTCTTGCCCTTTTGTTTATGCTACCACGCCCTATCGATTATTCGACCCACTTGCTTCCTTCCTCTTATCAACGCTCTTCAACGTACCATTTCTAACCATCTCGCAGCCGGGGTTCCCGCCTCGATGATCGCACTTTGGATTGTAGGCGGCTCGGTTGTTTTCACAGTTCCACAGTTTGGGGACAAGACCATATATGTACCTCGAGATTCTCTTGGATTCGGGGTAACTAGATGAGGAACTAGTCCGGCTAACTCATGAAATCGGTCGATGTAGGTGCGTGACCACCCCTATCATAGAGTGGTGATAAAATTCATCCTCTAGTTTACGCATTTCATTGTCCGGCGGTACTCCTCTTCAATAACTCCTTGAATTAGTCCCATGTCATGCCTATAGTCGCCTCTCGCCTCTAGCCTCGTAGGCATGTGTTCCACCATGTCAACGCCTTTCACGATAACAAGCAAGCGAAGATACTTCACCCTCGATGTGAGGCACAATTGCGATGTCGATTCGACTCTGTCTTCTCAACCCATCGAGTATACGCCAGCACCTCCTATACCATCAAACTCCACGGGTTTGCATGCGAAAATTCCTTATATGTGCATCGATTACATTGTTGTTGTTGTTGGTGTTGTTATTCTTGCCGACTACATTGTTGGTGTCGCCATTCCGTTCCGTGGTTTCCGAGTTATTCATATGATTTCCAACTTGTGTGATAATAGTGGGAAGCAATATTTGAAGTTGTTGAGCGATGATGGCGGCAAAGTCGTGGTTTCCGATGTTGTTGTCATTATTACCCATGTCGTTCTTCGCCTTCTCTACCTCCACGTCCACTGTCATTCCACCCCTCGTGCCGCACCACCTCGACCCGATCTTGCGTGTTACTCTCTTTGGTGCCATTATCTCGCAAGGAAAGAACCGTTGAATTCCCCATGTCTATACTTAACGTCCTCAAATATAATACCACGCCACTAATTGGTTCCTAAGGTGTCCACACCGATCTACGTATCGCGTAGTCGCATATGTCCACGTGAGTTGTGACGCATTTATAATTATGTTGGCCACCATAATTATAATTGCTTCATTCCACACGTGCATACCACCAAGCATACATGTCTCGGCGATTGGTGTTACTTAAGTAGATAGCCGATCTATCATCCGATTCTAAACGGTGAAGGAGGATTTAGGGTAAGTATCTCAGGAAGAGTCGCACTTAGTGTATAGGAAATTCCGTTAGGTACTAAAGTCGCGATGAGGTTTAGTCGCCGGCCAGTTCCCAAAGTATCCTCAAGAGAACTCCCATCCTCGGGCAAAATCATCAAATCTATCGACTTTATAGTAACACTTATTTAGCTCGATCTCGCATCTCATCAAACAAGAGCGTCACGAGATCAAATTAGATAAGTGCTTATTATCTTGAGCTCCATATCTTTGATGACCCAACTAGATTTTGGGACTCCCTATTGGTACAAGGAAACCACGTTATCTAATGAGGTGGTTCTAGGAGAAATACTTAAGAAAACATACGCATGCGAAAAGTGAGTAAGGCAATAGGAAGCGAAAGGATCGGCGTGAGGCGGTTATAGTCTAGGAACTAAAATGCAACCTAGTTCTCTATAACCAAGTCTCGATACTAATCACACACCCCAAAATATCGCAATGAACGATAGTGTCATTGGGGTATAACGTCATAGCACAAAGTATGGATACTAAAACGACCTCTATAATGAGGCGTTTTGAAAAGTTTACCATTCGATAAATAAGTTAAAGTTTACAACACAAAAGCAATCCCAAAGTTTGATAATACACACGAGTTTACAAAACATGTCGAATGGTAATTGTTAAAAGCACAAGACTTCAATGCATGCCATGCGACCCAAAAGCTCCATGAAATGCTATCACCTTAAGACACGAGATAAACATGCTAAAAGTGTCAACACAATGGTTGGTGAGTTCATAAGTTTGTAAATTGCATGATCTAAAATACTTTGAGAAATGTTCACACAACAAGGCATTGTAAATCCACTCGGTTCAAGTTCGCCCATACAAAACTTGCAACCTGTGTGTTCACAACCCACTGCCTAAAATAGAATGACAATCATGAATATACGCATTAAAGTATTTAAAAGTTTAAATGTCCCCACAAGGGTCTTCCAACAACTCGTGTTGGGATGTTCCTCCAACACTCACGTTGGGATGTATCCATAAAAATGGCCTTCCAACATATAAATGCTGGGATGTTCCTCCAACGACTCACGTTGGGCTGTATCCAAATTAATGGCCTTCCAACATATAAATATTGGGATGTTTGTTTAAGTCTAGTCGCAACACGCACCAAGTCTAAAGTATAAGTAATATTGTTTGGCAATAGAGTTTAAATGTTTCGATAAATAAGCATGTATCTCGCCCCAAATAGTTTATAAGAATTTAAACGAGTAAAAGCGGGGTATGAACTCACCTGGTGTGATTGATATGCTAACAAAATGATGTGTAAGAAAGTGAGGCCCGAAACTATCAGCGACCTAAAATGAATGTTATGACTTGAGTTATGATATGTTGTCGTGAATGCATGATTTGAAAACGTATCACCCAATATGCTACTTGAAAACTAGTTATATAAAAATATTGTTACTTGAATGTGTGACGGTTTCATGTCGAAAATAAATACTTTTGAGATAATGGTAAAATATAGTTAAAACTACGTAACGGTTTTGTAATTGCAAAATCGGTTTACATCGGACTTGACGTAATATATACATAGGAAAAGTAACTCGTTTTAAGGTCCGTTTCCCGAAACGTCCGTTTAGGCCCTCGAAATCTTGATTAAAAATCCTGACAGCTTACAAAAGCTGTGAATAGTGTTTTCAGCACGTTTTTGACCCAAAGTTCGGTTAGCCATAAATCACTCGTTTTAAGTCCGTTTTTCAAGTTCTTTATATCCACTCGAAGGTAATCAAGAGTACTAATATATTTTTAAACTTCGGAGACTTCACAGAAAGTTTAAGGCCACTGTTTGGCCAGTTACAAATTCGGACTGCATGTAAAAGTTTCCGGAAAATTATAGTTTTTAATCGTAACTTGGAAACCACGTATATTTTTCGTTATAACTCCGTTTTAGTCCGTTCAAAAGGCCACGTTCATAACTAAAAATCTATTTTCTAAAACTTTAATAAAACTTATAAAAATAACTAACTTTTCGGAAAAATTATAAATTTCGGCGGCGCTTCCGCGCCCATTTTAAAATTACCATTTTTCTCTAATCATTTTAACTCAAACAACACCACAATATCCCTTGAACTACACTTCACTAATCCTACTAGTAAAACAACCTCATTTGATCATAACCAAAATAAATATTCATTTTGAGGCTAAAAATATATATACAAACTTAAATAACCATATATAAAATTTATGCAATCATTTCCTCCAAAAATCACAACTAGACTTTGATAAATCATTTTTCAAACCACTCACTTTTATAAACTTCTAACTAGTACATACTTGTTAAAAATATTTATATAGCACATATGGGTGATAATCTTGGATGATAATGAATAAAATCACAACAATGCAAATATGATCATGAGGGCTTCATGAAATGTATGAAATATATATGAAAAAGTAAGAGATGAAGTTTTAGGCTTACTAGTTACTTGATGAGGTTTAGAGAACAAAGGATTGATCCTAAACACCCTAGGTTTTTATTTCAAAACCTAAACAAAGAGTGTATCTAGATTGTGTAAAACTTGATTAGCAAAATTTTTGTGATCTCCTCCTTGAGCAAATATGGTGGCCGGATTTATGAGGGAAGAAGGAGAAGAGAGAAGACTTGACTAACACTTGAATTATTGAGTTGTGTATGTTAAATGTGAGAAAGTCTTTGGAGTGTTAGAATATATAATTGAAAGATCTTGCACAAGTTGGAAAATCTTGTAATAAATGATACATATACTTATTATTATTATGTAAATGTATAAATGTAATATAAGTAAAGTTATTTGAGGATAGTAGTAACTTGTAGTATTGTTAAATAAGATTAGTAAGTTGTATACACATTTGAATATTTAAGGTAGCGTTAGATAAAATTAAATTTTCACGTGTCAAGATAAAATATATTTAGGTCATAAAAATTATAAAATACATTTCTTGAAAGATTTGAGTGAATAATTATTTATCGGGTTGTATTTAAGAAAACGTCGTAATTTATATAAATATAACAATTTATATACGAAATAATTTAAAACATTGGGTAAACTAATAATAACATTTTTAAAATCTTAATATGAGTGTTAAAATATATTGGAATAATTTTTGGAAGTATCGAGTCAATTGTTCAAAAATAATGTTTACGCGATAACGTTTATTTAATAAGAAAATAACGTTGAATGAAAATGCAAAACCATGTACAAATCGTTATGAAATGATGAATGTGAAATATGAGAAATGACCGGAAATTGCGAATTGTGACACAACATTACTAAAAAGAACATAATTAAATGAGTTTTTGTATATGTTAGATATTTTTGTGGGTAAATAAGGAATTTATTGTTCAAAAGCATCGGGCCAAAGTTTTAAGCTCTTTTTAGAAGCTTATGATTTCATAAGCCCACATAACAAACAAAACTTATTTTATAAACCGGTATATTTTAAAAGCCCAAACCTTATAAGCTCTTCACCAACACAACCATAACCCCATAAAGCTACGTTTAACAATTTTGCTACTCAAATATGACTAATCTGTGACTAATAGCCTCTGGAATTAGTTAGAACGCAACAACCTATAAAATGGCATTATCACTTAAACATGATTGTTTCTAGACAAAACGAGTGTTGGAAAACCGCGATGCGTGGGATTGCTTTATGAGCGTGAATTTGGGCCCGGTGAATGACCGGAAAATTTGTTTGGACCCTTTGCAAATACAATTTAAAACTTAGGAACTATTTTGGCGGCTACAAAGGACTTACTTTGTAACGACACTTAAGCTTTAGGGACTATTTTGCCAAATTTCTATAGATAGGTACTAATTCTCTGGGACTTACTTTGTAACGACAACTTAGACCTTAGGGACTATTTTTGCCAAATTGCTAAAGATAGCAATTAATGCTCAAGGACTTACTTTGCAAACGACACTTGAACTTGGGGCTATTTTGCTAAGTTGGCAAACATTGCATTTAAAGCACATTGCATTTAATGCACCTAGTTTGCAAAACTTGTCTGTTGAATATTATATCTGAGTGTGGAAACCGTACGCGATGCGGAGGATTGAGCTTCAAAGGACTTACTTTGAACGACACTTAAACCTTAGGGACTAATTTTGCCAAGTTGCTATAGATAGCAATTAATGGTACAGGACTTACTTTGCAGCGACACTTAAACCTCAAGAATTGTTTTTGCCAAGTTGTGAAACTTTGCATTTAATGTTTGAACTTACTTTGAATGACACTCGAACGCGAAAATTTGTTTTGCCAAGTTGGCAAAGTTTGCATTTAATGCTCTAATGTTTTGCTTGTTGTGCGCTTGTTGTGCAAAACTTATGTACGATAAATAGTATATAGATACAATATACAATAACCATGTGATACCTTTTTTTTAATTACAGTATACAATTAGGTCCAACTTGTCAAAAAAGTAGTACAAAATGCCACTATAAGTATAACAAGTTTGGTTATTTTAAAATAAAGGTTACGTTTATATTTGTAATAAGTGTTATAACAAATATCTTTTGCATAAATGTTCAAGTTTTTTTATTATGAGTTCACCCAACATCAAAAAGTTCATCAAGCTATCAAGTCAAGTTTGAGCTTAACATAGATTTAGTTGTAGCGTCAAGTCAGGTTGCTTCATAAAACGGCATTGTCATTTGTTCAATTGTTCGTTTACAGAGTCGTGGGTTGTTAGTTTGTTTATATTATAGGTGGTCTTTGGTTTGCGTTGTCTGATATATTATGATTAGTCTATGTAGGTTTGAGCAACGAGTCAAACCTGATCTGATTCGAAAACTAAATAAGGGTAAAACGTGAACCGGGAACTGAACCAAGTAAAAGCTATCGAAACTGAAAACCGAACCGAATAAGATCGGTTTGGTTCGGGTCAATGGTTAGGCTTTTGGTGTATCTTTGTGGCCATGCCCTTGCTTTTTTAGTTTGGTTGCCTCGTCTTTGCTCTCTCAGTAGATTTAGGCCGGTCTTGCTTTGTTTTTTTTTTTTTTTTTTTTTTTGCTGGTTCTCTTGGTTTTGTGTTCTTTGTTTTGTTTTGCACGCTAGTATACCTTTTCTTGCATCTTTGTTCTTGACTTTTGCTCTCTCTCTCTCTCTCTCTCTTTCTCACCCCGCACTTTCTTGCAGGAGGTCTCGTTGGAGCAGTCTCTACTCCGGTACATCACGGGATAGAGTCGATCTGTCTACATTTACCTCCCCATACCACCTCGGCGGGATTGGGTTTGTTGTTGTTGTTGACCCAAACCGAACCGGCAGCGAAACTAACCGAGTAGGGTTGAGCACCAATCTAAGGCCGGACCGAGGCAGGGACCGAATTAGACCAAAACCACTAACAGAGGACCGGACCGATCACGAGGTTTCTTGACCATGTCTTAATATTTATAGTGTCTCGCTATACCTATGGTCTACACCAATGCACTAGCAGGCGGTGTGCCCGGTCGTGTGTAGTGTAGTAAATGGTAAAGCCAAGGTCGTCCCAAGAGCTATGTGTGTCGGATAATTACTAAGTCTAATTGTCACGAGAATATTAAAGGTTTGATAGGGTTTTAATTAATTAAACTACTAATGCGAGAATATAAAGTAAAAGCAAATAAATGGTAAAGGGAAATCAATAGAGGAATAGTGGTGCTAACCTTGTTAATCCTCCTATCTAGTTATGTCTACGTCTACCTACTTCCAATTACTTGGTGGGGTCAAATTCGAGAGGACATCATTTGGTCGATTCGCCTTTAACCTATCGACAAAGATGCCACCACAGAGAAATCAGGCGCCGTCATAAGTCTGTTGTGCACGGTCCCTTGCCGGTCATTAAGTACCGCTACATGCTAGATTCTAAATAGTGAGTGCGGCCGTTAGGAACTTAGACACTACACCCCGATTCTTAAGTTCATCCAAAGCGATAGGTGATCGGTTGGTCAAATCGCACAAGTAGAAAGTCGTCGGTTGGTTATATCTTACCCTTCCCGTCTCAATCCGCTCACCTAGAATTAGGTTGGTCATATCTCCTGAGCAATTGGCCTCTGTCGCCATTCAAACTACCGAACCAGGGGTGACTACCAAAGAACTATGCATGCATACACTTGGAAATAATTATGCGGAAGTAAAGGTAGCATAAACAAAACAATTAAGGAATCATAACTAGGCTAGCACCAAAGGGTGCTTAGCCGCTCATATTAATCATGCAAATCAATTCAATATTCAAAGGTACGAAATACATGAATTGAAAGTAAAAGAAATAATAACGCTAAAGCTTATCGTAATGGTGTGACTTCTCCTGGAAACGACTCAGTATGCTTCCCTAGACCTCCCTGAGCTTTTCCCACGTTCTCGAGTGTTGTGTGTGGAATGGGATGCTTTGAAATCTTTGAAATTCGTGGGGTATTTATAGGCGGTGCGGGTTCGGCGTAACCAATAGAGGTTGCGCCGTAACCTTCTATTCATCATAAATGCACTTGATGCGCTGGTTCACGCGTAACCTTATAAGTGGTTACGCCGTAGTCTTCAATAAACTCGGTTACGTCGTAAGTGATGCGATGAATTCTGCGTAAGTATCGGCGTGGAACCTCTTTTGACCTAATGGAGTTCGTCGTAACGCTGCGAAGAGTTACCAGTAACCTCTGATAAGTTGGACTTACGGGTCACATTGATAGTTACTGCGTAATGTGAGAGATGAGTTCGCCGTAACTTCTTCAAAATAAGCATATTGTGATAAATAATTAGTAATGTTTCCATTTAGCGTCTCTTTAGCTCCAATGCTCGTTATTTACCTGAAAGTGGAAAACAATGGAAAACAAGCGTAAATCCATATAAATGATATAGATAACGAGCATTAACGGGGGAAAATTGACACTAAATATTCAGGATTATTTGATGTTATCACGGACCGAATGTGCTTGGTTCGGTCCGGGTTGGTCTGGTCCAAGAAGGCATTATTGGTCGGTTTGTACGTAAAGACCGGACCGGCCCGGACCGAGACATAAATAAGGAAAAAGTTGGGACCAAGATCGGACCACTGGTCCTTCGGTTCGGTCAGTCCGGTCGGTTTTTGGGGTTAGCAATCCTCAGCCCTAGAACCGAGTAAAATCAAAATAATTATACAAAACCGAAAACCGAACCGAATAAGGTCGGGTCGGTTCAGTTCGATCCAGTTTTGGTCGGTTTGTCTGTTCGAATGTTCTTGCTTAGCCCTAATTCTATGTATAAATGGGATTGCCTTATTTTGCTTGTGTAAGGTGGTAGCTTTTGAGGGTTTTTATTTATTTTATTTATCTATTTACGATAGTTAAGCGCTTATTTGGGATCATTTATTATTTGTTTCTTCTAGTTTTTGCTAGTTTTTTCTTCAATATAAATATTTGTTAAAAGAAAACTTATGTTGATCTCAACTCGACTCATTTGTAATTTTGTAACAAGCCCACCAACATATTTGATACATTTTGGTGTCTTTATACAAGTTTATTTTTCCGTATTTCTTTGTCACTTCATTAGATAGACAAATTCAAACAATTTATCGTTAAGGTGGAATTCTAGTTATCGCAGCTAATTTAAGTTAAACTCTTACATCCCTTACTAACGTGCTTTAACACAATGCCATCGCAACTCACCTTTATTCCATCGCCATTCTATCTTCATGTTGTTCGATTACCACTAAATCATCGCTACCGCCAATTTAATTACTCACCAAGTCACCAACTCCATTGAGATACTTTGTCCTCTCAATACCATGGGACAAGATATGTAGCTTTTGTGTTAAAACAAAATCAACTTTGAATTTAACATTTGTTTTCCATTTTGCAATGTCAAGCATATGCCATGATTTAACCAACCATTTCAATAATCTAGACCATCTATAAACTAAAAATCATTTTACCTAAAAACCTACAAAATAAAAAAATAGTGAATTTTCCAAAATACAGTTGTTCATAAAACGCAATGCCATCAATTATTTATTTAAATAGTTAACTACTTTAATATACAACTTTCTCTACACTTACTTACTCCACCACTTTTCCACTTTTCATACACCACATTCAGAGACAAAACTTGATAAGTTTAATTAGAGAGGCCAAATTATAACGTATTGGCTTTTTTGGTGTGTGTGAGGGGGGGGGGGAATTTACATTTTCATTAAACATCTGTACTAATAATGGCCACCCTTACAAAGTGTAAGGTTTAAACATGTACTTGTGGCTAAAGGGCCACAACCCCTCTCAACGTTACCAAGTTCTGTCCCTTACCACAATCACGGGAAATTGTTCTGTGATAAAAAAAAAAAACCCCAAAAAATGTAATAAACTATTTGCTGATACTGCTTCGCACATGTATTAGACTATCATCTATAAACCCATGTAGAGTATATATGGCATGAGATATGGTTACTGTAAAAAGCTTAAATGTACCCAATTAGAGACTAGAGTCAACACATTGAAAAAAACACTATATTCATAAATGATTGTTGATGTCTTTTTAAAATTATTTCAGGCTTAATAAACTATGTGTATTGTTGAGCAAAAAACACTATATTCATAACTTTTGTGTATTGTTGAGCAAAAAATTATTGATTTGCAAATCATTTCAGGCTAGAGGTCTACAAGTGAAATACGTAACAGTGTTTTTTATGAATAAACTAATTTTCTTGTTGATGTCGTTGCCAAATGCTTAATAAGATTTAGTTAAAGACTTGCGTGTGTTTGTTTATCACTAGTTATTTGGCTTTTTTACGTTGCACTTCACATCTCTAGACCCAAGTACGTAGTATATTTCCCCGCGGACAAACATACAACTCGTTGAATTCACTAATCGCAAACTTTTGATCTTTCAAAATCATGTTATGCAATATGATGCACGTGTACATGATTCTTCGTAGGGTGTTGACAGTGTAAGCTCGATCTGTTTATTTTATAATTCCAAAACGTCCTTGGAGAATACCAAACGCTCTTTCAACATCATTTCAAGCACTTTTTTGTCGTTGTTTAAATAAGGCATTTTTGGTCTCGTACAACTGAAAATGACTTGAAAAAATTGCCCACGGTGAGTTATTCCCGTCAGCTAGGTAATACCCATTTTGAAATGTAACTCCATTTACTTCAAATGGATCCACCATGGCTATGTCATCAAGAAGGTTGTCGAATAACGAAGAATTATATAAAATGGTAAGATCGTTATTCACACCCACTAACCCAAAAAATGCATGCCAAATCCACAAATTTTACGACGCCACAACTTCAAGCATTATAATTGGATATTTTTTTATCACCAAATTGCCCTTGACATGCTTTCGGGCAGTTAATCTATTCCCAATGCATACAGTCAATACTTTCTAGCATTCCCTGAAACCCATGAACCCTCTCATGTGTTGCATATATATATTTTGAATGTCATTTAAGTCAGGTTTTCTTAAAAACTCGGTCATATACAAATCAATAATGCACATACAAAAACTATGCAAACAAGAGCTTGGACAACGTTCACTTATTCATCAAATGCATTAGGAGATGTGTCGTATGGCAATTGGCGTATAACGGGTGTGCGTTTCATAGTAACACTAAGACTCATGCGACTAGTACAATCGGATCAGACTTTAAAAAACTTAAAATGCTTGGGAGGCGGATCAGAAGTATAAGTTTCAATACTTTTAACTATTTCTAAAAATAGTTTACGGCTCATACGATATCGACGTCTAAGATAGTACTCCGTATAGTTTGGATCATCACCAAAATAGTCAGCCAATAAACGTTCTTCGGCTGTCTCACAATTACTGTATATCGGATTACATGTACGTAAACTTTGACCTTGTTGTTGCAACGATTGATGATATTGAACAACTTGCGTAACCAACAAAGTGTCATTCAAATAATCTTAGTCGGAAAAAGAATTGTCACTAGATATTTTGGTGTAGAGAATGTATTTTTAGTAGAGAGAGTTGTGTGAAAATTGGTTAGAAATGGGTATTATTTATAGTGTTTAAAAGTTTAATTTGAATTATTTATTTTTTTGAAAAATAACCGTTATTTACGACATTTTTTAAATTCATTCATCCCATAAACTAGCGTACGTGTGTTTACTCACGCCGGAACTCGCGCAACTCACTTTGGGGTATGGTGGCGGCGCCAGTTGGGTGATACGTCAGAGTGAAACAAAAAATTTGCCACCATACCCGGCCCTTTAAGAGGACCGCGCTTACAACAAAAAACATATCCCACAAAATTAAATAAAAAAAAGGCGAACACACAAACCAAACAATCCATTTGGTACATTTGCAGACCAAAATAATTCACTTTGCAGAAGGGGAACTCACTTAGTTTGGTCCCCGTAGTAGGAGAGACGCGTCCAGTTTAGGTAGACCAACCAAACGATTTGGTAAGTCTAATTCGAATCTAAGAGGAAAGGGTATCATGGTTTGGCTGCCATGTCATTCCTATGTGGCAAGAGAAATGACATGCTATTTCCTCTTGTGCCATTTGCCAAGTGTCTGAACTTACATGTGCAATTTTCATTTTTTTAATTAGTTTTTGTTGTTGAGTTCGTGTTTTAATTGGCTGTGATGAAGCCCAAAAACTATCAAATGGCATACGTTAATTGTCTGAACTCACAAGTCGGATGAGTATTAGTGTTACTATGAAGTGTACACCTGCCATACGCCAATTGGCATACGACACCAAAGTATTTATGAAAGACATGAGTCTTATCATGATTTTTCGGGAATGCTTGGTAGCATTGATTGCATGTATTGGGAGTGAAAAAATTGTCCGGTGGGTTGACAAGGGCAATATGGTAGGGGTGATAAAAAATACCCAACAATAATGCTTGAAGTTGTTGCTTCGCAAGATTTATGGATTTGGCATGTATTTTTTGGGGTGGCGGGGCCGAATAACGATATTAATGTTTTAGATTACACTCCGTTATTCGACGACATTCTCGATGACGTCACCCTTGTAGCACCATATAAGGTAAATGGAACCATGTATGAAAAGGATATTACTTAGCTGACGGGATTTACCCACAGTGGGCAACTTTCGTCAAATCATTCTCGGCAACAACTGACGATAAACATGGTTATTTTAAAAGGAAAAAAAGTGCATGAAAGGATATCGAACGTGCTTTTGGTGTGCTCCAAGGACGTTGGGATATACTACAAATACCGACACGTCAATGGGAAAGTTACCGTGATACGTAGAATCATGTATTCTTACATTATTTTGCATAACATGATTTTAAAAAATCAAAAGTTTGCACTACGTGAGTATGGAGAAATGTGGGTGCATCCTTCACCACGTATGAGGCAAGAAAGGTGGGTTGAAGATGTGATATCTAACGTAGAAAGGCAAAAGAAATACGCGACATAGAAATACATACTCGACTCCAACTAGACATTATGGAGCATCTTTCGCAACAACGTCTTCAACGACAACAACAACAACAAGAAGATTCCGAAGACGATGAATATGTATTTGTAATTCGTATGATTTTAAATTTCATTATGTTTAGGTGTGTGTGTGTATATATATATATATATATATATATATATATATATATATATATATATATATATATATATATATATATATAACTTGACGTTAACTTGTGGTACCATCCTTAACATAAAAACAATAGGGCAATTGTGAACCACTAGATCTATTAATAATGATGTCACTTGATCAAGATTCATTGAATGGCATTTGTGTAAAATATTTAAAATACGATGGCAAAAGTACCTATCCACTTTGTAACAACTCACGCTTTTTCTTGAAATTGGTCAACAAATAAGATTATAAGAGTATGCTTGACTTTGAATATATTTTATCATAGAATCATAAATTATTTTACTTGTCATCTGATTTTTTTTATATCTTGCATTGCTTTATTCTTTGACGTCCTTTTCTTTTTAGACGCATTTTCTCTATTTGATCTAGTGATACATAGTTTCATTAACAAGCATTATCCTATTGTTTTATTTATGACACATTATTTCTTTACGATGACACGTTATTATTTTTATACGTTATTTATGACACATTATTTTCTTTTTTGTGATGACACATTATTTTTTTATACTTTATTTTAAACACACTAAAATTATAATGACACGCCAATTTTTTATATCATTATATAGTGACACATTAAATATATATATATAAATATCTTGATACTGATATATAGTGTGCATTAGCTTTTTTACAATGATTGTAGTATATTAAATTTCTTGATACATTTGTAATGACATTAAAATTTTAGTATATATGTAAGGACACTAAATTTTTTTTATACATAATAATGACTCATTAAAATTTTAGTACATTTTTAATGACACATTACAAAATTTTAGTACAATTGTAGTGATGCATTATATTTATCACATAAATTTTTTTGACACATATGTATTGACATACAATTTTTTTATATGTTTATAGTGACACACTAATTAACTAACTGATATGCTACCATATTCTTTTGATACATCCAATATTATTAACTAATTCATTTTCACATCTCATTGGCACACTAGCAGAGTTCGATAAACGACTTGCGGTTTTGTCTGCAAAAACATGGCGGCGGTTTTGTCTGCAAAAACATGGCGGCTATGTATCTGATCTAATTACACAAGATTTCCAACTCATGCACAACCATAACAAAACGCCTTAATACTTCTTGATGCACATGAAATATTATGACAAATGGATTTCAACAAAGAAGAGATGTAAAACAAATATATGTATCCTCTTAACCAAACTGGTAGATTAATGCCCACGAAAAGCCCAACTAATACTAATGATAACTTTGAAGTTTGAAGCATCAACGAAAATAATGAAACACATCAAATCACCTTGACCATTAACTAATAACATTGAATCGGATGCGCGACCATGATGCAAAAACCAACAGTGGCCATAAACACGTGCGACGGTATTGTGTTTACCAAAATAAATTCATATTACAAATCAAATACACGATTTGTTACATAACAAAAAATCCTCCCAAAAAAAAAGAAAAAAAAAATCTAGAAACAAGAAACCTGCATAATGAAAAACCACCTAATAAAATATAAGCCAAAACCCAATCTATAAACGACTCCAAAACTGTACCTAGCCGAAAATCGTCAAAAAAAAGTATTATTCGTTGAAGAAATAGCAATGGGGCTTGTCGTTGTTAGGTTTAGAGAAGGCAGCCCCTGGGTGTTAATAATGGCATGGGCCGTTTGTAAGAAGCGAGGGGACGGCTAGGGTCCAAGCAAAACATAACCAACGTGAACCTATAAAAATGGTTGCGACAACCGTCCGGTGGATAAATTCCGATTACTAAAAAAAACCGTGATATCAGGATTTAATGTTTTTTTGTTGTTGGTCAGTTTTAGAGTGGGATATGGTGGATCTTGATCAAGATTTGAGAAGTTTCTATGTGAAAGAAAAAACAGAGCATGGTTTTAAGTTTTGTGGTGGACAAGTGGTTAGCAAAGTATAATGGAGTAGAAAATTACCCAAATGCCCTTTAGATTTAATTAGAAATTTAAATCTAATTCTTCTTATCTTTATGATTAATGACACATGTCTTATTTCTACTTGGTTCTGTTGTTTTTATTTTAAGGTGGTGTGCGTGAGCGAATAATATATATATATATATATATATATATATATATATATATATATATATATATATATATATATATATTTAATTCAGATTGTAATGTTTACGTTTTAGTGTTATGTTATTTATTAAATAAAGTAGGGTTTCTTAACAACAACCTGGGGTTGTCGTTAAGCAAATAATTTTCATTACAATATCTCTTTTGAATCATTTTGATTGGTTGATAATCCCGAAAAAAGTGGAGAAAATTCCAGAAATATTACAAATACAATTAATGGTTGATTGTGATTGGTTGAATTATATTATTACAAGAAATTGTAGTAAAACAAACCATCTTAACAACAACCCTTAGAGCACCAGTGTGGAGTTATCGTGCCGCTGGTGGTACGATGTGGCGCTCGCCGTTCACCGCCGCCACATAGGGGTTACATTGCCGTCGATAAGGAAATCGTCGGGACGACGAGTGGTGACACAAAGCGGAAGATTTACCGTTTGAATATTCAATTTGTGTTTGTGTTTGTAGTGTGTGTTTGTGTGTGTAGTATGTGTTTGTGTGTGTGTTTGTTGAAGAAGATTTTTTTTTTCATGATTAATGAGTGGCGTTTTTTTTTTTTAGTGTGTCTTGTATTTTTTTACCGTGTCATTTTTTGTATCGTTTTATTAATATGCGTTTTTTCCTTGTTATTATTAAGTTATGTATTGTATTTTATTTTGAATAAAATGTATTTAGTTTATTTGAAAATGAAAATTGAATAAAAAAATAAAGTGGTAGTGGTGGGGCCCAAATGAAGAGGTTGAGATTTGTTATGAGTGAGGAAGCGATTAAACAATATCCAAGATACAGTAGTCAAAACTTTCAGCTTTGTTTTATCGGGGACCGGAATAAATTCTTTTTTAAGCACACCAGATACATGTGCAGATTTAATAACCGGCACATGAAATCATTGTACAATTACATTATACTAATCTTAAATTGGTCGACCAACACAACTTTAGGAGGCGTTTGGTTTGTTGCTATGAATCACAATGGGTATAGGTATAGGTATAAGGTGGAATGGAAATGGACTTGATTACTCTAAAATTGTTGTTTGGTTTAATATAAAGGGAATAGATATCGCTATCAAAACTCATGTTTGGTTTGTTACAGTTGGGTATGGGAATGAAGTAATTTTTTATACTTTTACTAAAACATTTTATACGAAACATAAAGGGAACGAACTGTCTAGTTAACATTTTTAAACAACATGATTAATAAACATAATGAAAATTACAAGGAAATGAACAAACCCACGCTATATAAGAACTTGAATTACGATACAGTTCATTAGTTACATATATTTTCCCATAACAAACCCATGCCAAATACAAAAGACTATCGATGGATGTTTTCCAAAACACAAAAGACTACTTGTGTACATCTTACTAGTAAAATCACCGAGGATGGGCATTTCTAAAACACAAAAGACTTTCACTAGAGTACAACCATGCCAACATTTTATCTAGCAAAATAAAGAATGCCCCATCCTCTCGAAACAAAAGATTTTACATACTTGGAATATAGCTAATAACTTGAAGAAAGATCCATTAGCTTATGCACGTAAGGCACTCGCAATTGTTGAGGAAGATTCAAAATATATCAATCTTCTCTTTGTTAGCGGCAAATATATCGGCTACTTCAAGTACATCACCGCCGGAATGTTAAGCTTCATGAGCTCATCAAGCAAGATTTTGGTTTCTCAATGCGACTTTATGGCGGTTGTCGTCATTCGTCATTGAATTAGCACAACATTTGCCATAGTTGCAAAATTAGTGTTAAACCCGCACAAATGTTGTAAAACTATGGTTGATTTCTTCAACATGTGCCCCAATATCGTGTGATGATAGTGTTTTCCTTCTCTTTGCAACCTTATCTCCGCAGATGTTTTTGCTTTCCATTCTTCCTTGCATTGTTGATGTTTGAGGTTGTCGGAGTTGCTTGGGACGCATGTTGTATATCATTTTCATCATCGTTAAAGAAACAAAATAATCACCAAGATTCTCTCCTCACTTTCAACATTTTGCTCAACTTCCATATTGTGAATTGCATCTTCATATCCTTGAGTTGCACCGGTAGCTCTATCCCTTCCATACACGAGTTCAAGTTGGTCTAAGTATGGAAATTTAAAATCCACAAGTCGTTTGCTTCTTTATGATTACATTAAGATCATAAAGTTACACAAAGTTAAATAGACGTCATTAATATTCTTGAAATCATGTCATTTATACATACTTTACATGTTTACACATAAAGAAAGAGTGGTCGTAATTCATAAATATTGTTAAAATTTCTACAAAAGAATCCATGCTCCGATTTCCAACATATTCAATTCTATCATGCCCTAAACATATAGTTACATAAGTATAAGGTACATGGTTATATAAGTGCTTACCAAACAATAACTTTCGTACCAATCTCTTTCACATGCTATCTTTTTTCCACACCGTCCCATTGACAACCACTTTGTTTCAAAGATGTCACCGATGACGTGAAACTTTGTCTTTAGCCATTTTACCTTTGATTCAATATGAGGTAAATCGCTTTGAGAAATTTGGCATCTTGCTAAGAATCCGTTTATGCACCTCGGTTAAGTAATTGCTTCTAAAACCGCCATCGGTCTTCCATCTTGGATCACAAGCTATCTCTGAAGAACATCAATTAAGATTTTTGTCTCATTGTCGCACTAATAGCATTTGTTTTTCCACGGCCTCTTGGCTTCCCACCCTAGTATACAATATGATCAAAAGAAATATAATTATCTACTATGTTTGGAAAATATAAACAAGCATTCTTAAATAGACGGTGGATTAATAATACAAGAAACTCACGGATCAACTTTTGGGTGGTGAGATGCAGTGGGGATTGTGTCTCGGGAGTGTGGAACTCATGAGCCTAGGCGGTAAAAGTTTATGAGTATCAAATTTGGATGTAAACAAGTATGGACATGATTACATGAGTAAGAGTATTTATTCAACAATTCTACCTTATATTTAGCAAGTCCTTATGGAATATCACTTTAAATTCCATTGAAACACACTAGAATAGTGAGCTATAATTCTTGTTACAAGAATATGTGTTTTCTTTATTAGCATTTTTGTTCACTAGACCGGGAGGAAACTCAGTGACATGGGAAAAATTTATACATATGCATACACATGATACTAGAAATGCTACCGGTATATATAGTTCAATGTATGAAAGCTAGTAGTTACCTTAGTTTCTCAGCAACAATTAGTCGAACACTTGGTGGGCACTACTCTTTTTTGCCACACAAGACTCGATTTCCTTCCTTGAGCATTACCATGATAAAACAAAAGATAAGAAATTCCAATAAGAGTTGCAAGTTACAGAAACACAAACAATAAAGATGAGGAAATCAAATTGTATAAAAAGAGAAAAAGATGAAACTAACCTTGTGTGTGAAAAAGAAAAGAATCCCAAATAAAGAACTTGATGTGATTATTTGAGGAGGAGAAAGTGAGAGGCGGGAACTATTTTGCACATTGGCGCTAAAATTTTCATCAATCTCGAGACTATGAGGAATGGGTATTATAAAACCACCCATATTGATCGAAATGAGTAAACCTTCCTAAGTGGGTTTCTCAAACCAATATATATAAACCAAACAAAATATATCATTTTGAAACCCATACCTTTATTCCCATAGAGCCCTACCAAACGGCCCCTTAGTATATAAGCAACCATCCTTTTCTTTCTTTTACCTATGTGGTATCCAAAATATTTTTTTATCAAGAAAATGTATCTAACAAATGTATAAGTGTTTGATTTTTTTTTATAACAAGGGTTGTTTACTTACGGGGTTTGTTGTGGTTAGTTGTGGAAAAATGGGATCTTGATGTGGCGGGTGGGACGACGAGCAGTTGAGCCTTGTTATGACACCTATGCTCTTAGGTACATTGTTAACAAAACCTAATAAAGTATTAGTTAAGGTTGCAAAAATTCTAGCAAGCGATGGTGGCGACCCGGTAAGACTAGCGATTAATCGATTAAGCGAGGATTAATCGGTTGGATTTTTATATATAAAATTATAAAATTTTGATACTATATGCCCGATTTGGCCGATCTAGCCGATTTTTTTTTTCGATTTTGTCGATTTTTCTGATTTTGCCGATTTTTTTTCCTATTTTGCCGATTTTTACCCGTAACTGATTTGTCCGATTTTTTATGATTTGGCCGATTAATCTACCGCCTAGGCCGATTAATCCGATTTTTATCCGATTTTTGTCAGTAACCGATTAATAAGGCCGATTAATGAAAATCGGAACGACTAATCACCGCCTAGCGATTAATCGGCCGCCTAGACCGATTTTTGCAACAGAGGTTTTAGTTTAGGGGTAGAATTTGTAAATTGTTGAGGTTTGGTTGAGTTATGATAAGGAGTGTTTTTTTTAGTTAAGGTTGAAAAGTTAAAGCTGATGTGACGCTGACGTGACACTGAGTTAAAGTTTAAATTGAGGGCATGATACCCTATGCTCTTATCGGAATGACGAAATGAGTTTCATTCCGAATAATGATGTTTGTTTAATGAATCTTGATATCAAATACGACAATCATAGATGAATGTATTCCATAATACCACTCAAGAAGGAAAGGTATGAAAACTATCATACCTAAGGAGCCTACCTTAGACTGGTCGGCAAGGGACCATTCACACTCGCCTCATCTAGCCTCTCACCCGTGACTTCCTTGCCATCTCCATCCACTCACGCGCGAGTTACGCATTTCAAGAAACTTAAAGTGAGTGGTTCACCTTCTTGAATTTGTAAAAAGCACCACTTGAGAGTTGTAATATTAATTTGTGTAATATTAATTTGTAAAAGTTAAGGTGAGTGGAAGTAAGTGCCTTGTCCATAAAAAGGTGAGTGAAAGTGAAATGAGAGAAAAAACTGACGTGACGCTGATGTGTAAAATGAATATGACACAACCTTGCCATCTAGCCTTATATCCAAACTCATACCGATTATAATTTATAAAAGCTATACCAAACGCACCTTTCCTTCTATCGACTTGTATTATTGAAATGAAAAGTTTTTAAAAAAAGTTAAAAAAAAAGACAAAAAAAACTTGAATTAACCCCCTCCCACTATCCTTTCCTTCCCGGTCACTAGGAAAGAGATCTCTATTCCACCCCACCAATTTCCATGTCTCTCTTTGTCTTAACCCACACTTCACACACACACTCTCTCTCACACACTACACCACACATTTTCTCTCTCTTTTTAAATTCAAAAACACAAACACACACACACACACCGACTGTACTACTACTACTACTCCTCTATTCACCCAATCAATTTATTTTATTTATTTATTTATTTAACTCACATTGTGCTAACCCTAACTTATTAACAAGCCCTAGCTTATTTACAATCTACATGAATCCAATAAGTTGAACTGGTCAATGGCAGCTTCGTCTTCACGGACACAAAGTAACAGCAACAAGCCTTCGAGTCCGTTTTCTTCTTCTTCATCGTCGAATTCATTTGTGAATAGATCTAGCGGTTACGGTTCGAGATCTGATAATTTGACCAACTTGAATCGAACTATGTCTGATTCGGTCTATTCGAGTCAAGGTGGTTATGGAGGTTATGGTGGCGGTGGTGAGTATCAGAGTGCTGATGAGATGGTTGATGACGTGGCGAGACCTGTTGGTGGTGGTGATAGTATTTCTGTTACGATTAGGTTTAGGCCGTTGAGGTATTGTTTTCGATTAGATCTCGATTCGAAATGTAGTTCGGCAAAACTGGCAACAAATGACTTGTATTTCTTTGTGATGTTTTTGCTTCAGGTTCCATATGGATATGTATATGATGATTCATCTAACTGTAAATTACACACATAAGCAGTTTCCGTTCTTTGGATCAAGTGATTTTGATTTTTATTATCTGGTTATTTAGGCGTCAAATAATCAATTCTATACCAGCTGCCATAAAGATGGTTATTTAGGCGTCAAATAATCACCTATTTTCTACCCCATTTTTAATGACTTTTGACTCACATTTTTATTGTTGAAAACACTTAAATTGAGCTCAAGATTCAACTTCTCTGCGTGTTAGCTATAGTTATAATTTTTAAGTGCAACTTGATTGCCAAAAAAATTAGTGAAAAAAGCAGTTCTAATTTGTCTTGATGCAATTTCAGGTTAACCTTGAATACGTGGGCCGCGTTGTTTTCAACACTGATGGAGTGCTCTATCCCGATAGTGTTGTGGGAACTGATTCCACACTACTATGATTGATGGGTTAGGTGTTGCTGGTTGGGGTGTTGGAGGTATTGAAGCCGAGGCGGCAATGCTTGGGCAGGTATAGAATTCTGAAATAACAATTAACTTGACATATTTCTGATGGTACTTGGCAAAGAAAAATAACTGATAAAATATTATGCTCTTATTTGCAGCCGATGAGCATGGTTTTGCCTGGAGTTGTTGGCTTCAAGTTATCAGGAAAATTGCAAGATGGTGTTACAGCAACTGATTTGGTTTTGACCGTTACCCAAATGTTGAGGAAACATGGTGTCGTTGGAAAATTTGTTGAGTTTCATGGTAGGTAAACCTAGTTGTGGTTAGTAATAAGATGGCAACAAATATATATATACAATTATTAATATAGCCTAACTAATTTGACAGGTGACGGCGTGGGTAAAATATCTCTTGCCGACCGAGCAACTATTGCCAACATGTCTCCTGAGTATGGTGCTACAATGGGGTTCTTCCCGGTGGATCATGTTACTCTTCAATATCTCAGATTAACTGGACGAAGCGATGATACTGTACGTAAAATATGATTTATGGGTTATCATTTAAGGAAATAACAATATACTTCTAACTGACACTCATGTTTTATGATATGTAGGTAGCAATGATAGAAGCATATTTAAGGGCTAACAACATGTTTGTTGACTATAATGAGGTTAGATCCCTACTAGTGAAATGGGATGGGGATAATAATCTGAGATCTAAATATCATATATATAATTTCAGCCGCAATTGGAAAGAGTGTACTCAGGGCCAAAGAGGTGTGTATTTCTGCAGTTTTTACCACGGCATCGTATCATGCTTTTAGCTTTTACTCTACAATAAAAGTATTGTTTTTACTGTTTTTATAGGCCGCATGACCGAGTTCCTTTGAAAGACATGAAAGCAGATTGGCATTCTTGCCTAGACAACAAAGTGGGATTTAAGGTGAGTTGAATGTGGACAAAATTCGGTTGTTGAGCAGCTTAGTTGGTATTATTTGTGTACAAATATTTCTGTTTACTAGATATGGAAAAGTGGGCGGATTGCATAATGGGAACAATTTATAGTGTGGGTCGAAATGAACAGGCTCCCTTGACCTGCATTTTTTTTCCTGTTATTGTTATAAAGAAATATCCGCCAAATACAGTTACTAAAAATAGTAAATTACAATCATAATATGCAATCTAGGGATGCTGTATACTTTTATGCATTAAAGAGCCAAATTGGGCGGCTTTCAAACCATGTGATCTGTTCTCTTTTGGTTATATATATTTGACCTTTTTGTAATAGGAGACAACTAAAATCGACCGGTTTACAAGTAAATATGTCAAAACTGCCGCCTCTAGTTGTTTCTCGAATATTCTTGTTCTTATCACCTCTAACTGTAGCACATATACTGTTTCTCGGAAAGAGAATCATATACTTTTAAACTTCAACTTTCAGGGCTTTGCCGTACCAAAAGAGACACAGGACAAAGTTGCAAAATTTTCATTTCATGGAGAACCAGCAGAACTAAGACATGGTAGTGTTGTGATTGCTGCTATCACTAGCTGCACAAACACATCAAACCCCAGTGTTATGCTTGGGGCAGGTCTTGTTGCAAAAAAAGCCAGCGAGTTGGGCTTAAAGGTTAAGCCATGGATTAAAACAAGTCTTGCTCCGGGCTCTGGAGTTGTTACAAAATACTTGCTCCAAAGGTATTAGTTGTGTTTGTGTGAAGATCAGATATGTTTGGTCCTGTTAGAAATAAAACTAACGAGTAGAGGTGAAAAACTGGACACGATGGGCACCTTGGGTAATTGGTCAAACGGGTAAACTTTTTGTGCAGGTCAAAAAGGGTCGGGTTGTACTGATCCAAAAACACTTTTGGCTTATTTTTGTATGTAATAAATGTGCTAAAATGTTTCAAATATTATTGCAAAACCATATTTTGAAAATAATAATGTATTTTACTTTATTAAAATGTGAAAGCAGATTTTATATGTTTTAATTGCACAAGTGAACTATTAACCCGTATGAAACTTTCAATTCGTTTGACCCGTTCAAATGTTAGAAATTAAACAAGTATATTGTGTTTTTTTGTGCATAATACAGTGGGTTGCAAAAGTATTTGGATGAGCAAGGCTTCAGCATTGTTGGCTATGGTTGCACAACATGTATTGGTAACTCAGGCGAACTAGATGAAACAGTTGGCGCTGCCATATCTGAAAATGGTATATTTCTACCTTCCTTTTCCAACTCTCTTTTATGACCCAGGCAAATATTTAATTTGATCCTTAATCTGTTTACTTTTGGCACTCTTGCAGATATTGTTGCATCTGCGGTTCTATCTGGGAACCGTAACTTTGAGGGACGTGTTCATGCCTTGACAAGAGCAAACTACATTGCATCATCTCCGTTGGTTGTTGCCTATGCCCTTGCAGGCACGGTAAGAAGTTTATTTTATTGAATATTGAAATTTATTTGCCCATATGTCGCAAAAACATTGTGAGAGCAATGATAGATGTTCTTTGAAAACAATTTATATACATGTTGATTTTGCTTGCCAGGTTGATATCGATTTTGAGAAACAACCGATTGGAGTTGGAAAAGATGGGAAGGATGTTTATTCAGGGATATATGGCCAAGCACCCAAGAAGTTGCAGATGTAAGCACCCGTAAACTATTTTGATATTACAGGTGGCAAAAAGGACCGGTTGGGTAATGGATCAAAACGATAATGTTTGTGGTATGGGTTGGGGTTGGCCTGGAAAGCTTTTTGTCTAAAACATCAAGTCTTTCTCATTGTTAATGTAATATTCTGAATAAAATATTAGGATTTTTTATGCATGAAAAACACAATTGGGGGCCTTTTAACCCATATGACTTGTCTCCCTTTTAGCCATTTTATTTTAGTTTTAAAAAAATCCCCGTTATATTTTTTGAGAAAAAACCCTAATTTACTCATTCATAAGTGGTTTGAAAATTTGAAATTACCACGTCTAGCTGAAATCACTGATACTTTGCAGGCTGTTCAATCGAGTGTTCTACCCGACATGTTTAAGAGCACTTACCAAGCCATCACCAAGGGAAATCCCATGTGGAATGACCTATCAGTTGAAGAATCCAAGCTATACTCATGGGACCCACAGTCGACTTACATTCACGAGCCACCATATTTCAAGAACATGACCATGGATCCCCCAGGCGCCCATGGTGTAAAGGATGCCTACTGCTTGCTGAACTTCGGTGACAGTATTACAACCGATCACATCTCACCTGTAGGAAGCATTCAAAAGGACAGCCCAGCTGCAAGATTCCTTCTAGAACGTGGGGTTGACCGCAAGGACTTCAATTCTTATGGAAGTCGAAGAGGTAATGATGAGATAATGGCAAGGGGTACTTTTGCCAATGTCCGCATTGTTAACAAGCTGTTAAATGGAGAAGTTGGCCCGAAAACTATGCATATTCCCACCGGAGAGAAGTTATCCGTGTTTGATGCAGCATCGGTGAGCTCATTCATGGAGCAAATGATCATTCTTAGTGGGTTGTAAAACTATTACTTTTGTCTAACTATTGCACCCACTGCTTTCTTATCAGAGATACAAGGCTGCTCGCCAGGATACCATTGTTTTGGCTGGAGTAGAGTACGGTAGTGGAAGCTCTAGAGATTGGGCTGCCAAGGGCCCTATGTTGTTGGTGAGTCATTAAACTTGAGGTGGCAAATAGGGTAGGGATGGGGTGACTTTAAACACTTTACTTATAAACGTGTGTCAAAGTATGATTAAAAACTAGGATTTCGCTTAACATAGCCTTAAGGGTTATAATTAAAAAGCTATTGCATGCATTAGAATCTATACTGAACTCGAAACCACCTCACTCACTACCTGATAACCACCTCAAAAGTGACTTAAGTACCACTCCTGATACATGATGTTTATCCATTAAGAACTACTCCATTATAATATTCGTTTAGTAATCCAATTTTTTAAATAATGTGAATTAATGTTTATCCATTAAGTATAGGTGTTGTGCGACTTTTTACCAACTCGACCCCTTTTTTTAAGCTATATTTTTCTTATGTGTTTGGCCTGTTAGAGATGGCACATAACCCGAATTAATCCCCATCATGAGTAACTGGGTCAAAATTGCCAACTATATAATCTCATTTCTTGCTTCTTTGTTATGTTATGGATATTGACAGGGAGTTAAAGCTGTTATTGCTAAAAGTTTTGAGAGAATCCACCGCAGTAATCTGGTGGGAATGGGTATTATACCACTTTGTTTTAAGGCTGGTGAAGATGCAGACACACTACAGTTAACTGGTCATGAACGATATACCATAGACCTACCAGGCAATATTAGTGAGATCCGTCCTGGCCAAGATGTCAATGTTACTACCGACACTGGGAAGTCATTCACATGTACCGCCCGCTTTGACACAGAGGTATGGTTTCTTTACCTCATTTAGTTAATTATCGGTTTAGATTTAGTGTGTGTGGACATGGTTTCAATTGTGGGTAAAGATTGTAATAGCAGGTTCGAAGAGGTAAACAGGAAATCTGTTTGGTTTCTGCAGGTGGAATTGGCATATTTCAACCATGGTGGCATTCTTCCATATGTTATTCGACAACTGACTACACAAAAGTGATTATGTAGATCTGCAGAATTGCCATCAATCGTTCATTATTTTATTTTATATTTTAAATTTGAGCAAAGTGAAAAATAAAGAGTTCTTCACCACAGGTATTAACGTCAAGGAAACAAAATTTTCAGATTATTTGGTTGTCAACAGACATCTTGGAACAAGTTATCACGACCCTCTTCGGAAGCATTTGCTGATTCTTTATTTATACGTGTTTCCTTGTTTACAAATGTATGTGGCTATTCAATAGCCCTTCAAGTTCATGTATTTAAACTCGTGATTGATGCAAAGAAAATTGAAGGAGTATATTTCTCTGAAATTTCTTGGTTTTTTCTGTAAATGTTTCTGAAATGTTGTTACAGCAGAAGACTTGGTTGTTGTTAGTAGGGTATCACAATCGGTGAGTTGGTTAATATGCCAAAATGTTACAGCAGAAGACTTGGTTGTTGTTATTTATGGGGTAAAACCATAAATAATATTTATCCACTAGAAAAAAATGAACTGAATTTTACAGGAACTATATTACTAGAATGATCGTCGAATTGATCATGTAAAATGAAGTTGTGTCATCTTTGAGCAAAGAGAGGCCGCAGCCACAAAAAATCATATATCACACCTCGCAATTGAGGAAATTTCAACAGGAAATATTACATAATGCCGGGTAAAAAGCTTGATAGATGACATATAATACCAATTGATATGTAGAACGTAGTACAATCAAATAGACAACGAGTCTAAAACCCATTTGGAATTTCAAAAGAAAAGTTTATTATATATGTTTGTGCTCATCCAAACAAGAGTAGCTACCGGCTACAGCCACACATCTAACCATTAAAAAAAAAAAAAAAAAAAAAAAAATAAATTACTTAAACCGATCTGAGTTAACAATCACATTTCATTACGAAATAAAAATACAACTGAAACTGATTATCATTATTTGAGAACCGACATCTACAAACAAAATACAACTCCATCTAACAAGACAATCTTGGATCGAGTATATAATCGCCGTTTAACCAGACTTCCTCTGCTTCCCTTGGCGCTCCCTTCAAAACAGAGTCTTTATCTAGCCCACGGCAGTCCATGAATTCGATACGTTTGATAGATGACATATTGGTTAACCACATTGGAATTTCTCGTATACCAAAATCCCTTATAATTAACGACTCCAGTGAGGTGAGGTGTTTTACTTCTTCCGGAATTGACTCCCAATGACTCCAACCCTTCAATATTAATTTCCGAAGGTTGCTCCTCAGCTTCTCTATCCCTTTGAGACTTGGGAAACAATCAAGCTCCTTCCAGAATGCCCCAAGTTCTAACGAATTTAACAAGGTAAGACTGTCAATTCCACTAGGCATGGAAGTCAGTTTGTCACAATTGATAATTTGCAGTTCCCTCAAAGAACCACCAAGGTTGTGCAAATCGGGTATTCCTAAAAGACCAGGACATGCTTCTATCTGTAAACATATAAGAGATGTGAGCCCTTTTAAACTCCGAATGGACTCGAGATTTGTGCACCCGGATATCTCTAATTTAACAAGAGGATGGGGATAATGTTCATCTAAGGCAATGATTTTCGGGCAGTCATAAATGGACAACGTCTCGAGCACAGGCGATATCATCGTTGAGGAGTTCGTTGCTGCATCTGTCCACTTTTCCAGCCTTGTCATACCATCTAGTTCGAGCTTTCTCAACGATCGAGATAAGGGCTCACTTGATCCAAGGCCAACAGAGCTACTTAAACTTGTCAAGTTGTCCATATTCTTCAACACAAGAGCACGAAGAAGTGCCAGCTTCCAAACCATTGGAAGACTGAGGACGTTGCGACATCCGGATAACGTGACATCCACAAGCTTGTCAAGGCGAATCCATTCCCGTCCGGTATTGGTTGACATTTTCATCACCCACTCAGGAAAACGATCACTCGAATAGTTTTCGATTGTCAAGCTTTTCACATTTGCAGGGTTTTGCAAGCCTTCCAATACATCCTTGTCCTTCTGCCTCACACCCTCATTGCTTTCCTTCCAAGAGAAACCTATCTTGTATAGATTTCTCTTTCCAACTAAATCTGCCTGGATAGCTTCTTCTTTGTTGCTAACTTCTTCAAGACTGGAAATGCCAAGCTCCCCCCCAAGGTGTTTCAGACTGCCTAGCTCTCCAATTTGACATCCTTTCTCTCGACCCACTCTAAAGAAGGGCAATGTTCGAAGAGAAGCCAATCGTCCCACTTCCTTAGGGGAGATAACATTATCATGAAACTCGAGATGTCGCAGGCTTATCAAATTACATATCCCTTCTGGGAACTCCTTTAAATCGAAACAGAACCACAGCTTCAATGTTTGGAGATGGAGAAGTTTACCGATAGATTTCGGAAGAACATTGATATTGGAATATGACAAATCAAGATACCTGAGATGTACCAAATCTCCAACTGAATCATGTAACCCTGTTGGTGTTATGCAACTTAACTTTAGGATACGCAAGCACTTGAAATCTTGAAATGAAATCTTCGTCCCATATCCATAAAGAAACAACGAGTGCAAAGTTCTAGTTGCAATGTCCTCTATGAAATTTCGCGAAAATGAATTGTTGTCTTCTTTTTGGTACAAAGATAGATGTTTTACATGAGGCATATGTACTTCATCGCTAGTCGGAACCAACAAGCATAAGCTTTCATCGCCCGAAACAAGTAAAGAAAGATCATGTACTAGATCATGCATCTTACAACTATATATGTAACCATACTCATCCATTTCAACATCTTGGAATAAGGAATTGCTTACCAAGATTTTGAAAATATTATTTCCCGCATCTTCCATATCACTGTTTCTCGTGGCGTCCACTTGAAGCAACCCTAAAGCCATCCAAAGTTGGATAAGTTCTTCCTTTTTCATGATAGTATCCTTCTCAAAGATTGAACAATATGCAAAGCATTGCTTGGAAATCGAATCAGGCAAACCCTCAAAGCTTAGTTTCAAGGTTCTTAGAACCATGCCACCATCTTCTTCACCCCTAACCATGCTTTCTTGGACGTACAACCACTTATCTTCGTCACCATTCTGCAACATGCTTCCTATCACCTTTACTAACAATGGCAAACCACGGCATTTCTTCACAATATCAAGCCCTATTCCCTCCAATGCTGGCAACGGTTTTGCTATTTCTTTAAACATCAACCAGCCCTCACCATCTAAAAGAGCTTGCAAAGTACAAGAATTATTTATCATATCGATAGTTCCGATTTCAAGTTTTCGTGTGGTGACAATGATGCCATTACCATTTTGTGAATTCACATCTACCATAACACTCCAAAAATCATCCCAGTATGCCCTCTCTTCATCCCAGACATCATCCAGGACTAGCAAATATCTCTTTGATCCTAGAACTTCACGAAGATTTGTAATCAAAATTTCTCTAGTTGCTATCTCACATTTCTTCTTCGTCAGGGATCCATAGATCATTTCCAGAAGTCTAATGATGTCAACCTTAACCGACACACACAACCAAGCTTTAACATCAAACTGTTTGTGGATTTTTGGATTATTGTAGACCAACTTAGCTAAAGTGGTCTTCCCAATCCCACCCATTCCTACAACAGGAACAATTGTTAGCTTTTCTTCTTTTTTTGATTCCGTTAAAAGCCCCACTATATGTTGTACATCTTTCTCCCTCCCAACAATGAATTTGTCTAAATTTGAATCAGTCTGCTTATGAGGACTCTGTTCCACAGGGGCTTGTGGTTGATAATGTAGTCCTAAATTGAGTGCTCGTTTGTTGACCTCTGACAACTTCATGTTAAAGTTTTTGATTTTATGACCCATTTTTCCGTGAAAACAAAACTTTTTCAAATTCGGGAGGCATTGTATGTTTCTGGTCGTGTGATCTCGTTTCTTTACCTCACGCCTTAACCTTTCATAGTGAACCTCATCCAACAGATCATCAGCTTCACTCACAACATCTTTTAGCTGCTTCAGCCACACCATCAGACCCTCTGTACCCTTTTTTTTCTCGGCGTCATGTAACATGCCCTGAATAATAGCCAACTCGTCATGAAGGCTCATCAAACTTTCTTTGTAACCCCTAGCAATGGCAATTTCATTAGCAGCTAATGATAATGCCTTTTTCACTATCCCCTCGGCAGCTACAGTTACTAACGCCTCAGCCATGATCACTATTGAGAAACACAAGAATAAAAAAGTAAGGAAACTTCTATTTGCTATCGTTCTAAAACTCTAAGAATCAGTCTCTAAAAATTTCAAATTTGGTTTTAACTTTAATAAATATGAATGCTTAATAATCATTGTACCACATTTTTACCTAAGTCCACATTTTGTTTATTTATCATTTTCACACACATATTTTTTAAATAAACTACATTTCATGAATTAATTTGGATTTACGGTGGAAGAAAAACGAGAAACAAGCTGCGCCGCTAGCATTTTTTGGACAAACTTATTTACATATTACCTGGGTGTTTGAAGAAACTTATTTACATGAGTTATAGTTTATCATATATAATTAGATTTAAAATTTATAAACTTACCTGTTTTGGTTTTTAAGAATATGACTGGTCTAATCTCCCTTACATGTAAATGAAATGAATTCTCTTAATCCACTAATCAATACAATTACCTTTTGGAAGAAAAGAAAAGAAGGAAAAAGGAATATTAAAAATTAATGTCACTCGACATATTAAATTAATAGAGTTATAGACTTGGGGAGAAGAGGGAGGTGGGTGTGAGCGAGAGCAAGAGAGTATGGAGAAAGATAGTGTGAATATTTATGTGAGAAATAGGGGGCTGAGCATCGGGTCGAAACCGACCCGTTCCGACCCGACCCGATCCCGACTCATCTCGAAACCGACAAGATTAAAAATTCTAACCGAATCCCGACCCGATTCTAGTTCGGGTAATCCCGACCCGAATCCCGAAACAAACTGCTTTGTATGGTTTTCTTTGTGTTATCCCGAAACAATCCCGACCCGACCCGACCCGAGTCCCGACAAGGCTGGAAACCCATCCCGAGTCCCGAACCGAGTTAAGGTCGGTTTGTGTCGGTCGTTGTCGGTCGGAGTCGGGCGTCGGTCGGTCGTCGGTTGTCGGTCGGGATTGCTCAGCCCTAGTGAGAAATATTGTTTGGTTAGTGGATTAAGATGCAAGAATAGAATTGATACCATTTCTTTGAAAAATGGATAAGTAGGATAACTTATAATTCTATTATTTGAATGAATTGGGACGCCTTTTTATTTAAGTAAAGAAATTGTGAGTCACCGAACTACGAGTTTATATTTCTTGATTAAATTGTTTGGGACGCCTCTCCATGTAAATGAAGAAGTATAAATGAGTAGGCTTATGTGTTTCCGACATGGCATGAGTAGGGTAGTGGAGTAGAAAATAAAAGTCTAAAACTAACTAGACGTCTTAAGAAAATAAAATAAGGGGAATGGGAGTTTCGTGTCGGACCCTAAGTAGGGGTAGTTATGTAAAACTTACGTTATAGGAAATTGAAACCTAAGAAAAATAAATGAAATCGTTATTGATGATGTGATGTATTGTGTAAATGATCGTGGAGATCATGAATTGTATGAACTTAAAAACTTGAATGAGTTACAGTATGCCTTGGGGGCATGTGGTAAATCGAATAAGACCATTGCGGTCATAAGAATCGTGAAAATTTATGACAATGTTATAGCAATATGAAATTAATAAATTATGGAATAATTATGGTGAAATGTGAAAGGGTTGGTTAAATTTGACTTATACAAAGTCAAAATAATATGACCTTGATTATATATGTGAATGTTATAGTAAGAAATTGATTATGGGAATATTAGATTTTGCTAAATTATGTCTCAGATGACATAATGATGTGTTTTGTTATAGAAATTTTATGAAGAAGTAAAATGTGTTTGGAGATTGGTTATGTTATAGTGGGCCTTGAATTGCGAGATTAAGGAAATATTCGCAACAAATTGATTTATGTGACATGGTGTAAGTTGTTATAATGTGTTAGATGGAAATAGACGAGAGATTTCGTGGACGGAATCTAAATAAAGGAGGTAGAATTGTTACACCCCTATTCCGGAATACCAATAGGTCCCACCGCGATGGAATATGGTCTAAGGACTTTACGGGATTGACTATTCAACCCGATAGTCAAACTAATAACTAACAAATGTTATGTTATAGTTATAGAAAAGATGGGGACCTAAGTTGCCACATTGTAAACTTAATATAAAGTATATTGTGGCTAAAATAGAAAGAATGGGACTTGAGGGACCATTTGTGCCAAATGGCCAAACTAGCCACCTACATATTTATGGATACTTCTCTATTACTCTCATTAATTCCAGAAAACAAGAGAAGTGTGTGTGTGTGTCGTGACATGAAAATGGAGGGAAAATAATGATAAGGTTGATGATCAAATTGGGATGGGATTAGTGTTACCAATCAAGTAATAAGCTAGTATCTATCATCCTTGTGCAAGTAAGTATCCCTAATTGTGTTTAATTATAATTCGAAGAGTAAGGGTTCTTGTACTAAAGTTGGGGGTTTTGGGTAATATTGGTTTTAAACTCCAATTGAGATGTTATAGTACTATGGTATGAAGCCCCTTTAATTTAATTGAAGGCAAATGGGTAATTTTGGGATAAGATCATGTTATGATCACATGGTTAATTAAAATAGTTATAATAATCTTGGGTAATTTTAGTATGGGTAAAAGTTAGGTAATTTATTGGTTGGATCATCATATAATCAAGATATGATTATATGATGATTAGAGGTTGGTTAAGTTAGCCATGGTTATAGTTATTTGATTATATACTAAGTGCATGTTAATTATATGACTAAATATTAGCTATGGATGATGATAGATATTGATGATGAAGATGATGGTAAAATTATGTATGGCTTAGCTTTGAGGCTAAGGTAAGTAATTCGGTTATTATACGTGAAATGTGTAAGTTATTAATTGATGTGTTTGTTATTGTTATAGTTGAGATTTGTTATAGTTAATTAAAGTACAGAAGAACCAAGATTGGTTGTATGCATGTATTAGAGTTTGTGAATCATGATAAGATCAAGGTATGTGTTGTGTGCTTATGTGCTATTTGTGTTATAGCTTGTGTGCATAGAAATGCCTTTGTGATGGTAATTGATAATGGAAGCATTAACATGTATTATCCTAATTACTTACTAAGCGTTATCGCTTACATGTTATAGTTGTCAATGTTATTTTAGGTTCATGTGCTTGAATGTTTGACTATGTGGAAGATTGATTGGGTATGATTAGGAGCTAGGTAGATACCGAGCTCCAAATGACGATTTGTGCCCTTGTTTAATTTGAAAAGGTTTCAAAAACTTGTTATTAAGTGTCAAGTGTCGTGTTATAATGGTTATTGTATTGTTTTGTAATGACATGTTATAGATATGTTCTAAAGAGTCAAATTGTAAGTTTATGTCTTTCTTCAAGGGGTGTTTGTATTAGAGTGTAATCTCACCCATTTTGGATATAAATGGGCCAAGTAATGTTAAATATGTTTTAGAGTGTTGGTTATAGTTATTTAGTTGTTTGGTTAAAGTTGAAGAGGTCTAAATGATTATTTGAGATGAAATGGGTCAAAAATGGTTGTGCAGTTTTGCTGTCAAAATGTGCAGGTCTATAGACCTGACGGCGTTACGAAATTGTGGGTGACGACATCGGACCGGTTCATTGACGCCGGGTTTAAAACTCTCTGAACCGTCGTGTGTTAATTCTGAAAAGTGATTTGAGTCATGTTTAAAGGGCGACGGCGTCGCACCTTAGAAGGCGACGACGTCTGCTTATTGTAACAGATCAAAATGATGTTTTGCTATAGTCTTGTGATATTGGTTTAAGAAGTTATCGAGTATATGTTATAATAAGAATTTTCAATGATCAAATGTCATAGTTTTGTTTTTCATTGAAGAGTTTAATGAGAAAAAGTAATAGTAAAACGTTTCCGCGTCAAAGTTTTCAAAATCGAGTAATTTTCGGTCAAACCGGGAATCGGGGCGTAACAAAAGGAAAGATGGATTTGAAGAGAAAACAAGAGCAAGGAGATGGATGCGCGTAGAATGCAAGGTATGATCATGGGAAGAAAGAAAGTGGAAGTCAAACAAGACCTCGTTGCACAAATGCCATAAACTTCATTATGGCGAGTGTGTGATGAATCTCAAAGGATGTTATATTGTTTCAATCCTAACTACATTAGTAAATATTTGTAAAAAGATGATGATATTATGTTATAATGTAATAAGGTAGGGCATAATTTAAGTGAGTGCCCAAGGATGAAGGCAATCGAAGCAAAACCTCTGAGCAGTAAAGGAAGAGGAAGTAGAGACTCCTAAGGCTAAAATTTGTGTGTACCAGAAGACCGCAAAGGAGGCCAAGGTGACACTTGACATTGTCACAGGTATAATCTTCATAGATTTCATACCGCTTATGTTTTTATTTGACTTGGGTACAAGTGTGTCTTTCGTGTCTTATAGTATTAGTGATAAGTTATCCACATCATTAAATAAACTTCTGAAATCCTTAGAATTGGATATAGTTGATAGCAAAACCATTGTCGTGTCTAATGTGTACCTCAATGTTTTGACTTGATGATTAATGATATTGCCATTAAGATTGATTTGATTCCCATGATGTTACGAATATTTGACGCGATAGTAGGAATGGACTCGCTTAGTAAGTATAATGCCACTATTTATGTAGCCAAAAGATTATTCGAATTGTGAGTCCTAGTGGAAGGGAAATTTTCATCTATGATAAGAAAATAAAAGGGGGAACTAGTGTTAGATATTTTTAATGAAGCCTTTGAAATATCTGTCGCGTGGTTGTCATGCCTTTTTGGAACACATGATAGATAAAAATTTTGAGAAGAAAAGAATTGAAGATGTTCCTATAGTAAATGAATTCGGTGATGTTTTTATGGAATATTTATCGGCTATTTGCCCAAAAGGACAGTTGAATTCCATTTTGATCTAATTCCCGGTGCAACACCCATTGCTAGAACTCCTTATCCTTTAGCTCCATCCGAAATGAAAGAACTAATGAGCTAATTGCAAAAATTACTTGATAAATCTTTTATTTGACCTAGTAGTTCGCCATATGGAGCGCCAATCTTATTTTTCAAGAAGAAAGATGGAAGCATGAGGATGTACATAGATTACCATGAACAAAATAAGTTGACGGTGAAGAATGTGTATCTATTACCAAGAATTGACAACCTATTTGATCAACTTCAAGGCGTAAATTGGTTTTCAAAATCTATTTACGATCGGGTTACCATCAAGTGGAAGTTAGAGAAGAAGATATTCGGAAGACAACATTTCGAACTCGTTATGGGCAATATTTAATTCGTAGTTATGCTTTTTGGTCTAACTAATGCACCGACGATTTTCAAGGACCTCATGAACCGCATGTACAGACCAATGTTGGATAGATCTGTTATCATGTTCATCGATGACATTCTTATATATCCTAAAAGTAAGAAAGAACATGAAGTGCATTTACGGAAAATCCTCGAGGCATTGAGTAGGGAAACTTGTATGCTAAATTCTCAAAATATGAATTTTGGTTACAAGAAGTTTAATTTCTCGGGCATGTTGTAAACTCGGACGGTATTAAGGTTGACCCATCAAAGATTGAAGCCGTGATGAAATGGTAAACACCGATAAGAGTTAGTGATTCGAAGTTTTCTTGGACTCGCCAGATATTCTCGTAGGTTCATTCAAGACTTGTCTAAATAATGTCTTCATTAACTAAACTCAGTAATAAGAATTCTCTTTTGTGTGGGGTAAAGAACAAGATGGAGCTTTTTGAAGTTTACAGAAGAAATTATGAAGCGCCGATTCTTGTATTACCATAGGGAACCGAACACATGGTGATTTATATTGGTGCATCGTACTATGGGTTAGGTTGTGCCCGTATGCAATGAGGAAGAGTAACTGCTTATGCCTCGAGACAATTGAAGGAGCATGATGAGAAATCCGACTCATGATCTTGAATTCGTGCCGGTGGTCTTTGCTTTGAAAACCTAGAGAAATTATTTATACGAACTTCAAATTCGCCATTCATACCGATCATAGAAGTCTGCAATATTTTATTGAAAAAAAGACTTATGAAGCAAATGAGACGTTTAGACCTCTTAATGGACTATGATTGTGACATTCGCTACCATCACGGTAAAGAGAATGTTGTTGCGGATGCCTTAAGTCGTCAAGAAAGAAAAGATGTTACCAAAGTGAGTTCGTTACGAATGATCGTCACATCCGATCTCTTTGAACACATCAAGATTGCTCAAGATGAAGCATTTAAAGAAGGGAATTGGAAGATCAAGCAAATTCTTTCCCAAATTCTTTGTCTCAAAGATGATAGTCGTGGAATTAAGACCCGTTTTGGAAGATTTTACATTCCGCTTGGAAGCGACATCAAAGATCTACTTTTAGAAGAAGCGCACAAATCAAAGTATTCAATTCATCTGGGACTACAAAAATGTATCTCGATTTACAAAGAATTATTGGTGGCTGAGTATGAAGAGGGATCGTGTAAAGTATGTCTTTTTGATGTGTCAAGATGTTAAATTGTAGTCTTATGAATGTATAAGGTTTTAGAACAAGGTATGTTTATTATGTCAAATGGGGTGTTTGGTATATTTCACCTAGTTTTGGTAAAACATATTCCCGCTTGTTGTAATGGTAACTTTGCATTTCTATTAATTTTATGATAACCTAAGTGATTCTGGAAGGTTTCGTAAAATGTCAAATCCGGAAAGTTGGTTCTATAGGAAAATATGCATTTGCTAACAGTGGATTTTAGTAGGCGACTAAGGGTACATCCACATGCGGCTAGATGTCCAACCATTGCGGCTAAAAGCCTGGCCGGGCGGCTAAATGGGTTTGTTGTTTTTGGTCGTTTTCAAAAAAATCGTATAAAATCAACTGTCGTGTCACCTATCATTTCAAAAGTATTTGAGTCTACTTTCTTATAAAAAATATCTTCAGGACTTGCTTTATTAACATAAGTATAAAAGTATACTTAATGAATTGTCGAGTTTGGTTCGGGGCGTTTCATATAATGTGTTATATATGGTTAGAAATTTATGATCATCTAGTTCTACCATTAACTGTAAATCGATTTACAGTTAATGAGATACAGTTAATGAGATAATATATAATTCAAATGAGATACAGTTAATGAGATAATATATAATTCAAAATATAATGTGTTATATATGGTTAGAAATTTATGATCATCTAGTTCTAGTAAAAAAACTGTGAAATTTTTAGAAGTTTGTAAAAAAAATTATGTCATTTCACTATAGATTTTAATGCTTGAACATAAAAAGTAGTGTTGAATCATACGTGATTTATTAGGTAAGTTTGAACGACGAAAAAAAAACTTGATAACAAACAAAAATAGTTTGTCAAAAATATATCAAAGTATTCGTCTGTAGATTGATAATTAAATGTTTTTCACGATATTTTTTTTCCGCTTAACTATTAATGGTTTAAAAGAAATTATTTTTTTAAAAAGAGAGGTGAAAGTGAGTTTTTGAGTATTAATTTCTTGTTTGTGATTAACTTTGTCATGTGATTAATTTAAGTATGGTGACCACTTATTGATACTGTTCTTACCTGTATTGTGTTTACAACTTTACATGTTTGATAGGTAAGTAGGAACACAAAAAAGGATTGCATCCATATTGAAAGAGAAATATAATTAAGAGTAAAATACATCGTTAGTCCATAATCTTGTACATATGCATTATTTTAGGACAAATTTTGTTTTTTTTTTCATCGTTGGGAGTTCAAAACAAGGCTTTTATAGTCTAAATCAGTCATTTGACCAATTTTTCGTTAGTCAACGTCTGTTATTTTCTCCATGTGCCTTGCACATGAGAGCAAAATGATAATTTCATTATTTTTGTTAATTATTTTGATGGTAAAACTAGTACAACCTTAGGGACTAACGGTGTATTTAATCAATAAATTATATCATCACTACCACCACCCTCCCTTTATATCTTTATCATGCTTCTCTCTAAAAATAATAGCAACATAGAATGAAAGAATGAACTAATATACAATATTATCAAGTAGACAATTGCAAAATGACTATCTACCTTTTGAAAATTAATTATGTTTTCATTTAATTTTGTAAATACGGTAATAATTTTGATAAGTGGTATTAAGGTAAACTTAAACAATTTTAACTTTTATTTTTAGCAGTTGATAATTTTTTTGAGACAGCTCAAAAAAAATATAGATGATAATATTAAGACGGAGTTTACTCGTTTATGTACGCGTGAGTCTGGAAAATATCTACAAACATGATTGCTAAAATGAAGAAAAAAAAAAGAAAGAAACGGTCTTAACTGTGTTACGACACGGAGTATAAAAAGTAACACACGTCGTTATCGTTATCTATAGTAAGTACTCTATCTAATTAAAATATTAATCACAAGTTATTATTACTAGAAGGGTATCCGCGTATTGCAGCGGCAGGTATTCTGAAGTAAAAGTTTTCCAAGAATCATATATTTTAGTTTATTATATTTTTTTTAACAATAATTATACGGATATCAAGAATTTTGTTTAACCCGTGCCCGTTCCGGCCGGAAATTGCTTTACCGCGTCCTGGTTGGATTTCGACCGTTTGTACCGTCTACTGCTTCGGCCCTTGACCGTTTGAGCTTGGGCTCATTTACCGTCATTGCCTATGAATATTCAGATAACGCTTTATTATTCAGATTAGAACATTTAATGCGCGAATGTCTTAAGTTTCATTGCACAATACGCTTAATAATTAGATTCACAGAATGGGTGTTTTAATAAAGGCAATCGATATACCCACTAAAACTCAGATATTCAGACATATACCCAAAACACGCTTAACTCGATCAGACATCACGCATTAAAACTCAGATTGTGAAATATGCAATTTATAAGTTTTAGTAAGATATACGCATTCTCCCTTTATAACTACATTAATTGCATTTATTGCCCAATTAATTAATCGACTATATTAAATATCTTTACCACATTAATATTGTTTCAGATTTCAGACATTAAGATTTAAGACTCAGAAGTCACGAAAATTAATATCGATAAGAAAGATCATTAATAGTCTTTTCACAGATCAGATAATAAAGTTTTCAGATTTTGTAAGTCTTAATTTTAAAAACACGGGGGAGATTTATTCTCTATTATAAGTAGATAGAAAAAATTGTTATTTGACATACATCACACGATAACTTAACTTAGCAATGTGTATAACATATCCAAATTAAATAGAATAGAAGAAGACAAAATAAAATATTGTTACACAAGAGCAACCGTCACAATCTTCTTTATCTTAAAAATCCGGAAGAGATGAAGCAAATATATTTGAATAAAATCAATAAATCACAAATTAACAAGGCGATCACATTTATTCTTGGCGTAACGCTAAGTTTACGAATTAATATATCATTTTTTTTTGATTATTCATTTTTACGACATTCTGCGTTCACAAAGACAACCCCTCAGAATGATAAAAGCCATGAACGAATCAAAAAATAAAGATCACCCCCAAGTTTATACATAGTCAAGGTGTGAATGGTGATGGTGGTTGGAAAATGCCAAAATGGTGATGTTGATGTTGCTTATTATTAATGGTTTTTAATGGAATATATATTTTTAGTACTAAAATGAAGATGTATCTAATTTCAGAAAAGAACGTCCAACGCCGTCTTTCACGGGCATGAACCTGTCACCGTTTTCCAGTATGCAGAGATGTAGACAATTTTACCTCTACCTAAAGTAGAGAGGCCGCCTTGGCCTCTACCAGCGTAGAAAGGACCTCCTACCAGAGGAGTGAGGATCGAACCCCGACCTCTCGGTTGAGAGGCGAGGGCTTACCAACTGATCCAACCCTACTTGTTATGTATATAATTTTGTGTTATATATTATTAATGGAAAATTCTTTGCTTAATATATAATCAATTTTCCAGGTTTTGTTGAAATTTATTTTGCAGTTGTCTACTTGATAATATTGTATACTAGCTCATTCTTTCATTCTATGTTGCTATTACTTTTAAAGAGAGAAGAAAAATTTAGAGAAGCGAGGATAAAGAGATAAAGGGAGGTGGTGGTAGTGATGATATAATTTTATCGATTAAATACACTGTTAGTCCCTAAGGTTGTACTGCGCTTACCACCAAAATAATTAACCAAAACAATGAAATGACTATTTTGCCTCATGCAAGACATATGGAGAAAATAACAGACGTTGACTAACGGAAAATTGGTCAAGGTACTGATTTAGACTATAAAAGCTTTGTTTTGGACTCCCAACGATAAAAAAAGGTAAAGTTTGTCCTAGAGTGATGCATGTTTACAAGATTAGGGACGAACGATGTATTTTACTCTAGAGCATTGATTGACATGCCTAACTCGTAGGCCTAAATACATGACTAATCTTATGTGTCATCACTCTATTGGTTATAGTACACGGACCCGCTACTTCACAAACCAATAAAACACTTCCACATCACATTAGGCATAAATTTAATTATATATTTAGGTCTCCCAATCATTTTCCTTTACTCTATAATTACAGAAAGGATATAGGCTATATAAGCAAAAGACCGTGTAAATAATGGATATAGACTTGAAGTATCTAGTTTGATACTGCATGACATATTTTGAGTTATGTTATTGAGTTTAATTATTTATCGTCCTATTTATAAGTCCACGTTGAAAAGTCAAAGTCTTTTCTTCAGTTTGATAGTAATTATTTTTTTCATATATAATACTGATACAAAATATATAAATTGATTTGTGTTTTAAATGATTTTCCCAGATACTTTCATCAAGATTAAATAATAAGAAAAATAATTACTACCAAACTCGGCGATAAAGACTTCGACTTTTCAAACACTGACTTATAAAACTTAGACTTTGATGAGAGCTTTTATAAACACTTACTGAAACATCTAAAGTATAATATGTTAAAAACTAGTTGTTTGGCTTGATTAGCTCGTTTGACTCGACTAGCTTGCGAGCTTTCGAATGAGTTAAACCAAGTATTAGATTTATAAGCTCGACTCCGAGCACAAGTTTTTGTCTGAACTTGACTCAAGCTCGACTCAAGATAAACGAGTTCAAGCTCATTAGTAGATCGTTAAAAGTTGGATTCTTTAACACATATACCATTTTACTACGAGGTCTAATTAAGCGGTACGTATTATCCACATAATTATTTTCTACCTTGACTTCTCCAAAGATATATACGTACTGTTTAGGACCCGCGCCTAAACGGGAACATCACTAACCTCAGCAAGTAGTGTATAAATTTGTTTATGTGTGCATATCCACAGCCGGCAAATCATTATTAGAAGGTTTCTTAATTAAGGAGTAGATCAATTGGAGTAATGATGAAGGTGCATAGTAAATTTTATCATTCGAGAATAGTTTTATAACAGAATATATAAACAAGCAACATTTCATTGACAAAAACAATATAAGAGGTATTTTCTTTTAAATGTAAATTGTAAGCAAGATCGTATACAAGCAAGTAGACATAATATAAACAGTAATCAAAATGTGTGTAAATTATAATTTAAAATAAAATACCTCTTGATTTGCTCTCTTTAATCGATCCTCTGCTTTGTAGTTTAAAACTTCGATGGGAAGATATTGAAAGTTGTGAAGAGAAGAGTTTAAGACACAACCTATATATAATAACAATAACAATAGCCGGCTTTCACGACACTATTTTTTTAAGGACCATGTTGCTATTAAACAAGTATTATCAATATAAATATAATTTTTTTCTCAATCAAATAGCTGTACCGGCGTAATTATTTATCAGTTTTTCTTGACGCGAAAAATACGGATCCAATCATTCATATAAAATAAGCAAAACAAAGAAAAATGTCAAAAAGGTTTTAGTTTTTAATACTACAAACAAAAGTACTACGTAATTGAATGTTGACAACCCAATGAGCATCTCAAAAGCTATGCATCAGTGGTCCAATTGTCGATGTGATTAATGTTTTTTAATCTTTCTACACTTATTGTTACAACTGTTCATATCAATTGGGATTACGAAAACATTTTCCTTTTTTTTTACGCGCACATGATTTGTTAATATTCTTGTTCAGGTTTCTTAACATATTATTGCAATTAGATTTTAGTATCGTGTAGATTGTAGACCACCGTTAAAAAGCTGCCGCAGCGCCGCAGCGCTGAGCGCTGTTTCACGCCGCCACGCTACGCCATTACTCCGCCTTTACGATACATGTGTTTAGAACTCGATATATATGAATTATGATATAAATATATAAAATATTTTCATACTTTTCGCTTTATAAACGCAAAACATGGCCACCAAGAAAGCGCAGGCGCTACGCCACGCCACAGGCCACGCCACGCTATTTATAACCTTAATGTAGACACATACGTTATTGATAGTATTCTGGTTATCATAGATGGAGTTTACTTCTGTTGTGATTGGTATGGAACTGATCAAATAGCTGATCCAAACATTAACTTTTGACTGTTGCGAGAAGTGGTTATAAACAATCAGTTCAAAACGCTTATCTAGAGACTCCCTTATGTCATATTTTAATCTTTTGGGCTCAGTTTAGGTGGGTGGAATTGGGATATTTCAACCACAGTAGCATTCTTTGGTATGTTATTCAACAACTGACTACACAAAAGTGATGATGTAGAACAACAGAAATCCTATTAATCGTCCATTTTAATTTTTTTGATTTGAGCAAAGTGAAAAATAAAGAGTTTTCTACGATAGGTATTGACGTCAAGGAAACAGAATTTTCAGATTATTTGATGGGAATAACTTATCATATCACTCTCTACTGAAGCTTTTGTTGATTCTTTATTTATAATTGTTTCCTTGCTTATAATGTATGTGGCTATTGGATAGTCCTTCAAGTTCACGTATTTAAACTCGAAATTGTTGCAAAGAAATTTGAAGCAGCATATCTCACTGAAATGCTTGGTTTGTTCTGTTATGTGTTGATTCACATGTTTTGCAACAAAAGGTTAGTTGTTTAGTATGTCTAAGTGAGTTCGGGTTGAGTCGGGTAAAACTTCTGTATGGGATGTTTTATTGAAAATTAATTAACAGTTGATGTATTGAAAATGGCTACAAGAACTGCTATTCCACTAACAATTAGAAAGAAATGGGACGTTTTATTGCATCAAAAATACACTTTGAGCAACTTCTTATCCTCTTTGACCTATCCGACGCAATCTTTTCATTAACCAAAATTTTATCAACCCATTTGATCGATACTGAACAAACTCAAAAAAGATTTGTTCTATCATCAAAAGTTATAACTGACCCATCTAATATAGGACTTCAAAAGTTGTATTTGACCTAGTTGATATAGAACAAAACTCAAAAAGATATGTTCATTAGCAAATGAGTCAACTTAAGTTATAATGTATCATTTTATGCTACAATCTATGTTAAAAGTTGTAAAGCTATGTACAGCATGTGCTGGTGACTCTTTAAACATCCCATTTAAGCCCCACTCTGTCTTATCAGTTCACGAAACCATGTTTAAGGGCCAATTATCGTTACAAAAGACTACAACATCCAGTGATATATATAATCGATGCTTAGTTTAGGAAATGATAACTGCAGACCTGCAGTTCCAGTGTTTGGTTGTATACTTAGTTTAGGAAATGAAGTCAATGCTTTATTCTTCCTCTCGAGATACGGATTATACTGTGGCTAGATGATGCCTTCCTATGCCTACTCCATTTGGTCTGTGGAGTGAGGTTTGGAGTGTTCTGCTGCTTCTGCACTACTATTTATGGTCTTTTGGTTTGTGGGCATATATAGTTGAAGGTAAGTAGTCTAGCTAGTTTCACTGGTATGTCCTTGGTAGTTTTTTTGTTGAAATAGTCAGCTTGTTCCCTGGATGATGTGGGATTGATAGTTTGTTTAGTAGAATGTTGTTTGTTATTTTAGTTTGTTGCCTTGTGTAGTGCCTTGGCATGTCATTGCACTCTACTCATTTGGCTAAACTGTTGTAGATATGGATCCGTGTGGTAATATGTATTTCACCTTTCACCAAAAAAAACAGTGATATAGAATCCAACAGTCAAATTAAATTAGATAAGAGTAAATTACATAAATGGTCACTGTGGTTTATTTAATTTTTCACATTTAACATCGAAATTTTTTTTTGACAAGGCCAATATTAAGGTTTCAAATCGTTATGATCTAGTCATTATTGTTTAATTTCGTTACATAAATGGTAACATCATGGTTTGAAACTTCAAATGACCATTTACGTAACGAAACTGACTCGAATCAGAATTCGGTTTGAAACTTCATTGACCACGTATGTCAAAAAAAAGTCAAATGACTAAACGCAAAAAATAGACAAACCATAAATGACTCATTTACGTAATTTACTCATTAGATAAATATGAACATGATAGTACAAAAGTTCTAGTTTAAAATGGAAAACAATCAAATAAGAAAACTATACACAATAAAGTTCAGAAGAGTCTTACACGTAGTTTTTTGAACAGCTGAAACTGATTTAACTATCAACGATTGCTTATTGTTCGATGGTATTTTATATCTTTTAGACTATCTTTATCAACAACCCATCACAACCCAATCTCTTAATAAAATATTATTTTTTTCCTCCACCTACACAACCAATACATACAACCAATCTATATTTTTCAACCATTTACCAACAACCCAACCAAAAACATTAAAAAAAAAAAAAAAAAAAAAAAAAAAAAAAAAAAAAGAGGAAAACAAACAAAAACTAGCCAAACGAAACAACGTTTTACGATGAGAATACGAATCCTTAGCTGTCGACTACATTGGTTAAAGAAGATCAGATACAAAAATTAAAAAATATTATTTTTATTTGTATTTTGAGTGGGTTGAGTTGGCAACTTTGCCAATAAAGATAGTCTTACATATTATAGTAACATACTATCAAAAAAGATCACTAATAGTAGTGTGCCTGCATTTCGTTACCACTCATAAGTACTATACTTTCTTTACCCATTATAGCAACATATTTTAGCTATAACAAAATGGTTACTTTTCTAATACCAGTACATTCCTATGATGTAGGATTCACCCATATCCTTTGTACTTAAACGTTTTTTGGAGTAATATACATTGTTGGACTATTTAAGGCTATCATGTGTAAATTCAATATGCACCAAAACATGTCCTTATTAGAGCAAGGGGTGTGGGGCATTTCGTTTCTCGCCGAATCTCACGTGGCATCTCGCCACTTTTTTCTACCCCTCGCCACGATACCATTTGAGCTCGCCGAATGTGTTCTCGTCGTTACAACGACACGGTAAACGACAAACCCATTTCATAATAACGTATAGATATTACCGTTTGAAAGATAAAACCCTTTCTTCTTCTCTGTGAAAATGGTGTGTTTCTTGCTCTAGAAACTGAAAATGGTGGGTTTCTCTCTCTAAAACTGAAAATGGTGTGTTTTGGTAACTGATAATTTAGTTTATCTATCAAGATCAAATATTTTTAATACTTGGACCAAGACAAAAAAAATATATCGCATGTTTTTTTTTTTTTTTCTTCTTGTATTGTATTTAGTATTTTATTTTAAATGAACGAAACGAATTTAATTGTGTTTGAAAATATTGAAAAGGAAAAAAAGAGGGTGGGTGGGGCCCAAATGAAAGAAAGTGAGTAAGTTGTGATTGAGTGTATTTTTAGTTATTGTGTTGGGTGATGATGAGGTGATGACACACGCGGCAAATAAAGATAAACGTAAGTCATGACACCCCTTGTTAAGCTAATTATTATCATCAAAAATAAAGTCTACTAAATTTTGTTTCATGGAAACACATCACTAGGAAATCAAGTAGATGCGGATAGTCTCATTTCATGTTTCATCATCTTCACGCATCATCAATTGCATTTGCAGCTGTGTCTTTAGAGAAGCAAGCACAAAACACTTCCTCTCTACCATTGACTTGAATTGTCTTCTTTTACCAAATTGGCCTTAGTTGTTTTACCGACTCTCTGAAGTAGAAAAAGTAATAAATATGAATAAGCAGCTCAAACATTGCATAAAGAAAGATTTCATGTATGCAGAGAGCAACAAAGATAACCAAAAAGCAAGCTCAAACGCAGAATTTAGCTTCGTAATAGTGGTAAATATCGTAAAGCTAAATGAACCACACAGAATCACTGATGCTTATATGTCTCGCAAGATGTTATGAACCAAAATTTATAAGCATTTTTATGCATAAGTACGACTGTTGCAAAGTTGAATGAGTCAAAATGGTGCTTATATTTTTACTAGTTTTTGGCTAAAGGTTTAATGATATCGGTTTGGCTTATGATATACTAGGAGATACGGTCTCACAAATCACAGATGGTTGAGTCACATCACTTTGTAAATTTTTATCATTCATAGCTAGCCTAATCTTATAATGAGTTGACATATAAGGTTTTTACTTTTTAGCAAAAAGAAACAAGAATCAGTAAACCTAAGCATTACTACTAATCTTAAGAATTATTAGGCAAAATTAGCATTAGTAGGAACTAGGAACCCTAACAGCAATAAAGCAAATCTTTTGTTCGCATATATGTTTCACAATGAAATAATGGTGTGGACTAATGCAAATTGCCAAATTCCCAAATAAGGATTTTAAACACACCTGTAAACAGTAGGGAAAATAAGCATTAGTAAGGATTATGTGGGCTTCTTTACATTATTTAAAATGTGTTTTCTCAAAAACAAACCATAAAATTTCCATTCCTTTGAGTTTTCTTAATTCCAAGTCTTAACGAGTTTATTCCACTCACCCGGGCGCACTCGTTTTGGCTTGGAATTTAGAAATAACTAATGCTTGTATATGATTAGATAAATAGATTGTTACAATGACAATCCAGTTACTATAAAACGATATTTTTTTCATTTTAAACACATTATGAACTTCTTTAAACCGTTCCCATTTTTACCATTAGTTTCAATTTGACCCAACCGTATACCCATACAAGGACTGGAGTTGCCACATCCACCCACAACATAAACAAGGCAAGATAAAGCAGTCTTGTCCTTTATTACCTTTAGCTGAGTAGCTTTCAAAAGGTAAGCACCGTCTGCAGCAGCAAGAAGGCTTCGCAGCATCATCCTGTTTGATAATCCCTTAACACTTGAAAATTAAGAAGATGCATTAGCCTCTAACCAGTATACTTAACATTACTGATGAGAGTTCCTCGTAAACGAGTCCTTTCACCAGGACTTGCATGTTGTGACCACTTGCGCCATTGCCACCCATTGATTTGATAAGGGGCAGGTTTGAGATTTTATGGGTTGGTATTTTGAATCTTCTGTGCCAATTGCTAGTTTGGGAGCTTTCACAGAGTGAATTTCAGGCATATCATCTATATAACTCTTCCTTTTTTACTTTTCATACTTTAAGTTCTGTAAATAAAAGCACAATATGAACAACTATCAAATCACATATGTAACAGATTAAATGAAGTTAGAGGTCGCAAATGAACATATATAATAAAAGATCTTAATCGGGTTAAACCGAAACACTTTCTATTTAAAAGTTCAAATTTGTTTATAGATGATTCAGGAGTTTTTATGTATTTAAGATACACTTGGGGGGACCCCTAAACCCATCTGCAATTCAACCCATTTCAAGCAAATCTTTAACTTGTTGGCTATCATTGAAGTTCTAATGCTAACTCCATTATCCATCCTTGAGGACATTATTAAAGGATAGCTAAAAATAAAAAAGCTATTAAACATGCATAAAAATGTTGCCGAGCACATAAAAAGAGCCTTCTTCATACTACATCACATTTACGATTGCAAGTTCTGCTTAAGCCAAAAGATGCAACTGCATCAAGGTTTGAGTTTAAAAACATATCTGCACATATTAAATGGGAAATGGTTGGTGCAACTTGATTACACTAACGCGTTGAAGGAGTTAGATAAAGATTTATATAACATGGCCTTTTTTCTATCAAAATTTTACAACTTTTTTAGTTAGTAGTTATTATTAGCTATTTTAAAGATCTTCTAGATCAGTATGTTTATGGTAATAAAATACACAAGTGAACTAAAATTTTAGTTAAAGTTTAGTAATTCGTTGTTGTCTTCGCTGAATCTTCGTATTTCCACGTAAGTATCACATCGTTTATTTAGTTACATAAAATTTTAAGAAATCAGTCACCAACATTCATTGAAAATACATTTATGTACACATATAAAAGATCTGTGCTGCTAATATGCCACTTAGACGTTTCATCGAACACTTGGTATTCACAATTTGAAAATATGTTACAAATACAAAGAACTTATAGACCATAAGTAGCAAACAAAGAAAACCAATAACAGAAAATTACTCAGCAAAAAACGGAGAATGGAGACATATTACACATACCTTGTTTGTCCGTAGGTCAGTTGCTTTCTTGTTGTCGGTTTTGTTCGTATATTGGGAAAAAGTCGAGTATACCGCATAAAATCATCAAATCACAAAACCAATGAAAAAAATCTTAAGCCATACTATCTATTTGTTGACCCATATTAGAAAGACTAGAGACAATCTCGCTACATGCAATGATACTTGGGAAAAAGTGATCTTATCTCAAGACTTTTTTTCTTCTTGACCTGGCCAAGCATAAGACCAAAACCCCCACCTTAGTATAACACCAATTTTATGGTGCCATGGTTTTTTTTATTTTAATAATACAATATATACTACGACCATTTTTTTTTCTTACAAAGTACAAAATTTCAGCCTATGTATCTTCAAAAATTTTCAGATTTATGAACTTATGAAGCTCAACTTATTATTCATTGTCAAATTTCATAGCCCAAAGAAAAATATGGCATCCCAACAACAAATTCGGATAGTAAAGCCCAATGCAAAACCAAATACCCCGTTATAAAGTTTTTTAACTTTATACAGACCCCAACTTTACTCATTAAAAAAAAAAAAAAAAAAAAAAAGCCCCCATCTTCTCTGTTATCACATCAACCATACACTTCAAACCATTGATTGAAACAAGAAAACACCATCGATCGAAACCGAAAACACAGATAAACCATAAACACAAACCACAAACAAACAAACAAAAAAAAAAAGAAAAGATACGAAAATACCAACCACCAACCTAAGCTCCGGTGGTTCCTCGTACATCGATCGCGCCATCACGATGGCTCGAGCCATCACCACCTGACTGCTCTCTTAGAAACACATAAATGTTTAAATGAACTCCCATGAATTGATGGTAGCTTTAACGCAGATGTAAGGATGGTGATAATGGGTTATCACTTGATAACATCAAACAATATTATGTCAATTTCAATAATGCTTGTAATTTATATCATTTATATGGACTTACGCTTGTTTTCTATTATTTTCCACTTTCGTAAATTACGAGCATTGGAGCTAAAGAGACGCGGAATTGGAGTATTATCTAAAGATTTATCATAGTATGTCGATTTTGAAGAAGTTACAGAACTCATCTCTCACATTACGCCGTAACTATTGCGCGACTCGTAAAACCAACTCATCGAAGGTTACACAGAACTCTCCCCAAAGGCTACGACGAACTCTATTAGGTCAAATGAGGTTCCCACCGATAATTACGCCCGTAACTACTCCATCAACTAGTATGCAACCAAGTTTTATTGAAGACTACACAGAACCACTCATAAGGTTACACCAGAACCAATGATCTAGTGCAAAATACAAAGAAATAGAAGGTTACGGCAGAATTTTATATTAGTTACGTCAGAACCCAGATCCGCCTATAAATACCTCACGAATTTCAAAGATTTCTAATCATCCCATTCCACACACAACAATCGGAGAACGTGGGAAAAGCTAAAGGAATGTCTAGAGAGCATACTTGAGTCGCTCCAATGGAGAAATCACTCCTCACGATAAGCATTATCATTTTATATTTTCTTTACTTTCAATTCATGTATTTCGTGACCTTTGAATATTGAATTGGTTTGTATGATTAATATGAGCTGCTAACACCTCTCGTGCTAGCCTAGTTATGATTCCTTAATTGTTTTGTTTATTTACTTTACTCCGTACAATTATTTCTAAGTGTACGATGCATAGTTTATTGGTAACTACCCTTAGTTCGGTAGTTTTGAATGGCGGTGAGAGGCCAATTGCTCAGAGATATGACCAACCCAATTCTAAGTGAGCGGACTAAGACGGAAGGGTAGATATACACCAACCCATCGACCTTTTCTACTTGTGTTATTCGACCAACTAATCACTTACCGCTTCGATGAACTTAAGAATTGGGGCGAGTGTTTGTTGCTAACGTCCGCACTCACTATTTTAAATCTAGCATGTAGCGGACTTAATGACTCGCTTAGGGACCGTGAACAACAAGACTTATGAGGGACACATGACTTCTCCTGTGGTGGCATCTTTGTTGATAGGTTAAAGTGAATTGACCAAATGTTGTCCTCTCGACTTTGACCCCACCAAGTAATCGAAGTAAGTAAACGTAGACATAACTAGCTAGGATGATTAACTAGGTTAGCACCACTCTCCTTTATTGATTTTCCCTTTTCCTTTTATCCGCCTTTATTTGCTTTTATCTGCTTTAGTAGTTAAATTAGTAATTCCTTATCAAAACCATTATTAAATCTGTGACACGTAGACTTAGTAATAATCCAACACACATAACTCTTTGGGACGACCTCGGTTTTACCGACATTACACTACACACGACCGTGCACACCGCCTGCTAGTGCATTAGGGTAGACAATAGGTATAACGAGACTTTATAAATATTAAAACCGGTCAAGAAACTCGTGATCAAGTTTTTGCGCCACGGGAGCTATTTTAGGATTTCATATTAAGTCTGCTTTTAATTTTCTATCTCTCTTTAATGTCGTGGATACAAGACTCGTAGCTCAAGGCCCTTTTGGCCACCCCATTCGACGATCCGAGAAGCAGCTCCTGACAAGGAAAGAGTTTACTCTCCGGGCCCTATTCACAAAGATCTTCTCATTTTACGAATCGCACTCCCGACGCAGAACCGGAGGTCATCAATGAAAATAATATCGATGACCTAACTATGGAGCAAGATTTGGAGCGACCAAATGAGAACCGCCAACGAAGCTTCACACAGATTCTAATGTCAAAAATACTCTATTCCGCATCATATTATTCGAGAGTTACACGAACTTAAGTTTTCGGTGATGAAGATGAGGACGCTCAGACCACGAGAAGAAGTTCTCCACTTATCCTCTCTTTTCAACGCCGAGGTACCCCGAGCTATTCGGTGACCGCAAGGATTTTTCCTATGACTCTTACGGGACCACGAAAAGATGGTGATGACGCATCTCCGATCAGTCAAGGACCCCTTTCGCCTCAACGAAATTGCATTACTAAGACCCAAGTCTTTCTTCATAAGTCATTGGTGGCGAAACCATTCATCATTGACATGGTTACTGGGATCCGCCAAATCAAGGCCTATGCCCTTCTGTGTCTTCCCTTGAAGATGCCAAGACAAATAAGAACCTCGACTTGGTCTTCCCCACGCTCCCACTATGTCCTTAGCTTCCGCCAAGTCCGAGATAGTGGGATGAAGCCCCAACGGTTACTACAAATCGTGGACGCCCATGATCTCCTAAACGTGTGCTAACACTCTCCGTTATTTTCATCACCTATAAATAGGTCGACGAGTCATTTCAATGGTATGTTCAAGCATATCACCCTCATACCCTTCGATCACCATCAAGGCCCGGTCGCATTTAATTATTGTACAATCGGGTGGCGCCATCCGTGGGACCCGCTACTATTGGTCTCGTTATTCCAAACTTACACCCAACAATCACTATCACTAGTTTTACGGCATGACTCGAGGAAAGAAGATACACCCTCCCAAGTTTCTCGACCTTGGCACCAATCCGAGTCAACGATCCTTACAACCTTCCCAATATAACCGCATCCACTTTACCACACGATCTCAACCTCGAATAACTCCCAACAACCATGCTTCAACCTCGCTAACCCTCGAACCGGTAATTAGTCCGCTGCTTGTCAAGCCAAAATCAAGCATTGTAGTCTTTACTATGGCTCAAAGGAGGCAAGCTCTAATGCGGAGATGCGAGGAGTTGGAATAATCAAGTGATGAGTATGACAAGAGTTGGAAATGGAGACTAGGCCCTGGCTCCCGGGCTACACGCCGCTGCTAAGGATAGGTCTCCGGCAATCAAGGCCCAGTAGAAGGTCGGTTGGTTTTGAAGCTGCCCGAGAGGTCTGACTAGACGGGAAGTGGACGAGTAAGGCTCCAATGGAAGGAGTTACCGGCGGATGCTACAGAGGTTAATTTGCCACCACTTTGGCGGCTCATCCGGGAGAACTGAGTCGTGGTTCCACAGCCTTCTCACGATCCGGCGTAGAAGGAAATCCATCTCAATGAATGGGAGGAAATCTTCTCCTCATGGTATGTACCTCCTTTCGTGATCAATCTTACCTCGCGGGTTTATCCCACCCAACGGGCGTGCTAGTAACCCCGCTTTACTCAACCATATGAAGTATGCCCTACGGCAATCTATGGTATATCCTTCAGCACTTGGAAGTCACCCACCTTATATACCTACCGCTACCCTCAATATGTTAACCAAAACCCGTTGGAATGCCTCCAAATCATAACCCATACAATGCGCCCTACCTACATGCCACCTTATAATCGCTTTTATTCGAGCCCATAGCTCCACAACACCCTTCGTAAGATGGATAAGACTACCCTTTGCCTAATGGGTTGAAAATGCCCGCGATATTGGTACCCATGATGGGCGGGGGATCCTGATAACTTTTACACTTGTTCAAGGGCTATTAGAATGCGTGGGTTATGCCTGCTTGTCACATGTTTTCATACACCCTACGAGACTCGTCAGATATGGTGGAACGGGCAAAACCAGTAGCATTGTGAATTTGGATGATCTCAAAGCCAAGTTCGATCACATTTCACCAATGTAAAAGTTTACAAGAACGCACCTAACAGAGCACAACATCAAGGTAAGGAGAACGAGAGCACCGTAGCTTTCATCACCGTATACACCGATGGCACGTTACGATAATGGGCTTGCATGAGACCAACAGATCTCGTGTTTCGTGCATGGCCTATTTAAACATAAGTTTGGTCAATTTCTCCATCGATCCCCCGCAACCTATAAAGGTTTCGTGGAGAAGGCTTACACCGGATCAAGCAAAGAAGTGTCAACCAACGGGCCCGGTCAAAATAAAGAAAGTCATAATAAAGCCCTCAAGCATCCTTCGTGGAAGGGTCAAGAAACAAACACAAAAATGTAGACAAAGTTTACACCGCACCACAAAACATCAACCATGGAATTTTGGCTATCTGTCCAAATTCCAAGGAGATACTTACATCAAAAGGCTAATAAGACCTTTGACCTCCTCCACGCTTAGCAAACAGAGGAAGACCCAGAGATACTTCCAAATTCGCTACTTCCAAGATGATTGGGTACGACACCAACAACCGCAGAGAACTCAAAACAGATAAGAGGTCATGAAGTCCGCCAACCGACACTTGGTGAAGGGTATAAAGAAAGGTAAAGACAAGGTCTCCGACACAAAGTTGGGGAAAGATACCACACTGTGGAAGCACCCATCCTCATGGTGTACAAGGATGACTCGGTTCGAAAAGGAAAGAAACGGAGGAAGCTGGCGGAGTAGAGATGTAACTTTTCCTTCACCACGGGAAAGTTCTTTCAAATGACCCCTGGTCATCAAGGTCTTGATCTCCAACAGAGAAGTGAATGGCCTACCTTGATCATGTAGCTCCCCGGGTTATCTACGAACGCTGCTTTTTAAACTCAAACCTTCGATAAGGTCAAGAGAGTAGATCTCTGGCACCTTTAGCGGGTTCCTCGGGAACACCCATGGCCCTCGGGAGAAGTCCCTAGAGGTTACGATTGAGAAGGAAGGCTAAAAAGGACCGAACTCGTTTTCACGATCAGAAGGTCCGAATCTCCCGCAACCTATTGATAGGAGAACAACAATGCGTAAGATGGGTATCGTTGTCTCAACTATACATGCCGCGATCAAATTCCAAACACCATTCGGCATTGGAACGATTTTCCAAATTATAAGGTGGAAGGAGCCTACGAAATAGGCAAAAGGATCAAACATGTTTCGAAGAGCTCCAAAGGATGTTCTCGCTTGTACCGACGCTAAAGAACGATTGTGGTAAATGATCTCACCCGATCGACGGCAGGATCGAAAGCAGCCCCAACCTCCTTCAAAGCGTAATTGAAAAGGTATTACGTACAACACGCACGCCTTCGCATGGACCTACTCGACATGACGGGGTTCCTAACTCTCATCATAGACGGAAAGCTCTTCTAAGATCGAGCACAAGCTCAATGAGTTCAAACATATTGAACCTATCAAGCAAAAGCGCCAAGCCCGGCTCGAAAGAAATGCCGCCGATGCAAAAAGTGGATTAACTTGTAACAATGGCATACTCAGAGAGGTGAAGTACCAAACTTGGGTGGCTAATCCGTGATGGTCAAAAATCATGATGGAGGATGGCGAATGTGCGAGACTTCACAGACATTAACAAAGCTACCTCAAGGATCACCACCGCCGTAAATTGATTGGAAGGTGGAACTTGTCGTGGTTTTTCGCCAAGTGTTTCAGACGCTTATAAGGGTTACCATCGATACAAATGGCGGAAGAAGATTAAGAGAAGATGCCTTTTTATGTGAAAAGGTGTTTATTGTTACAAAAATATGTCTTTTGGTTTGAAAATGAAAAGCACCTACCAACGCTTAGTGGACAAGGCCTTCCACAAATGTATAGGTAGGAATCGAGGCGACGAAGTTGATATGGTCATCAAGAGTGATCGAGGAGGACATGCCTCCGACATCAAGGAAACCTTCACCAGCCCCCGCCATCAACATGAAGTTAAATCCCAAGAAATGCTCCTTCTGTGGAAGAAGGACAATTTGGGAACTGATCACCAAGCAAGGCATTAAGGCCAATCCTTCAGGTTATATTATCACAGATTTGCAGCCTCCTAAGTCCCTAAAGGAAGTGCAAAGTCCGAATGGAAAGCTAGCAACCTCACAGATTCTTATCGGGGTGCGATAGATCTTTGCCGCTTTAAAACACTCAAGGATGCATGACAAAAAGACGCTCCAAATGAGTATGGACGCAGTATGTACCTTCCAAAAGCTAAAGGATTTCATGGTTATTTTACCTACACTTATGTACCCAATCAAAGGCTAAGTGTTGTTCATGTATATCGCACCTCCTTCAAATCATTAGCTATGTTATTGGCGTAGCGGAGAAGAAGCAAACCTTATCTATTTCGTTATCGTGGTTTTACAGGAGCCGAGCTAAATTATCCAGATTGGAGAAGCTTAATTTGCTTTGGTCCATGTCGCGAGACGCTTCAAGGTACTTCCAAGCTCACCCCATAACCATACTTATCGACAAACCAATTAAGCAGACACTCGCCGAGAACTGGAAGGATAGCTAAATGGGCTATTGAGCTAGAGAGCACGAAATTGAATACAAGGGTAGAAACCTCGGCCAAAGGGCAAATATTGGCGATTTTTAGCGTAAACACCTCCGAACCAAGCATGACACAAAGGTTGTTGAAAAGAAGCCCCGACAAAGCAATCAAGGGTGGAAACTTTATATCGACGGAGCTCCACCCAATGGTTCCTCCAAGCAGTCTCATGCTTGTTGATCCTAAAGGAAAGGAGTACACTTATGCACTCCGTTTCGAATTCGATGCCACGAACAATGAAGCGGAGTACGAAGCCTTGCTAGCAGGCCTCCGATTAGCCAAAGACATGGAGGTAGAAGACTTGGCTATCTTCGTTGATTCACAACTCGTAGCCAATCAGATAAAAGGCTCCTACGAAGCAAGGCAACCTATGATCAAGCAATACCTGGATAAGGCCAAGGAAATGCTCGAAGGGTTCGCATCCTACAACATAGAGCATGTTGGGAGAAATCAAAACAAGAAGGCATATGCACTTAGCAAACTGGCATCAATGGCGCTTTGCTCATCTAACTAAGGAAGTTTTGGCCTGAGTGTTGGCAGATAGGTCCATCGTCCGAAAGGAGGTGTCCGACGAATACGTGAGGAAGACTGAATGGATGACTCTAATTAGAGAGTACCTAATAAGTGGTATACTCCTAAGATCGGTTAGCTCGAAAGGTCCGCATCAAAGCACCACAAGATGTAATCATGGGAAATTATCTATACGTAAGATCCTTTCGTCCCCATGGCTTCGCTGTGTAGACCCTAGACAAAGCCAAATCATTCAAGAAGTACATGAAGGATCATGCGACTTCATGCAGGCCCCGCCCGCTGTCTCCAAAATCATGAGGGTTGATATTACCGCCTTCGGCGCATGTGGACGCCGTTGAAATCATTCGGCGCGAAGCCCGCCAAGTACATTCAAGGGTCCCAAGGCTACCAAACAAGATATGACTTCCGTGACGCCCACATGGCCCTTCACCAATGGGGATCGACATCGAGGTCCGCCGCCAATTGCTCCCGAGGAGTAAAATTTTGGTTGTAGCCATCGACTACTTCACCAAATGGGGCGGAAGCGGTTTTGGCATCCATCATGCGGTGCACATGGAAAAGTTTGTATGGGAGCATATTATCCGTCGGTTCGAGTACCTCACATCATCATTTCGTATAACGGAAATAGTTCGTCAAGGGTATTCCTAGTGTTTTGTAGAGGTCCAATATCAACAATCTTCACTTCCATTTACCATCCTCGCGGAACTGGACAAGTGGAAGTTACCAATAGAGACATTGTACAAGGAATAGAACGAAGGCTGGATACAACACCACGGTTGGGTAGACGAACCACCTCAAGTACTTTGGGCTCACAGAACGCATAATAAGTCAAGTCATGGAGAAACACCTTTAGCTTGACATATGGCACTAAGTCGCCATCCCTTCGTAAGTAAGTGTCGAAACAGAAGGGTCATGAACTTCAAGCAAAGCAGACAACTAAGAAAGACTCCGAGGTAACCTAGACCTAATTGAAGAACGAAGGAAATAGCTTCAATTAGAGAAGCTATCCATAAGCAAAAATTGAAAAATATTACAATAGTCGGGTTCGCCTTCGACCTTCAAACCAGGGAATACGCCTCCGACTCAACAAAGGCAAGTGGTCGAGTACCGTGGTAACTAGGACCTACATCAAGGGCCCGACGTTATTAAGGAAGCATATGGCAACGGAGCTTATAAGTCGGAAACCTGGAAGGAGACGCTATCGATAGAACCCGAATGGCACTACTCTTCGTAAGTTCTACGATGAAACTTACAATGTCTAAGGACACATTTTATTTGCTTTCAATCAATGTATTTGCATTCTTCTCACTGGGAAAGAAGCATTAATGGTAGGCGCCTAGTATTCATTTCTTAAAATGATGTAATCCTCCCTACCCACTTAATGATAATAACACATTTCAAATCTCTTGGTTTGTTCAATACAACAAAGATTTGCCCACCAAGTCGCTTTTATAAGTTTCAATGTCGGGCGGATGTACAAAGACTAAAATGTCTTGCTCATATGCATAACATCCATCTCAACTTCACGTTAACTTTCCTATATGGCCTTAAGGTATTCTAAGCCTTTTGTCGCCCAAAGGATCAAGACGAGAGGGTCGCAACCTCCACAAGAAGCCAAATTATACAATTGCTAATATTCTGGTGAAGTAACTACACAATGAGGCTATGCATCTACCATACTTTAGGTTGTAAAAATATTTTTACGCAAGTAAAATAAAAGAGAAGAATCACACATAGCAAAATTCGAGCCCTAGTGGTTTAATGTAGATTAATGACTAGTCTAACTAGTCTAAAACAGCCGTAGCCTTAACGATCCAACAAAATAAAATATTGTCTTAGGCAGAGCCTACATCACACATACCACAAGTTAATTGTTTCATCGCATGAAGCCCGGAAATGAACATGTAAAATTGTTTTAAACAGGTACATACCAATTGGGATCAAATTACAACCACATGGTTGCTTCATTAAACCTTGGAATGAGTGGGATCACCAACTCGGGTGATGGAGTATTCTGGAGGAAGATGGAGGTTGATTGTCCTTGGCTTGGCCACAGTCCTCAATCGAGGCCACCGGGTCCTTCGTCACATCCGCAAGGAAAGGGAACTCTAAAGTAGTTAATTGATTACCTGCATCATCATACTCTTTTTCATGAGTTGCCTTGTAGTAAGGAACTTTCTCCAGCTCCACTGGTTTCCCTGTCTTAGCTATCTCCTCCAAAGTGGTACACTTGCCATGAAAATGGTCATGCTCACCACCTTCCCAATGGCATCCCCACATCGCCGCCACAGTAAAGTTCCATAGCAACGTAGGGGACCACCTTGGTTACTGTGTCCACCGTCCCTTCTTCAAAGATTTTCGCATTTAAGATTTAACCCATCCACCTTTTCTGAGTTTGATCTCTTGGTCCAAAGAACTCGCCTCTCTTGTTCGAGGCCTCCACACTGGATGAAAGGATGACATCTTCTTCCTTATAGCCAATGACCATTGAGCCTTCGATAGTTAGCCCTCAGATTCACCGCTGCTGCCACCGACCTTTGAGCTTTTCATTCTCACCGAGATCTTGCACCAAGGGTTCTTATCAAAATCCTCCAATGCATCCTCACACTTTTCTCCGTGTCCGCATACTGATCCCTAGCCTTCTCCTCCTCAAAGATAACATCCATTTCTTCTCGAGCCAGTGACATCACGAAGCAATTCCCTTGTCCTAGCATTGAGTTGGTTGTCAAGCATGCACCGCGACATAGCTTTTATCATGAAGGTCGCAGAGTTTTCTATGGACATGTTATCCATCACCCCTTTCCACTTGGGCGGGATTACATGGCTCACGAGTTGGTGACAAGCTGTGGGAGAAGGAAGTTCCTTCAGATCGTGAAGTCCTGCAACATATGTACATTCGTTATTATATTATTGTTGGTACCTAATTTTGTTTCGCAAGAAAGAAACTTTACCATGGGTTCGATGGCTGGAAATTCCGCCTTACCTCGGCACTCTTCCGCCGGTAGTTCGAGAGGAGGAGAGGTAGGATGAGCCTCTCTTCAAGGCACTTCATGCCTTTAGCATCGGCACCTTTCTCGCCTTTGACCCTCTCACCTATGCCGAGGGTCCTACGATGGCCAACCGTCTTCTGAGACCGGTTCGCCGAGTCGCAACGTTTCCACCGCTTGATCTTCCACATCTATGGGTTCCTTTGACTGAGGAGCAGAGGATACAAGCTCGATGGGTCGGGCTTCCACATCATTGTTGTTTATGGACACCGATGGGGAGCCCACGCCACGCCTTGTCTCTCGGGGATTCTTTCGAAGGAAGCTTACCTCCTTTGCACCACCAAATACAACAAAGTTCCCGAACGACATCTCTCGCACAAAGAAGCAAATAAGATAAATATCAAGAAGATAAGTTTTAATTTCTTATGTTAATAAAAAGCACATACTTTCTCCATCACAAATTATCTCAGTACCAAAGGAGATCCCTCCCATCTTTCAAAGAATGCCACCATGAACAGATTAGCTCGTGGAATGTTTGGCGTCACCGATGATAAGCCAAACGATACAAAGGGTTTCTTCTCACGGTATATGGCAATGGATCTATGAATCTTTTCTCATCATATTGAAAGTCCGGTTTAACAATGCAGAGTATGATGGAGGATAATGGTATTTTGATATAAAGGAATTTGCCTTTCCAGCTCCTTATGTTCGTAAAAGGTCTATCTATCGAATAGGTACATCTCTTTCACCCCTTTTGGCTAAGGTCAACCAATCTCCTCCCGGTATAAATTCGTAAAACCCCTACACACCAAGGATGGTTCAACCCATAAGCTTTGCACATAACAATGTATGTCGAAGCTTGGCTAGGCCAAAAGGGTTGAACCTAGAAATGTGTACCTCATAATACCGGAGGAATTCTAAGATCAAATGATGCAAAGGTATCCTAAGGTTGGAAGTGGTGAAAGCATGGGTATACAGCTCACATAATTCTCGTGGGCATCAAATATCCCTTGATTTTTACTCGTAGCATGATTTTATGTTCCTTTGAATGGGGTAATCATGAGGAACGCTTTAAGCTCCTCCCCGGTTAGTGTGCAACCTTGTTGTTTATCACAAATTTTTATTGGTAGACATGGAACCTTCTAAAGAACACAACAATGTATTTGAAATACAGAGAAAAAGGAGCACTTTACCTTGTTTGATCGAAGGCTTGATCGGAAGAGGTTTTAGTAGGTGAAAAGCTTGGGCGAGAGATAAAACTTTGTTAGGCTTTTACTGTTTTTTGCATTTTATATACTCTACAAAGGTTAAATCTCAGCCCTACACGTGTCCGGACTTATCCCTTTACTACCGGATTTCAAACCATTTTTAAATTTTGAAATGATGTTTACTTTTACCGAGGAAAGGAGAGTAGTTAGGATTAGTCTTGCATTAAATACGGTCAATAAATACAAGACTTTTCATCTTCGCTCGCTTTTTGACGTAAGAGGAGGTTTCGCTTTTATTTCGAGTCGTAGTAATATTTCTTGTTCGTGACATATCACTTTCGACCGGGGCTTGATGACGTATCCTCCAATCAGTCAAGGACCCCTTCAACCTCACCAAATTGCATTACGAAGACCCAAGTCTTTCTTCATAAGTCATTGGTGGCGAAACCATTCATCATCGACATGGTTACCAGCTGAATCCGCAGTCAAGGCCTATGCCCCGGTGTCTTCCCTGAAGATGCCAAGACAAATAAGAACCTTGACTTGGTCTTCCCCACGCTCCCACTATGTCATTAGCTTCCCGCCAAGTCCGAGATAGTGGGGATGAAGCCCTAGCGGTTACCACAAATCGGGGACGCCCCTATGATCTCCTAAATGCGCTAACACTCTCCAAGCTATTTTCATCACCTATAAATAGGTTGGACGAGTCATTTCAATGGTATGTTCACTCAACACATTATTTCACATACATCATATCATTTACAACTCATATCACATACTTAATCTCTCACGAGGTGGTTCGCAGGCCCAACCCCCGCAAGAATCACTTAACGAAGTGTCTACTATTTCTTATTGCGATTGGCTACAAGTTTGGCGCAAGCATATCACCCTCATACCCTTCGATCACCATCAAAGGCCCGGTCGCATTTAATTATTGTACAATCGATGGTATAAAAACTCCCAACGAATGTAAAGGAGCATGGGATAAACTAAGAAAGAATTGCCCAACAATTTTGCCCTCCTTAAAAATGGCCAAACTTTGGTAAAATCTATCAATTCATCCAGTGGAGAAGAAACGCTTACCTGCATAGGAAAGATTTAATGAACTACTCTATCGATGCCCCACCCATGATTTAAACAAACATCAGATCGTCTACGTCTTCTATCGTGGAATTAATGCGCTAACACGAGAACTTCTCGATTCCCCGAGACCTATTCCTAGCATGATTCCTGACCAAGCCTTGGAATGTATTCAACGGATTTCTGAACATTGCTACAAGTGGCATATGGATACAGGGTACGAACCAAGAGACAATTTCGATCATAAGGTAATGAAAACGATAACAAAGCAAGAATACAATTATGGGGAAATTTTCGAAAAACGAAGGTTAGAAAGAGAAGCTGAAGCATGCAAGATTGAGAGGGTTAAGAGCGTGTTTGGGACCAAAACCGGGAGCAATCTTGAGAAAAAGATTCTTGACCACATAAAGGAATCAAGAGAACGAGATGATAGAATTGAAAAAATGATGAAGACATTCGTGGATAATACAGTCTCTTCTCTCAAAATTCACGAAGATAAGATTAAGAGATTGGAGAAGAGGCCACCATGTTCAAGCCATCTCGATTACCTAGCAGCTCGGGAGGAGGAAGTTGTCCACACGGTAGAAACTATCCTCAAGAACCGATGACCTTTTCTAAAAAAGTTAAGCGATTTAATCAAGATGGAAAGACAAATACTGACCAAGTTCCTCCCAGAACTTCCCTATCAATAATTCCATTAAAACTAATCATGAGGATATTCCGCAGAATTAAGCAAATGATGAGACAGTTCACCTCAACGAAAGATGTTCACCAGTTTTGAGGAACGAGCTACCACAAAAAGAAAAAGACCCAGGATGTTGCACTCCCCCTTTCTTGATCGGGAGTCTAAACATGTGTAATGACCTAGCTGATCTTGGAGCAAGTATTAGCATAATGCCTCGTTCGATGTTCCTGCGTATGGGGATTAGTGGCTTAAAGCCAGCCAAGATGAAAATTGAAATGGCTGATCGATCTATGCAATCACCGTTGGGCATTGTTGAAAATGTGTTGGTGAAGATTAAGAAATTCCTTTTCCCAGTCGATTTTGTGATTCTTGACATTTCAGAAGACAAAAGAATACCTGTCATTTTAGGTAGACCTATGCTTGCCATTGCCCATACTAAGGTAGATGTCTTTGCTGGAAAGTTAACTCTTGAAGCTAATGGAGAAATTGCAACGTTTGGTCCGAATGAACTCCTGGATACTCCTCAAAAAGTATGTGCGGTAGACCCGATCGACAATTTTGGTGATGCTTTAGAAGAATTTCTTAGTGACCCCCCAGACCCTGGCGAGGTTAATTCAGGTAGAGATTTTGATGTTTTTGTCAACTTCGAGGAAGAGCATAATTTAGGAATCAAGTGACGTCGAAATGGCCCATTGGCAAGACAACTCTGTGAAGGGTTTTTCGCAGGCCAACCAACCTAGATTTCATGTTGTAGGAACCCGCATACATCATAGAAACCCTTATTATCTTAAGATCTCATGCAAAATTGGGTTCATCGACTTCCACCCCTTTATTGACACAACCTCCCCAACAACATCATGTCAAAAGAATGCTACAACCGGTTAGGAAGAAAGAATTAGAATATAAGGGAATAACCTTCGGGTTCACATTAACTTCCATGTCTTCGTTGGAACTCATTTATTTTTGGTGGACTTTATGGTCTTAGACGACGTAAACGAATTTGTGGAAGATGGACTTACGGGAGTGATTTTAGGAAAGCCTTTTCAGGAAATATCAGGGTTTGATAAAGATGAAAAAGAAGGGTTGTTATGGTTAAAGATAAACGATGATAAAACTATCTTCAAAATGCCGAGAACCGTTAAGAATTTTAAAAATTGGACCAAGAGGCAGTTAAGCCAAGCCCAACCATTGCTCGATATCAGTGAGGAAGACAAGGCAAAAGGTATTGACCAGCGTTACCAGAAAATCAAAAGCTTCTACTCGGGCTGTCTTGAATTAGGGGATGACTACAAACGGGACGAGAATCTGATAAGTTGGATCCAACGTGGGAGATTGCCACATTCATGAAATGACCAACAAGCACTAGTAGCCCCACGGCTCTGAGTCTAACTTAAAGACTCGTAAATAAAGAAAAGTGTTTTTTCGGGAGACAACCCGAATTATCCCTTTCTTTTATTTTATTTCCATTTATGTAGGGTTTGTGTTTTCTAACCATTTTGGCAGAAACGAGGAAGTAATTGTCGCCGCAGCTTGCCGATCCGACCCGAGTTATGGCGAACTCATCAATGTGATTACGCCGTAACCAACCTTTGCACAGTAATTCTAGACGATTACTAATTACGGCGAATACCATCTCTCAGAGTTACGCCAGAACCACTCGCTTTGCAGCTTATGCCGCTTACGGCAGAACCCCTCACAAGAGTTACGACGTAACCTTCCTCTCGCTTTTAATTCTTTCATTTTAAAACACAAGAACCTTGTATTAGTATTTTAAATGAACTTTGCGGGTGTGTTCTCAGTAAACCCTTACGAGATTTCACTCGTCCACTGGGACACCAAGTGGTTTAAAAGGCTTGTTGCATGCGCTTAAATGCAACCGTGATTCCTACGAAAGTGAGTTAGGTTTGTTTTTCATTTTTTCATTTTTTCTTTTTAGAATTATGCTTGTCGGTAGTGTGATTTCGTGGAATGAAGTTTGCTCAAGGATGCTTACATGAAGGCACGTCTCTTTTTCGTGGGCCTTCTTTCTTTGTGGAGTAAATTTTGGAAGTTCTCGCCTAATTCTACTTTTCTCTTCACCTTTATTTAATGCTTAGTACAAAAGAGACTTTGTACAATTCAAGTGGGGACGGAGTAGAATTGTCTCTTGAACATTACTTTGCCCTCGCTTTTTCTAGTTTATTTTGAAAAATTATGCCATTTTGAAATTTTTGATATGTTTTTCTTAACCTAACTAGATTAGACCTTAGCCGAGCACATACAAATTTTTTGATATTATATGGTGAGATTAGCCTTATCCGCTTCCAATATTTTACCCCAAATCCACCAAATTATGAGTGCTTAAGAGCTTGTAAACTTTAGAACTTGGCCTTTGCATCATTTCGAGACCATAGACGAGGTATGTTGAGTTAGCTCGATGTATTTGGACTTTTCGCTTTAGAAGGCAATATTATAGGATTATCACCCAAACAAGCCTACCATTGTGTGTCTATCGATTAGTCACCTCGACTTCTCGACCCCCCATGTGAAACCCTTTTGTTGCACTCACCTTTAGTGCAAGATACCTCTAGATACACCCCTCTGAGCCATTCCTTTCATCTTGTCAACCCTATATATTGTTCCGTTACACCTATACACCTTAGCCTACCCTGTAGTCTTTATTTGTAATTTGGAAGTCATTATTTGCCTAAGTTCAAGGTTCAAGTGGAAAGGTTCGGAAATCACGCTTTCATCGACATCATATTCCTGAAGATCATTGAACCCCCCGAATTTGATCTGGTCTCAGACGGTCAAGTCTAATCACACAAGTTGGCCACTTGTGAATGGCCAACCGTAACAGACTTAAAACAGCCTGGAACCAAATACAATGAAGATCAGAGAATATAATGAATTCCCGAGTCGTTAAGTCCCACGGAGACTCAATGGTGTATTAAACACTTGATCAGACGATAGAATGATCACTAAGGATAGTGATCAGCAAGGATTTTGATGAATGATTATACCTAAAGAAAAAGTTTATAAATTACAGTGACTTAAATACAAATTAAGAAAATTAAAAAGTTAAAATATATTAAATAAACGCTATCACCAATTTAATAATGATGTTTCTTGATTTTATAAAACAAAATAACTTAAATAAACTATTTTAATTGAAACGTAAACTTAAATTATCTAAAACGTGACCTAAAATGAAAACGTCGTTTTATATAAAATTACGCTAATCGCATAAAGCAAAACGTACTTTTGTGAAATAAAAGTCCTACAAGTGTAAAACAATTTTTTACTTAATATATGACAAAAGAAAATTTTAGAAAAAGATTTATATTTTTTGACTTTTATATTTTTATTATGAATTAAAAACCATTTAACACTAATTAAATAATTAAAATACTAAAACATTTCTAAAAATCAAAATTTTACATGAAAATACTTTAACTTGATTAGAACTAAGGAAAATAAGAAATTTGAAAAAGCTAAATGAGATAAGCTACTAATAAGCAAAAAAAGGGTCGAGGCTTTTAAAAAAAGGAAAAGAAATAGGAGTTAAATGAGTTGTTTGTGCAAAGCATAACAAGAAAGTCCCAAGGGCATAGATGGTTTGGTGTTGGTTGTGTGAAGCGTGGCTAAATGGGATACACTGGTCCCGAGTTCGAATCCAATGACTTTTGCAAAATGCTTTTTTTTTTTTTGATTTTTTTTACAAACTAATTAAACACATGAAAATAAGCAATTTTACAACTACAACTTTTTATGAAAACGACTAATAAGTCGAGTTTTAACTTATGATTCCAACAATGGTGGCCAAAAAAAAATGAATAAGCACAAGATTAAAGCCAATAAGCTAATAAGCTAATAAATAAGTACAAGGCAACTGAGAATAATCTAAACTACTGTTATCAAGCTAATATGACAACTGAATAATCACAATGACTAAAAATAAGCACTTAACAAGCTACAAATAAGCACTAATCTAACTGTTTGCACAGGGCATTTTCAAAAAAGGGTAGTCAAAAGAAGCTAAAAAATAAGCACTCTATAAGCTGATTAAAACTAAACTAGTATTTTTCTAATTTATTTTAGCAGCTATATTTTAATTTCCTAGAAGCTTATGAGCTAAATCTCATTATTAAACACACAGTAAAATTCCAAAGTTTATTCAAAAACGAGCTAATGAAAATTTTGACTTTTTAATAACACATGCAGTTTGACTAATTTGAGATTCTAATGATCCTATGTTACTAAATATGTTATATTAAGCTATTGTAGGATGAAATTAGGCTACTATATCTAGTTATAAGCTAATGTGATGAGATTTGCATTGAAAATCCTAACAAAGAAACTGTTAAGAATGAGATTAAGATTATTTTGACTTTTTACTAACTAGGACTAATTTTATGCTTGAATTGAACTATTAGACACAAACATGACTTATAACAACAATAAACAACCACAAAACTTGCCTCTAGCAGTTTTATCGAGCAAATCCAAACACCCCTTAAACACACTGTTTTGAAGCTTTTTATACTAAAACAAGTATTTATACCAAGAAAGCCGTTAATTAACTTATACTAACTATAATGAGACAGGATAAAACTGGAATTAGCAACTTTTGAACACTTATACTATATGTTGCAAATTTCAAAGGAATAGCTTACAAATTGAGTTTAGGCACAAAACAGGGAACTGAGGATTGAGATCACACCCTATTGCTTCCCAAGAAGCTCTATAACCCACAGCAATCCAAATTCAGCTCTGCACCAGTTTCTTGATCATTGCTCATAGATTTTTTATTTTCTCACTAATTTTTCTTGATTTTTGTGAATTTTCTGTTTTTGATTCTAAACAAAGTTTTAGGCTTACTAAAAGCTCTCAGAAGCTATATAATGAGATTATATGAGCTTATAGGTTCTTTAACAACAATAACAACAACATTGTCGATTTGAGAATTTTAGCTTAAAATGGTATAAACCGAATTCGTACATAAAACTTGAAATTGAAACCGAAATTATATTTTTATTACACACGTGTTTTATTACAAAATGCTTGAAAGCTTAAAGATAAACTGGAAAACTTGGAAAAATTAAAACGACATAAGCTAAAACTAAATTACACTACTACTCTTTCTCTTCCTTCTTCTTGCTTCTTTTATACACCAAACATGTTTCTCTCTCCTTTCTGATCAATTCCCACTTGAAATCAAGGCCATTGAATTACTTGAGCCATTTTTGGCCGTTTGATCATTTTTGGCGCCAAAATGGATTATCAACAGGTGGGGTTGAGTGAATGGGGGAGGGAACATTAAATGTTTCTTGTTTTGTGTTGAGGAGGAGGGGACATGGAGGGGTGAAGGTTGACTGGAGGAGAGGTGTGTGTGTGGTGAGGTTGAGTGTTTGCAGACAGTGGTTGAGAGGAAGGAGGAAAAAGAGGGGCGGTTTTATTTATTTTAAACGTGGGTTTGGGATTTGTTTATAAAACCGGGTCAAAGGGTTAGGTAAACAGGTTGGACCTGTAATATGGGATTGGGCTTGGGTAATTAACTTGGGCCTAGTAGTTAATTTAGGGACTAAATGTGTCCAATCCATAATTCCGTGGACCAAACAGAACTTCAAAAATTATCCAAGGGCTGATTTTGTCACTCACAAATAAACCAAGGACCAAACTCAGAATCTCAAGTAATACAAGGACCGATTTGCCAAAATTGAAACTCAGGGATTAAACTTTAAATTTTCCAAATTTATCAAAAGACCAATTTTGACAAGTTAGAATTACCAAAGGACTAAAATGTTCATTTTCCAATTTAAAATGTCCAGGGTAAATTCATCAATCTTTGAAATTTTAGGGACTAGATTTGACAACTTTTGAAACTTGAGGACTAAAGCGCCAATTTTGCAAACTTGATCGCTTTTTCATCCGATTTTGATATTTTTGCATTTAAAACACATAAAACACCGATTTGTGATATTTTTATCATTTTGATGCATTTTGAGTGTTTTCGATGATTTTGCGCCTAGAGACGCAGATAAAATGATGAGTATTTAGACACTCATCAATCCCCCACACTAAGATATTGCTAGTCTCTAGCAATGTTTTGAAACTTTAATGGATTTTAAAACTCTTTACCAAAAGCCATCACTCGGAGTAGCCAAATGTTTCAGTTCAAGTAAGAACTATGGTACATCGATAACCATGTGATTTTGAGCAAACCACCGACTTTCAACGGTTTTGATTTGTCTTTACGAAGCCGCTTGCTCGACTAGCCAACTCTTAGATAAATTATCAAGATTATCTTTGGTGAGTCGATTACCAATTATGGCTTTTCCATCGCCTTTACCACAAGCCATAAACTTGCGGGCTAGCCAACTCTTCACTTTTAAGGATATGGTGAATGAATACCATACAATTTTGGGCAAATTGCAAGTCGTCAACGGATTTGAGATATCTTTACCAAGAGCCGTTTGCTCTGGATTAGCCAATCCTTTTGTTTATTAGACAAGCGGATCGATAACCAAATGAGTAAGTGCAAAACACTTACTCCAAAAAATTTTGGCCAAAAACGGGAATTAGGCGGATAATACATGATAAAATTCGTGAGAATTTCCCCCACACTTAGAAATGAATATTGCCCTCAATATTCAAAGTACCGCGGTTATGCCAAACCGAGAACGTAAAAGTGAAATACTACGGCCATTATTTTAAAAGATTTTTTTTTTTTTTTTTAGATATATATATATATATATATATATATATATATATATATATATATATATATATATATATATATATATATATATATATATATATATATATATATATATATATATATATATATATATATATATATATATATATATACATAACATGTGGGCATCACCCCACACCAAGGTGGTAGAAAGGGTAAGAAGTCGAAATACGGGTGAAAACCCATATGGTGTGTGCATCGTTTTTGATTCCCGAGTCGCTAGCTTGACTCGAACCCGAATTCATTTGTTCATGGGAAGTAAAGTGGAAGAAATAATCTCCATCGGACTTTCATTCAAGATGTTTGTATAAACATTGAATGTGTTGAAAGTTCCACCGATGAGATATAGATAGAACCGCTCAAAAATGATAAATGAAAATGCCGGATAAAATAGTGTCCTCATTCCCAAGGAGAAAAGGGAATGAGAAGTCACACCATATGTGAAGAAAAGAAAGAAAATCATGATAAAAATCATGACTAACTCCTCATTATCGTAAGGGAATTCATGATTTTTGGATCATGAATCTCATCGATGAGGATAGAATCGCCATCACACGATGGAAGAGATAAGTTAGAATACGAGTGGGGCAAGTGGTGTGCTCGAGAGCTAGCAATTTCCACCACTTCCGTGATGGTCTCAGACGGCCTCTTACATTTTATCGAAGAGGATTTACTTTCCCAAAAGTGTAGTCATTATTAAATTCAAAAGAGGATTTGAGAAAATCCCTAAGTAACCTCGTAAATATCAAGAGAATCACAAAAGGCAAATCACAATCACTATTGGATATATCCTCGACTCACTTGGGATTGGGACAAGATCCTCAACACTTGATGATTCCGCTTCCAAATAGTGCCGAGATGATCATCCTCCATTATGAGAGAGTCTTTGGAAGCAATAATAGGTAAGATAGGTGTGATAGCAATAGACCGAGGAGTTGAGAAATGATATTTTTCAAAAGAATAACACTCTCCTCGTCGTCCTCATAATATTCCTCATTTGAATAGTATCCTCATCATCATCGCCATCATATCGGATTCTTATATTCATCTCATCAAGCTTACATACCATTCTTTTCATTTGTAGTTGCTTTCAATGCGTATTTCTTCGTAACTTTGTGGAAGATTACACCTCGTAATCATTGAAATGCCGTGTGAAGGCTCGGAAGTCCGAGTACTAGGATTAGCCGCTCGCTCTTCACTAGTAATTCTCCAATAGTTTTATCATGATGATATTGATGAATGATGGAATATCGTGGGGTTGGAAATTGTCAAACCGGAGAATTGGAATTGTGAAAATTTTGATTCATCGGTTGACATTCAAAAGTCGCATGAGGACCCCCGCAATTCTCACAATGAGATAATTGGGAAAATAACTTTCACCAAAGTTCGATTGTAACATGGTTTCGCTCATAGACAAGCGGGACCCGTGGTGGACAATCAAAACCGTAATGAGAATCATTCCCACAAAACTCGCATGAGTAGGATTCAGACAATGTGGAGGTAGGTAGGAAAATCGGTGTTTCATTATTAGAAATGGATGGATTATCGACAAATTTGTCTCCGAAACTCACATTAGTACATCACGACAATTTCCACCGCTAAATGGACCTCCACACTGTGAACATGTCGAAACCACGACATAAAGAATTAAACGGATAAGAGGGATAAGAGATGAAGAATTAAACGGTTATAGAGGATAAGGAATGGGGAATTAAACAGATTAGAGGATAAAGGATGGATATTTTTGGATTTTTGAAAAACATGCTATAAAAACAAAGAATGAAAATATTTTTGGTGTTGCTAACACTTTAGGAAAAGTGTTAATGAACTTTTTGATTTTCTTATAACTTTACAAAAAACTTTTTACAAATGGTGGTATATGTAACACCCCAACCCGACAAGGGTAAAGATATCACAATACGGTTTCATATCAGAACTTTAACTAATGTACAGTAGCGGAAGCCCTTACAAAAACTTACAAAAGATAATATAAATAACTTATATTCAAAATAAATCTAAGATCTCTATGGTCAAATCTTGCTCTCGCTCTACTCTCAAACCCGATCACCTATCCCATAAGCTTATCTTGAACGCTTAATACCGCCGCAGAAAAGAAAGTGCGGCCGAGCTTACAAAGCCCAAAGGAACGAATATAACGAAACAAAAGCAAAACAAATATACTAATAACAAAATAAAATGAAATAATGACGAAGGATCTTTCAGATTCTCGCTAAGCACAAATATACGTAAATCCAAACAACCACATAACAAGCTTAAACATCTCATAGCACATTAATGACACAAACACAAACACATCGTAACAACTAAACACTTAGCATATCAAGAACAATTAGAATTCATATAAACCAAACAAAAGGTCTAAGACTAATGTAACACTTCCTAGAAAATAAACCCAGATTAAACAAATTAATTAACCTTCACTTAACACATTTAAAACATTAAAGCAAAGATCGAAATAGCAATTCAAAACATGGCAGCCTCACAAACAAATAGAAAACATAGCGTATAAACTATAACTAAATAAGCAAAAGACATAGCATAGCAATTATCAAGTTAATGCACTGTGCATCATAAATTGAATCATTTCCCGGATCAAATATTAGCATAAGCGTAACTTAACATGGCAGGTCACATAGGCAATAAAACACTAACGTATAAACAAAGTTCCCAAAATGAACTGATCAGACTATACATATTAAACTGATAGAATACTCACTATTACACTAACACATTTATCCCACAGTCCAAAGAATTCACATAACAATAAACTAGCATGACATCAGATTTCAGCATACGAATCATACTTAAAACATATTAATCATATCTTAGCATAGCAGACGGTAGTCACATAAACATACAAAAGCATACACATACATAAGAACATATAATAAGCCAAGACATAATCATAAGCATCAACATACCAAAACATAATCGTAATACTTATCATATAAATAACAAATACTGATTTAGTTAACTACCTCGAGCCCGTAACATATCATATCGTAAACATCATACTTTATAAAAATAATCTTAGAAAATCATTTGAGTAGCTAGCTCCCGAAGTTGTGAAGACGCAGATCGCATACCCACATCATTCACCGACAAATCATATCGGATAATGATCGATCTAGGATGCATCCATACGCCTACGCATAAATATAGGTAATATAATACCAACCGAGCTCATAACAAATAATGATAAGGGACGTGGCGTAACATCACTCTATCGCCCTAGAGTCATATCGAGGTGCATCATCGATACGGACATGGAACCCCATGACTAGTTAATAATTTGGCTCTGGGTGTCAAACTAACTTAGGTCAAACAAATTGTCATAAATGACATGATCATAATCAAACACAAAGTTCAACAGATAACATATCGATAGCTCATATCATAAGATTCATATTCGTATCGTAATAAGGTTCATCAATTACACATATCAAAGTCTTCCTAACATAATGTTCAAATCGATAACGCAAGGTTCAACAAAACATAAGTCCAGATAAACAACAAATCACACAATCGTGAAAAGGTTCATAGCAATGGCATTGGAAATCCTAATAAGCATGAGAGATATGACTAAGAAAGAAAACATGAGGGACCTTTATCAAAAGGTCGAATATATCGAATGATAACACAAGTGTCTTAAAGTAAGATGTAATATCCGCACCTTAAAGCAATTTGAGAGAAAAGTAACGAATGAACGAATACGAAGATGCAACGTCGCCTCCTCCAACGAATCTACACGGATTATGATTTATTTAATACTTATTAACATCATTAATATTATAACGGATTTATCGCATTAAATACTTTTAGGGTTGTCGATTATTCTCATTTTAGTTATGTATTTAAATTACAACATTTTAGAGTATTCCTCATTAATTAACCAACTTCCTATTTAGGTACTAGGGTTTCCTTACTCTTTAAATATTACTAATTACGCATTAAATCCACATATTACTTCCTTTAATGATTTCCAAATTTTACCTAGAACGCAAATGATAACAAACCGAAATTAACTTAAACTCATGCGTGTCTCTACAAAATCAATTTACACTTGTAGAACCCATAATTATTCAGAATTTCAAATCACACCCTTGGCATCTTTAGTTTCACAATCAAACCTTACTTTATCAGATTTTACACTTTTAACCCAAAGGTTTTAGAATTTACAAAACGTACCCTAATAAATTAAATACAATTCGAATGGCCCCTTAATTATCCAAAATTACATGTTTAACCCCCACACTTATTTTTATACGTTTAGTACAAGTATTTTACTGTTTACAAAATAACCTTTAAGTTTCAATATTTACAAAACCAACCCAAACCTTTATTTAAAAACCGAATAAGTATAATTTCAAGTGCAAGCCTTAAACCTAAGTTTAACCAATCATTAGCTCATCATTACCACTTCATTAATTACCTTCAATGATTACAAGGAAACCCTAGTTCATGAAAAACCCTAATCGCCCCTTTTAAAAACCTTCCTTTTTCCATGTTTAATCGAACCCTAAAACTCAAAACAATTCATACAAGCTTCCAATTCACAAATATGTATTTTATTCAGGTCTTATATCATATAATAGCTTCTGGAAAAATCAATTCATGATCTCTAAAAATATTATACGCCCATTCATTATTAATATACGATTTTAGGGTTTTAGGTTTCAAATAATTCCATACGACATCTTAAACATGCATGGCCAATTTTTATGTGTTATATACGACTTATAGGACTGAAATCAACATTAGGAACATACCCTTGATGAGCTTGAATCGTTGGAACAAAAGGAGCACAAAACCCTCACTTGTCGAAACCCTAATTCATCCAAAAACTACCCACGACTAAAACAGCAACTTTGGAACTCGATCACTATTTTTCCCACCTTGTTTACCTTCAAACTTGTCCAAGAAAATTGGTCTCAAGCTCTGGAAACTGGAATTCGATTTGTTAGGGGTTTTGGAGTCGGTTTGTGATTAATCGGTGTTTAGGGATTATGAGGAACCGAATATATGTATATATACTTGAGCTACTATTTTTCTTGTGGGCTTTATAATGCATTGGACTTAAATTAAATGGTCTCTTACTAATATAAATTTATATTGGGCTTTTACTAATTAATTTCTTTTATAAAACTCTTAAATATATTCGGCTAATATATAAAATTACATAATTGATTTTATTAAATTATAATCTATAAAATTAACTTTACAAAGTCATTCAAGATTTATTTTGAGTCATATGTGATTTTCTTATAAGTTTTCGAATTTACGTAGCTCATTTGGTATTTTGTTTATTTAATTATTCTTACTTTTGATCATAAGGGTATTTTGGTCTTTTGTGAATTTTAGAATTTCTGTATTACAATTTCTTCCTCTAAAAGAAATTTCGCCTCGAAATTGAACAAGACGGATAGTACGCGACAAATGTGGATTTCAAACTTCATGGAATATACGATTTAATGCTAATCGATACTTAGTAAAGTATTAGTAGTAAAAGATGAGGTAAAGAAAATTCAAAACACGCCTAACTTACACAGTATCAAATGATGAAAACTATCATATGCATAGATGGAACGAATCCTAACGGTTACTAATCGCAGGAGTATGTGGAAACATACGATATAAGGAAGGCATAACAATCTATAGGTTAACACGATAACAACAACTTCGGATCCCAATGGTACAAAACTTATATGCAATGATAATAATACCGAAAATCTCATAATCAAATACGTAGTCTCAACCCAATATGAAAAGTACCAAATAACGGATACAAGGCCAATATCAATACACATATCGACCACGTGCATTTCCCAGACGTTGTATACTTTCAATAAGTTCGATTATATGATCTCAGATTATTACGCTGATCAAAGGCCATAATACTTGCATCACATAACAAGTTCTTATTGTCACTATACTTGGTCTCGGTCATGACACAACACATAGCGAATATCATAGCAAAACAAACCATATAGAGATAATATACAGATAACAAATAATCCTACCACAACATGCCAAAACCACAAGAGTATACCATCATAATGGTCATACCTAATCAAACAATAATAAAAACAACATCATATAGAAAATAAATAGCAGACGAAACCGATGAGGACTAATGGAAACTCAACGAATCTATCAGAAAGAAAACAACGAACAGGAACTATATTATCAAATTTTGTTTATTCCATTAATCAAACCAAATTTTCAAAATTGTCAAAAGATGTACTCCCAAAATAAAACTCAATATCCTAAGATTCAATTGTCGAATGAAACAAAAGGAACCTAACCCAAAATCAATGTCAAAACTTCTCATAACGAGGGCAACTACTCAGGAGTACAATTCCTATTCTTGTGTCGGATTGAACCTACTAGTAGTCGCCGACCGATTCCGACTCCACCTCGTACTCTTCCTCGGGTTCCTCTTCTTCCTCTTCCTCCTCGCTTATCCATCCGCTCTTGTTTCCTTCAGCCGTGGTAGTAAGCCACCAGCAAAGCCACCTTTTCGCTTCTTCTTCCTCCTCCCAAGACACGATCCACAAAAGCATATAGATCGTGACTCTCACCGTCTCTACTTCTTCATCCTCAACGAACTTGGGACACCTATCATGATATGTAGTAGTGAAACCTTGGTTGTCCACAACCTTAGTTTCATAATCCTCTACCACTTTCCCGCCCACTTCCTTCGTGGTCGCCTTCTCCTCGATGGTGCATGGCCACATATATGCCGAACTCTTATCCTCTTATTAGTCCATTTCACTTTACCATACCCGTGCCCTTAGCAATGATAACGCCCCACTCGCCTTCTCCTTCGTTGCCTAGCCGGTCCTTGGTTACTCCTATCGATGAACTAGGGCGACGGGAATTACCATCTAAAAGAAATACCAACTATCAAGAAAACTTAAATACGATAGAGTACGCAAAGAAGCACGCAAAGGAAAATCCTAAATCTACCCACTTCTCACAGTCATAGCCTAAGCTCTAAGTGGTCCTAAAACCTAGAGCTCGATACCATAAATTGTAACACCCCAACCCGACAAGGGTAAAGATATCACAATACGGTTTCATATCGAACTTTAACTAATGTACAATAGCGGAAGCCCTTACAAAACTTACAAAAGATAATATAAATAACTTATATTCAAAATAAATCTAAGATCTCTATGGTCAAATCTTGCTCTCACTCTACTCTCAAACCCGATCGCCTATCCCATAAGCTTATCTTGAACGCTTAATACCGCCGCAGAAAAGAAAGTGCGGCCGAGCTTACAAAGCCCAAAGGAACGAATATAACGAAACAAAAGCAAAACAAATATACGAATAACAAAATAAAATGAAATAATGACGAAGGATCTTTTAGGATTCTGCGGAAGCACAAATATACAGAAATCCAAACAACCACATAACAGTTAAACATCTCATAGCACATTAATGACACAAACACAAACACATCAGAACAACTAAACACTTAGCATATCAAGAACAATTAGAATTCATATAAACCAAACAAAAGGTCTAAGACTAACAGAACACTTCCTAGAAAATAAACCCGGCATTAAACAAATTAATTAACCTTCACTTAACACATTTAAAACATTAAAGCAAAGAATGAAATAGCAATTCAAAACATGGCGCCTCACAAACAAATAGAAAACATAGCGTACAAACTATAACTAAATAAGCAAAAGACATAGCATAGCAATTATCAAGTTAATGACACTGCATCATAAATTGAATCATTTCCCGATCAAATATTAGCATAAGGTAGGACTTAACATGGCAGTCACATAGGCAATAAAACACTAACGATAAACAAAGTTCCCAAAATGAACCGATCGACTATACATATTAAAAGCGATAGAATACTCACTATTACACTAACACATTTATCCCACAGTCCAAAGAATTCACATAACAATAAACTAGCATGACATCAGATTTCAGCATACGAATCATACTTAAAACATATTAATCATATCTTAGCATAGCAGACGGTAGTCACATAAACATACAAAAGCATACACATACATAAGAACATATAATAAGCCGAAGACATAATCATAAGCATCAACATACCAAAACATAATCAGAATACTTATCATATAAATAACAAATATGATTTAGTTAACTACCTCGAGCCCGTAACATATCATATCGAAACATCATACTTTATAAAATAATCTTAGAAAATCATTTGGAGTAGCTAGCTCCCGAAGTTGTGAAGACGCCAGATCGCATACCGACATCATTCACCGCACAAATCATATCGGATAATGATCGATCTAGGATGCATCCATACGCCCTACGTACAAATATAGGTAATATAATACCAACCGAGCTCATAACAAATAATGATAAGGGACGGGCGTAACATCACTCTCATCGCCTAGAGTCATATCAGAGGTGCATCACTGATACGGACATGGAACCCCCATGACTAGTTAATAATTTGGCTCGGGTGTCAAACTAACTTAGGTCAAACAAATTGTCATAAATGACACAGATCATAATCAAACACAAAGTTCAACAGATAACATATCAGATAGCTCATATCATAAGATTCATATTCAGACGTAATAAGGTTCATCAATTACACATATCAAAGTCTTCCTAACATAATGTCAAATCAGATAACGCAAGGTTCAACAAAACATAAGTCCAGTTAAACAACAAATCACACAATCAGGAAAAAGGTTCATAGCAATGGCATTGGAAATCCTAATAAGCATGAGAGATATGACTAAGAAAGAAAACATGAGGGACCTTTATCAAAAGGTCGAATATCGAATGATAACACAAGTGTCTTAAAGTAAGATGAATATCCGTACCTTAAAGCAATTTGAGAGAAAAGTAACGAATGAACGAATATGAAGATGCAACGTCGCCTCCTCCAACGAATCTACACGGATTATGATTTATTTAATACTTATTAACATCATTAATATTATAACGGATTTATCGCATTAAATACTTTTAGGTTGTCGATTATTCCCATTTTTAGTGATGTATTTAAATTACAACATTTTAGAGTATTCCCCATTAATTAACCAACTTCCTATTTAGGTACTAGGTTTCCTTACTCTTTAAATATTACTAATTACGCATTAAATCCACATATTACTTCCTTTAATGATTTCCCAATTTAACCTAGAACGCAAATGATAACAAACCGAAATTAACTTAAACTCATGCGTGTCTCTACAAAATCAATTTACACTTGTAGAACCCATAATTATTCAGAATTTCAAATCACACCCTTGGCATCTTTAGTTTCACAATCAAACCTTACTTTATCAGATTTTACACTTTTAACCCAAATGTTTTAGAATTTACAAAACGTACCCTAATAAATTAAATACAATTCGAATGGCCCCTTAATTATCCAAAATTACATGTTTAACCCCCACACTTATTTTTATACGTTTAGTACAAGTATTTTACTGTTTACAAAAATAACCTTTAAGTTTCAATATTTACAAAACCAACCCAAACCTTTTATTTAAAAACCGAATAAGTATAATTTCAAGTGCAAGCCTTAAACCTAAGTTTAACCAATCATTAGCTCATCATTACCACTTCATTAATTACCTTCAATGATTACAAGGAAACCCTAGTTCATGAAAAACCCTAATCGCCCCTTTTAAAAACCTTCCTTTTTCCATGTTTAATCGAACCCTAAAACTCAAAACAATTCATACAAGCTTCAATTCACAAATATGTATTTTATTCAGGTCTTATGTCATATAATAGCTTCTGAAAATCAATTCATGATCTCTAAAATATTATACGCCCATTCATTATTAATATACGATTTTAGGGTTTTAGGTTTCAAATAATTCCATACGACATCTTAAACATGCATGGCCAATTTTTATGTGTTATATACGACTTATAGGACTGAAATCAACATTAGGAACATACCCTTGATGAGCTTGAATCGTTGGAACAAAAGGAGCACAAAACCCTCACTGTCGAAACCCTAATTCATCCAAAAACTACCCACGACTAAAACAGCAACTTTGGAACTCGATCACTATTTTTCCCACCTTGTTTACCTTCAAACTTGTCCAAGAAAATTGGTCTCAAGCTCTGGAAACTGGAATTCGATTTGTTAGGGGTTTTGGAGTCGGTTTGTGATTAATCGGTGTTTAGGGATTATGAGGAACCGAATATATGTATATATACTTGAGCTACTATTTTTCTTGTGGGCTTTATAATGCATTGGACTTAAATTAAATGGTCTCTTACTAATATAAATTTATATTGGGCTTTTACTAATTAATTTCTTTTATAAAACTCTTAAATATATTCGGCTAATATATAAAATTACATAATTGATTTTATTAAATTATAATCTATAAAAATTAACTTTACAAAGTCATTCAAGATTTATTTTGAGTCATATGTGATTTTCTTATAAGTTTTCTGAATTTACGTAGCTCATTTGGTATTTTGTTTATTTAATTATTCTTACTTTTGATCATAAGGGTATTTTGGTCTTTTTGGAAATTTTAGAATTTCAGGTATTACAGGATATGTGCAAGAATGGGTCGAAAAAGTTTAACACACGCTTAAAGCTCTCCCAGCGGGCGCCTAAAATTTGATCTGGTCTCGACGGTCAAGTCTAATCACATTGTTCTACCACTCTGAATGACCAACCGTAATGAGACTTAAAACAATACCGAACCAAATACAATGAAGATCGAGAATATAATGAATTCGGGTCGTTAAGTCCCACGGAGACTCAATGGTGTATTAAACACTTGATCGACGATAGAATGATCACTAGGATAGTGATCAAGAAAGATTTTGATGAATGATTATACCTAAAGAAAAGTTTATAAATTACAAAGTGACTTAAATACAAATTAAGAAAATTAAAAGTTAAAATATATTAAATAAACGCTATCACTATTTTTATAATGATGTTTCTTGATTTTATAAAACAAAATAACTTAAATAAACTATTTTAATTGAAACGTAAACTTAAATTATCTAAAAACGCGACCTAAAATGAAAACGTATTTTATATAAAAATTACGCTAGTCAAGCAAGCAAAACGTAATTTTGTGAAATAAAAGTCCTACAAGTGTAAAAACAATTTTCTTACTTAATATATGACAAAAGAAAATTTTAGAAAAAGATTTATATTTTTGACTTTTATATTTTTTATTATGAATTAAAAACGATTTAACACTAATTAAATAATTAAAAATACTAAAACATTTCGGAAAAATCTGAAAATTTTACAGAAAATACTTTAACTTGATTAGAACTAAGGGAAAATAAGAAATTGGAAAAAGCTAAATGAGATAAGCTACTAATAAGCAAAACAGTGGCTGAGGCTTTTAAAAAAAAGGAAAAAGAAATAGGAGTTAAATGAGTTGTTTGTGCAAAGCATAACAAGAAAGTCCCAAGGGCATAACTGGTTTGGTGTTGGTTGTGTGAAGCGTGGGCTGGGATACACCAGGTCCTGAGTTCGAATCTGTGCAATGACTTTTTGCAAAATGTTTTATTTTTTGATTTTCTTTTTACAAACTAATTAAACACATGAAAATAAGCAATTTTTACAACTACAACTTTTTATGAAAACGACCAATAAGCTGAGTTTTAAGCTTGTGATTCCAACAGTGGCCAAAAAAAAAAAAATGAATAAGCACAAGATTAAAGCCAATAAGCTAATAAGCTAATAAATAAGTACAAGGCAACTGAGAATAATCTAAACTACTGTTATCAAGCTAATATGACAACTGAATAATCACAATGACTAAAAATAAGCACTTAACAAGCTACAAATAAGCACTAATCTAATCTGCTTTGCACAGGCATTTTCAAAAAGGGTAGTCAAAAGAAGCTAAAAATAAGCACTCTATAAGTGATTAAAACTAAACTAGTATTTTTCTAATTTATTTTAGCAACTATATTTTAATTTCCTAGAAGCTTATGAGCTAAATCTCATTATTAAACACACAAGAAAATTCCAAAGTTTATTCAAAAACGAGCTAATGAAAATTTTGACTTTTTAATAACACATGCAGTTTGACTAATTTGAGATTCTAATGATTCTATGTTACTAAATATGTTATATTAAGCTATTGTAGGATGAAATTAGGCTACTATATCAAGTTATAAGCTAATGTGATGAGATTTGCATTGAAAAATCCTAACAGTAAACTGTTAAGAGTGAGATTAAGATTATTTTGACTTTTTACTAACTAGGACTAATTTTTATGCTTGAATTGAACTATTAGACACAAACATGACTTATAACAACAATAAACAACCACAAAACTTGCCTCTAGCAGTTTTATCGAGCAAATCCAAACACCCTTAAACACAATCTGCTTTGAAGCTTTTTATACTAAAACAAGTATTTATACCAAGAAAGCCGTTAATTAACTTATACTAACTATAATGAGACAGATAAACCGAATTAGCAACTTTTGAACACTTATACTATATGTTGCAAATTTCAAAGGAATAGCTTACAAATTGAGTTTAGGCACAAAACAGGAACCGAGGATCGAGATCACACCCTATTGCTTCCCAAGAAGCTCTATAACCCACAAAGAATCCAAATTCAACTGCACCGGCTTTTGATCATTGCTCATAGATTTTTATTTTCACTAATTTTCTTGATTTTTGTGAATTTTCCGCTTTTGATTCTAAACAAAGTTTTAGGCTTACTAAAGCTCTCGAAGCTATATAATGAGATTATATGAGCTTATAGGTTCTTTAACAACAATAACAACAACATTGTCGATTTGAGAATTTTAGCTTAAAATGGTATAAACCGAATTTGTACATAAAACTTGAAATTGAAACCAAATTATATTTTATTACACATGTGTTTTATTACAAAATGCTTGAAAGCTTAAAGATAAACCGAAAACTTGGAAAATTAAAACGACATAAGCTAAAACTAAATTACACTACTACTCTTTTCTTCCTTCTTCTTGCTTCTTTTATACACCAAACATGTTTCTCTCTCTTTCTCGATCAATTCCACTGAAATCAAGGCCATTGAATTACTTGAGCCATTTTGGCCGTTTGATCATTTTGGCGCCAAAATGGATTATCAACAAGGTGGGTTGAGTGAATGGGGAGAGAACATTAAATGTTTCTTGTTTTGTGTTGAGGAGGAGGGACATGGAGGGTGAAGGTTGATCGAGGAGAGGTGTGTGTGGTGAGGCCGAGTGTTTGCAGCAGTGGTCGGTAAGAAGGAGGAAAGAGGGTGGTTTTATTTATTTTAAACGTGGGTTTGGGATTTGTTTATAAACCGGTCAAAGGGTTAGGTAAACGGGTTGGACCGGTAATATGGGATTGGGCTTGGGTAATTAACTTGGGCCTAGTAGTTAATTTAGGGACTAAATGTGTCCAATCCATAATTCCAGGGACCAAACTGTAACTTCTGAAAAATTATCCAAGGGCTGATTTTGTCACTCCCAAATAAACCAAGGACCAAACTTGTAAATCTCAAGTAATACAAGGACCGTATTTGCCAAAATTGAAACTCCGAGGATTAAACTTTAAATTTTCCAAAATTTATCAAAAGACCAATTTTGACAAGTTAGAATTACCAAAGGACTAAAAATGTTCATTTTCCAATTTAAAATGTCCAGGGGTAAATTCTGTCAATCTTTGAAATTTTAGGGACTAGATTTGACAACTTTTGAAACTTGAGGACTAAACCGCTAATTTTGCAAACTTGATACGCTTTTTCATCCGATTTTGATATTTTGCATTTAAAACACATAAAACACTGATTTGTGATATTTTTATCATTTTGATGCATTTTTGAGTGTTTTCAGATGATTTTGCAGTCTAGACGGTATAAAAATGATGAGTATTTAGACACTCATCAATTCCCATTGTTCATCTCAAGTGAGGGGATATTATGTTTAGTTATTATTGTTATGTTGAAAAAAAAAAGAAAAAAAAAAGAAAAAAAAATAATAGTTGTTATGTTATTGTAAAGTGCGATGTTATAAGCACTATGTTATGAGCTTTATAGATTTAGTATCGAGGAGGCCACCTCGGTCACATTCGAAGATTGGAGTTGGTTAATTTGCCAACAGTTGAAGAAAAGGTAGTGTGCCCATCACGACGTTCTCTAATGACACATCTACCTAGTATTTCATGATCCGATTTCTTGACTTCAAGCTTGAACTTTGGGCGGATGGTAAGTGGTGATGACTTGGTTATAGATTTAGACTACCTGCTTGATTTTTATTTTTACACCATTTATATATCCCATGTCTTATCCTACCATTTTAGTCATGAAGCGTGTCTAGGTGATGCAGCGAGCAATCTTTGGTGTCTTGGCCATGGATTTGGTCATGTACCACTGGTTTTGTCCACTTCGCCGTGACATGTTAGTAATGACGATTCACCCTTTAACCTTTGTCGTGTCTACCCATATTGCCTTCGAGAATTGTTTAGCCCTTAACTCTAGTGGTGGAGATTTGTGTAACCGCCAAGCTTATGATATAATACATGCTATGATCAGGCAATCGAGTGATCACTCCAAATTGACACTTAGAATAATTGAGAGATTTGAGTGTTTTGTTCCCTTTTCGTGAGGTGTTCAACTTTGTTTTATTCTAGCATAAGGGATTTGTAAACTTATATTTTCCAGGTTATGTGGAGATATCTTTTTAGGAATCTTTCTAATAAGGTGTACTTGAGGGCAAGTAGAGTTCAAGTGGGGGGATATTTTATAACATCAAATAATCTTGCATATTAAGTGTCAATTTCCCCCAATAATTCTTGTAATTTATATCATTTATATGGATTTACGCTTGTTTTCCATTGTTTTCCACTTTCAGGTAAATTACTAGCATTGGAGCTAAAGAGACGCGGAATTGGAGTATTATCTAAAGATTTATCATAGTATGCTGATTTTGAAGAAGTTACGGCGTAACTCATCTCTCACATTACGCCGTAACTATTGCGTGACTCAGAAAACCAACTCATCAGAAGGTTACGGCGTAACTCTCCCCAAAGGCTACGACGTAACTCTATTAGGTCAAATGAGGTTCCACGCCGTTGATAATTACGCCGCAACTACTCCATCAACTACGGCGTAACCAAGTTTTATTGAAGACTACGGCGTAACCACTCATAAGGTTACGCCGTAACCAACAGATCTAGTGCAAAATACGAAGAAATACAAGGTTACGGCGTAACTCTTATATTAGTTACGCAGAACCCAACCGCCTATAAATACCCTACGAATTCCAAAGATTTATAATCATCCCATTCCACACACAACGATCGAGAACGTGGAAAAAGCTAAAGGAAGGTCTAGGGAGCATACGGAGTCGCTCCATGGAGAAATCACTCCCCTACAATAAGCATTAGCATTTTATATTTTTTTTTACTTTCAATTCATGTATTTCGTACCTTTGAATATTGAGTTGGTTTGTATGATTAATATGAGCGGCTAAGCACCTCTTGGTGCTAGCCTAGTTATGATTCCTTAATTGTTTTGTTCGCGTTTACTTTACTTCCGTACAATTATTTCTAAGTGTATGCATGCATAGTTTATTGGTAGCTACCCTTGGTTCGGTAGTTTTGAATGGCGGTAGAGGCCAATTGCCTAGGAGATATGACCAACTAACCCTAGGTGAGCGAACTAAGACGGGAAGGGTAAGATATGACCAACTGACGACCCTTTCTACTTGTGCGATTTGACCAACTTATCACCTACCGTTTGGATGAACTTAAGAATTAGGGGGTGAGTGTTTAAGTTAACGCCCGGCACTCACTATTTTAAATCTAGCATGTAGCGGTACTTAATGACTTGGCTTAGGGACCGGGAACAACAGGACTTATGAGGGACACCGACTTCTCCGTGGTAGCATCTTTGCCGATAGGTTAGGCGAATTGACCAAATGTCAGTCCTCTCGACTTTGACCCCACCAAGTAATTGAAAGTAAGTAGATGTAGACATAACTAGCTAGGAGGATTAACTAGGTTAGCACCACTCTCTCTCTATTGATTTTCCCTTTTCCTTTTATCCGCCTTTATTTGCTTTTATCTGCTTTAGTAGTTAAATTAGTAATTCCGTATCAAAACCATTATTAAATCTGTGACACTTAGGCTTAGTAATAATCCAACACACATAGCTCTTGGGACCAAGGTTGTCAAAATCGCGATCCCGTCAGGATCGCATAACCAACGATCCTACACACAAAAACGATCAGGATCTTAACAAGATTGTAATCCAGGTAGGATCGCAGCAGGATCGTAGGATCGCGCGTAGGATCGGATCGGATCGCCGATTTTTTTTTTTGGTATATTAACTTATTAAGTATAAGTTCATGTCGTAAAGCCCAATGACTAAGAATTTTTCAAAAAAATTATTATTTTTGGTGCTGTTAATTAATTGTCTCTTGCAAGATTACTGAGTTTAAAATCATTATGTTTTTATGGACTATTTAGAAATAGTTTAGATGTGTATTTTTGGGTTTATTATGAAAAACGATTTCGTTCTTTGTAAAATGTCAGAAGTTTGTTTTTGAAGTAAACTATCTACATACTTGACCCAATTTTGTTCATATTTTATTTTATGTTACATATAAAAACATAAATATTCTAATAATTTATTTGGTAATCAAGAAAAAAAACTCAGTAATATTATCAGAATAGTCTAATTTAATTTACTTGGTCATCAAGGAAAAAAAATTGTGTTGCCCTCTATTATAAATTATTTCGTTTTATTTTCAAATACAATCCCTTTATCTTTTTGCATTAATCTATATATTGTAACAAAAAAGTTAAAGAATCACGTGCTAATAAATTAACATTATCTTTTTGCATAAATGTTATCACGAAAAACCTATAATAAAAAATTATTAAAACAAGAAGTAGGTGCACCGTGCACGTATGTAGCAACTTTGTGCAAGTATGCATTGCAATATATATAATATTCTACTACTACGGTACTTGAACATATAACTTTTTCTTTTATCATCCATTTAGATTCGTTTATCATATGAAATATTATATAAAAATATAAAACTACAACCCCTGTACAAAAATATATACATTTTCATAGGATCTTACGATCCCTATTCGATCCGATCCTACGATTACGATCTTGCAAAGCCGAAAACGATCCTAGGTAGGATCCCGATCCTGACAACCTTGCTTGGGACGACCTCGGTTTTACCGATTACTACACTACACACGACCGGGTACACTGCCCGTTAGTGCATTAGGGTAGACCATAGGTATAACGAGACTTTATAAATATTAAAACCTGATCAGTAAAACCTGCATAACATGGTTTGAACGTTTGTAAGTGGGTGAGAATAGAGATGAAGAAACGTGGTGTTAACCGTATATGATTAATTTGGCGGGGAAATTAGATTTGGGTGGGAAATTAGCGGGCTATGAAACCATACTTTTCCACATCTGTGATGGGAGTAATATTAGGGTGTTTGTTTAAATTTAAACTGTATGTCGGCTCATTAGCTTATTTGATTTCGCCTCAATTTTCTGATTTATTTTGAGATTTATGTGTTTATATAATTTATCATATCATAATAATTAAACTTATATAAAATCACGAGTCTCAAAATAAGCTGAAAAAATTGAGACTTATGAAATATAAGCCAAAAAAACAAATAAACATATAAGCCATATATAAGCTTAAACAAACACCCTCTTAGAGCAATCGGTACGGTAACATTTGATATGGCGTTAAGGTCACGTGGCCGACGTTATGGTTGCGTTGCCATACCATGATCCCGACGTTATGGACAGTGTTGAGCTCCAAGTTACCACATCAACGTGCAGTGGAATGTAAAAGTAGACAAAAAAAATCACTTTACCCCTTTAAACGGCTACTTTTGGATTTCAAATTCAAAAAAATAATAATAATAATAATATAATAATAATAATAATAATAATAATAATAATAATAATAATAATAATAATAATAATAATAATAATAATAATAATAATAATAATAATAATAATAATAATAATAATAAAATCAAATCACTGGATCGCTACAAAACGGCTAGTTTTATTAAAAAGAAGAAGAAAAAATCAAAACCTTTAAGAACTCAATATAAATACCCACTTTCATATTTTTTTTACACACTTTAACAACTCAAACTCAAATTCATATACTTCCTTTCTCTTAAAAAAAATGTCTGAATTTCCTAATAACAATGAGAGTTTCTTAAACCTCCTCGGTTTTAATAAACCAAATGCGGAGTCTTCCTCTTCAAACCCGAACATGAGGTCTTCTTCAACCCCTTTCCCTAACCCACTCGGGTTGACTCCCGAGCAACTTTACCTACAATAACAACAATTTCTTATGTGACGAAAACACAATGCAATGCTAAATGTCAATTTTCGAATTCGACCAACAATCACAACCGCCATCCCAATCCTTACGTTCACAATTCGAAACACAAGAAGAATCTCAAGAACCAACGTCTCCCCAAAAGCCCAAAAGTCGAGGTAAAAGAAAAGAAAAAAAATCCAAAGATCCTAAACCTTATTCCGAAAGAAATCCCGACATGACCGAGACTACGTTACGTTGGCAACGAAAAAAGGAAATACTAGTTGCATCGTGTCATGTTGCCGTTTTCGAGGATGGAACTGTCAGAATTTCACAAGCGGGCGACACGTTTTGGTATCGGGTTATGCACGAGTTCAATAAGAATAAATTTAAACTACGTAACAAGGATATGCTGACAAGCAAGTGGTATACGTTGAACCAAATTTGCCAAAAGTTTAACGCGGTCTACAAACGTGCAAAACATTTGGAAAAAAAGTGGGGAAAATGAGTTGGATAACATAAGACGGGCTATACAAATGTACCATGACGAGCATAGAGGAGCCTCAATTACCCAAGAGGATGTGTGGGAAATTTTGAAAAGCCATGCAAAATGAGACCCGCCAGAACCGGTTGATTTAACCGGCGATGTCCCCGGGCAAAGCAACGGGGCACTATTCGGTCAAGATGCAAGACCACGTCCGCCGGGCAAAAAACATGCTACAAAAAAAAATCCAAATCCGAGACCACGACGAGTACTGGGGGAAGCGGCTCATCTACTCAAATCGGAGAGTATATGTCAAACGAGTTGCGTGTTAAACGGGAAGCGGCACAATCGGCGTACGAGGTCGCTAAGGAGAAAGACCATACAATTATGTGTTTGGAAGAGATAAAATTTCTCGGTATTAACAAGAATGATATGGATGACGCCACTGTGTATTGGATCAAAATGGAAAAGGAGAAAATCAAGAAAAATATAATTTGGAATGCCGCCCGAGTAGTTTTATTTTATTTCCGTATCGTATTTTTATTTCCTAATTTCTTTTATGTCGTACTTTCTTTAACCATGTAATGATAGTACCTGCAACTTCATTCTTTATCTAACAACTAGCTTGCCCCGTGAGTGTTTTGGGAAACACTCGTAAAATAAGCTGGTCTTTAGTCACATTGGCATGTGAAACAAGTCAACAATCTCAAGAACTTTCTCAATGTGCTCGTTAGCATCTTCATTTTCAACCCCGTTGAAAGTGTTCTCACAAAGTTTCTTTAGAAATTGGCCCTTCAATTTAAACTCTGTGTTTGTGTCAATGGCGGGTCAAACCATTCCAGGACCGAAATCGGTTCATTTTCTGGCCATGGTCATGTTGTCAATGTTTGCCATGGATTCTTCTTCATCTAATTATTCTTCAAAAATAAAGTTATTGATAACTTGGTTGTCAAGATCAACAAACATATCGATTTCCCGACGAATTCTAAGGTGCGGGCATTTCTTTGTCAAAACGCTTCCTTCTAGAGAGAAATTATCTCACGGGTTCGTCGAAAGGCAAAACAATATCCATATTAGACTTCTTGGTCATGCATTACCTGAGAATAAATGTTAGGATCGCTCCTAACACGTAAATGGAACGATATTTACGGGATTACATTAGTTATCAAGTAAGCCTTTGATAACGCTACACGCCGTTCGGGGTCAAAGGAACTTCCTTTTCGTCGAAAGCAAGTTTTCAACACCCCAGCGATGAACCTAATAATCGTAGTGTAGTATTAGGGTAAGCCACGGTATTGATATCGTTCTCTAGGGAATAGGAATGCTAGTGAGAAGTTACTACGCTAAGGTTGGGGTTGAGGAAGATTATTTTTATCTTTTATATTTTTAAGGAAAGTAAAGGTACGAATCTCGGGGTTTGGATTGGGGGTTGGTATTTCTACCGATTACTCTACTTATCTAATTATCTAATCTAAGGTGTATGTAGTCTATGTCTAATTATTGTGTGCTCGTATGATAGTTTAAAGATGTGTTTACTTAGGTTTTACTACTCCTTAATTATCTCTTATTGGTGGTTGAATTGTCACGTCCTTATTATTTGTTGCGTTGTGTGTCTAAGGTTGTAGGGTATGCGTTTCTCCCTAACTCTTTGAACTTACCAAAGGGTCTCGTCTACAAAACCCACTAGGGATAATAAACTCTTACTCTAAGGCACTCTTTGGATGGTTTAGCTTACAACTACTCAAAGAGTTATATTCTAAGGTTCACAAAGATTTAATCAAGCATTATACACAACGAATGACCTATCGCATTACTAGATCATTAATCAACTAAGATAAGAGACAACCAATCAATATTCAATAATTAAGTTTCATATTCCTAAGCAAACACACAAATAATCAAAGACATAATTGTATTAATGAAGTAAAACACTTATCTTGGTGTAAGATAGGTTTGGAACCCTAAAATATTGTACAAGATGACCTTTGGTTCGGTTTAGGTTTTACTCCAAAAGACTACACACCAATCTCGAAAAATTCGGATTCTATATATAAGATTACACATGCGACGGCGTCACCTTATGTTTTGTGACGCCGTGTCGCCGCTATTAGGGTTTCGTCTTGGCCACGTTAGACTTGCGACGCGCCACCTTATGCTTGTGACGCCGTCCTCTTCAGCCTCGACGCCGTCTCGGATTGCATCTAGGTCGCCCGAGTTGCGACGACCTACTCTTTTATAACTTGACGTCGTCACTTGAAAATAGGAGTTTTGGCTTTCGTCTCCGTCACAAAATCTTCCGACGGCGTCACAGATAAGCGTGACGACGCCACCTTATGTTTTCAGCAGCTTTGAGTGTCTCGATTCGTCTTTGGCCATTTTCTTCAGATATTCGCGCCTTTTCGTCCAAATAAGTGCCATTCCACATTTTGCCTTCGAGAGACCTAAAAAGTGAAAAGGAACGATATTAAGCAATAACGAATACAAAAGTGATCAAATAAGGGCTTAAATGACCCTCAAAAGGTACCTTTAAAACCTTATCAAATATCCCTACATTTGGTATTTGCTTGTCCTCAACAAATGTGCTTTTAGCCAATTAATTTATAAGTTAGGGGTCATGAAGCATTGGTTTAAAACAGTCCACAACACATATAAGCCCAACAAAGTCATAACAAGCACGGAAATCACATACTAGCACCTCACATGGGGTGTTTGGATACTCACATCTCTCGGTGTATATGAAATATAACAAATTAGAAATGGAAGATAAACACTCATTAACCGGTCCTAGTACATAGATTACCATAGGCTTGAGAATAGATCAAACCTCCATCGCTTTGGCGAAGCACCTAGGAAAGACTATCAAAGAGGTCTTTAAAGGGTTGTAACGTTAGGCTACGGTAGGGAAACAAGGGTTTGGTGGGATAGGCTTTTAGTGGTGGTAAGTAAAAATCTCTATGTTAAAGGCATACGAAGAATGGCGTTGCTAAGCCAAGACTCGACACTCTAGACTCTAGCTAATCAAGTAAACAAACATAAATTTAAAGGATAGATGTAGGATGGTAGCCCGTATTTTTTTTTCACTCTATTTTTTTCTTTTCTCTTTTTTTTTTTCCATACACTTTTACTCTACCATCCTCTACGGTAACATCAAAATGATAGGGATTTATAGGCACATCCCTACACTTGAGTTTTTATTACTCTAACACTAATTTGACCCGAATTGAAAAGATCAACACACTTGGGGTACATTATTACGCAAACAAATGGAATTTGAATTTAACGTTCCCTTCCCGTCATTTCATAAACTTTAACTTTTCCCATGAATCCCAATCGTCCCAAAACTGTATACAAAGGATATGACTTGACTTAGCAACTCATGCAAGCAACCAGATAATTGAACTAAAGGTTTAGGGTGATAACAATAATGCACTAAAAGTGAGTGCATCTGTGGTAGGCTAAGGCGATTTGGGTGTATATTTGGGGTGGGGTGTAAACAATGCTCTTCATTGATATTCGAAAACCGAAACATCACGAGAACCGCGAAAAGGATAGGCTCGAGGGGTTAACTAGGGTATCGTGTACTAAAGATGAGTTCAACAGAAAGTGTGGGGAATTACTCAACCGATGTGGAAGAAGTAATTATATTACTGTATCAAACAAGGGTTATCCTAATGCCTCTTATCATTTAGTTATTCCTAACTACACAAGTGTAGTCTTACTAGCGATCTCGGAATGCATCACAAAACAAGTTCTAGAATCTAATATACTACCGGTTCACACTCTAAGCATTAAAGATGAATGCTTTAATTCCTACTAATCTAAGGGCGATCCTCACATTTTGGGTGGAATTTAGGTGGTAAAGGGTTTTTGTTAAAACTAATGGCCCACTCCTATATGTCATGAAAAAATTTAAATTTGGTGCCAAAATTACCCTAACCGACATTTTCTTATGGTTTATTACACAAATACAATTGGACAAAGCAAATATTCAAGGATAAACATAGTTTCAAAGTTCCCGTTTTGTTTTCCCTCCCTACACTTAAACTGAACATTGTCCCCAATGTTCCCCGAAAGTATCAAAGTTATGATAATGGAATGTAATTAAAAACGAAGAAACTAGTACTCCCTCGATTAGCTCGGTAGGATCCGTGTGTGAAGTAGTGGTTAAATCCTTTCCAAGAAGAATTTATCGTGAAAAGCTCCTTCCAATCTTATGTAACTTCTTCTTGATAAATTAAACACGCACACTTGAAGAAAACAAACGAAACCTTCGCGTAAAATCGCGGTAATAATATATATAAGACTCGATTTAAACTAGGATATAATGCTTGTGGAATGGATGTTTACAATTTCGGAAAATTAAAACCGAAAAATTCCAAAATTTATAAGTAGCTCGTAAAACGAGAAAAAGTAATATGTTGTTTTACTCCTTCGACGCCGTCAGTTATCCCGACAAAAGCGGTCTGCGATTTTGGAAAAATTCGGAAAATTTAAATCTTTAGAATCTGGAAAAATTTCGCAAAACATCCATTATGACTCGATACAAGCATTTGACTCGAACAAACACACATATATATCTTTTAGTTTATTGTTATTCTCATGTTCACGTTTCTTTTGAAAACGTGTAATCCTCCCTACACTTATCCCTTATGTAAAATACCTTTATATGCAATTAAGAGGAGGTTAAAACAAAATAAAGCATTTTACAAATTTAAACATGAGAATAAAAATCAAAAAAGATATATGACACTAACAAGAAAACAATTAAGCATGGGTTGCCTCCCACGAAGCGCTTTTCTTTATTTAAGAGTCTTGTAGCTAGACTCGTAGTCGTGCTCCTACGTGACTTCATTACCGCCACCTTCTTCTAAAACAATATCCTCATCGTTCACCATTTCATTATTATCCAACTGATAATGCTTCACTCGTTGTCCATTAACAGTGAATTCTCTTCCATCGTGGTCTAGTAGCACCACCGCTCCATTGCTCATCTCGCTTTCTTCATCGAAAATGGTCCATACCATCTCGATTTGAGTTTTCACCGGAATAATCCCGTCTTGAATTATACAAGAGCACCTTATCTCCTTCCAAAACTCTTTAGGACTCTTTATTCGTTGATCATGCCATTTTTTGCCCTTTCTTTGTATGTGATTGATGATTCATACGCTTCGCCTTAGTTCATCTAATTCTTGAAGTTGTAAGAACCGATTTGACCTCGCTCGAGAATAATCCATATTACAGCCTTAAGTGCCCAATATGCTTTTGCTCAAGTTCAATAGGAGTGGCACGCCTTCCCGTATACCAAGCGAAAAGAGGTTGTTCCGATAGGTGTTTTATGTGATTCTAAATGCCCGAGTGCCTCATCCGGTTTGAATGCCCAATCTTTTCTATTTCGGTGGACCGTCTTTTCAAGTATCCACTTTAATGCCCTATTTGTGTTTTCTACTTGTCCATTTGTCGAGGATGATATGCGAGAAAATCTATGTGGACGCCATACTTCTTCATCACCTTCTCCATTTGAGCATTGCAAAAGTAAGTCCTCTATCACCGATCAATGCCTTGGGAATCCCGAATCGTGCGAAGAGCTTTTCAAGAAAATGGATAACTACCCCGCATCATTAGTCCTAAGGGCTTGAGCCTCACCCATATGGATACATAGTCAATAGCTACGAGAATGTATTCATTTCCTCCGAGGATGGAAAAGGTCCCATGAAGTCTATACCCCAAACATCGAATATTTGAGACTTGGATATAGTTCTCAGGTGATTCATCCCTTCGCGAGATGTTTCACGATCGTTGGCATGCATCACACGCTTGAACTAATCTCTTAACGCCTCGAAAAATAGTAGGCCAATAGAATCCAAAGATTGAAAACCTTTCGTGCCGTGACATTTACACCGTGATGACCTCCAGATGGTCCCGCATGACATTCTTTCAGAACTCGATCAATCTCTCTACCGGCCACGCAACGTCGAATGATTTGATCGGGGCATATGCGGAATAGGAAGGGCTCATCCCAGAAGTAATGTTTTAGCGTAGTGAAGAATTTCTTTTTATCTTGCTTGGTCATGTAATTTGGCAAAACCCTACTAGACAGGTAGTTAGCATAATCCGCATGCCATGGCTCAATTTTCTTAATGGCCATTAGCCGTTCCTCGGGAAAAGAGTCGCGAATCTCGGTGTGATCAAATTTCTCAAGATCAGGGTTTTCCAAGCGTGATAGATGATCAGCAGCGAGATTTTCAGCCCCCTTTTTATCTCGAATTTCAAAGTCGAATTCTTGAAGTAATAAGATCCACTTAATGAGTCGGGGCTAGCATCTTGTTTTGAAAACAAGTAGCGTAAGGCGGAGTGATCGGTGAAGACGACAGTTTTAGAGAGAACGAGATATTGCCTGAACTTATCGAAGGCAAAAACTACAGCTAAAAGTTCTTTCTTGGTGGTCGTGTAATTCTCTTGCGATACATTCATAGTTTTGCTAGCATAGTAGATTGGTTGAAAATGCTTCTGTTTCCTTTGGCCGAGCACAGCGCCTAAAGCATAATCACTAGCATCACACATGATTTCGAATGGCTAAGACCAATCGGGGTGACCATTATAAGCGCTGAGTGAGATCTCATCTTTAGTCGGTTGAATGCTTCCTTGCATTCTCTAGAAAAATCAAAGGGCATCCTTAACAAGAAGTCGTGTCATTGGCCGGGCAATTTTAGAGAAGTCTTTAATAAACCTTCGATAAAACCCGCATGACCTAGAAAGTCGCGAATGGCCTTAACGGTGGTAGGATAGGGAGTTTGGAAATTGCTTCGATTTTTGCTCTATCGACCTCAATTCCATTTCCAAAGACTTTATGCCCTAAGACAATTCCTTCTTTTACCATGAAATGACATTTTTCCCAATTTAAGACCAAATTAGTTTCCTCGCACCGGTTCAACATCTTTCTAAGGTTGGAAAGACAAAGGTCGAAGGAATTTCCAAATACCGAGAAATCATCCATGAAGACTTCCATGTCAGTCCTCAATTAATTCATGGAATATGGCCATCATACATCGCCGAAAGGTAGCGGGTGCATTACATAACCCGAAGGGCATTCGCAGGCAAACGTCCCGTAGGGCATGTAAATTAGTTTTTCCCGATCTTGTGGGCAATGGAAATTTGGAAATATCCCGAAAAGCCATCAAGGAAACAAGAGTATTCATGCCCGGCTAACCTTTCGAGCATTTGGTCAATGAATGGCAAAGGAAAATGATCTTTCCGGTGGCATCATTCAACTTTCGTAGTCAATACGTACACGCCAACCGATGGTCGTTCTTTGCGGCACCAACTCACCCTTTTCATTCTTCACAACCGCATTCCTCCCTTTTTGGAACCACTTGGATCGGGTGACCCATGGGCTATCTCGATATGGGTAGATGAGACCGCATCGAAGCTTGATGACCTCCTTTTTCACCGCCTCCTCGATATTAGGGTTAACTCGTCTTTGCGGTTGAACGGTTGGTTTGTAATCTTCTTCCATGAGGATTTTGTGAGTACAGAATGTAGAATCAATTCCCTTAATGTCGGCAACACTCCACGCGATCACTCCTTTGTACTCTTTTAAAACTTCCAAGAGCTTCTCTTTCTAACTAGTGGTTAGCGAAGAGCTTATGATGACAGGGAGTTGGTCCTCTCCTTGAAGGAAGGTGTATTCCAGGTGACTTGGGAGATCTTTTAGTTCTAAGGTAGGGGTTCTTTGATTGATGGTTTTAGCTTGTTCTCTAGATTTTGAAGCTCAATAGCTTCAATTTCTTCCCTACGTGGATAAAAGGAAACAGCTCCAACCATCTCAATTTCTTCATCGTTGTATATTGTGTTGTTATCATTATTCATGAATTCGTTTAATAGATACTCGTCAATGCAGCCATCTATGTCATCAACAAAGTCATCAACTTCCTCAACAAAATATACGGGGTGATCGCAGGAGGAGGAGTGGCTCATAGAATCCTTGATGGCGAATGTTAAGCTCTCGGACCCCACTCGTAAAGTGAGTTTACCATCATGAACATCAATGATGGCACGAGCTGTAGCCAAGAAAGGTCTTCCAAGGATTATTGGGACTGAGTTATCTTCCTCCATTTCTAAAATCACGAAATCAACTGGAAACTTGAATTCTCCTACCCTTACAAGAACATTCTCACAAACCCAATGGGATATTTGATTGATCGATCACTAATGGATACTCATCCTGGTTGGTTTCACCGAATATCCGAGTTTAAGAAACAGGAGTGAGGCATCGTGTTAATGCTTTCCCAAGATCCGCCAGGCGTTTTCATAGAAAGCGCCCTATAGAAAGGAATGGTAAACCGCCTTGATCTTCTTTCTTCGGGCGTGCTTTTTCGGATGATAGCCGAACATTCTTCTCCTAATGATATCAACCCTTCAAGTTTCTTCCGATTATATATTAACCTCTTGACGATTTGCTATGTTTAGGGATGTGATAGAATACATCGAGGAGTGGTATGTTGACGGACGTTTGTTTCAAATAAGACAATATTCTTTCATTGTCTTCTCAAGCCTTTGATTCTTTAGACGAGAGGATAGGGAATCCGTGCGAGAGTTGGTCGTTAGGCCGGTCTTTGGTGTTTGTGGAGGGGACCGTGAGGGGTTGAAAGGGTTCGTGAATTGCCTCATTTCCTAACACAGTTCCTTGTGGTGGGGTTCCGCCAGATGCTGGGGATCCTTGGTAGTAGTTCCTGATCGAGTAGTGATGGCGCAAGTTGGATCGTGAAGGACTGGGCCAGATCCGCTCATTCTTTCGTGGAGGTTGGCGAATTGACTTTCTAATTCAGCTTGCTGCTCTTAGATAAACTCCTCAAGACCTTTTAAGAGTGTGGTCCCTTCCATGGTAAACTGCCCGAGTTCTTCTTCAAAGGCATCATGGATGGTGTATTCAGATCCTTCCCTTCCTTCAGTTCTCCATTTCAGATTGCCCCAGGGATCACATTCATCGTTTTGATAGATAGTGAGGAGTGAAGGGTCATCATAAATATCATGACTGGAAAGGAGGACGCTCTCTTGGCGTGTGTCATCACACTCATCACTCTCGTGTGGCCCTCCACAAATGTCGATATGAGGTATGGGTTAATTAGCCTTTTGGTTCGGGCGATTTTGTGAGGTATGCAAGCTTCTTCGTGCTTTCTTAATCCGATCATCGAAGGATAACTCTTCATTCGAGAAAGTAGAGATGCTTAGCGTGTTTATCGCTCATTCCAATGGTCGTCTTGGTATTGAATGTATTCTCAATGCGGTTCCACCCTTCTTTCGCAGGTGAGGTTCGCAATTCTTCGGCCCGTTGAGAAATCAATCCTTTTTATCTTTTCGGAGACATTGTCGTAAAAGATTTGAACAAGCAACCAAAGGTTGATACCATGGTGTGGGGCTTGTTAAATAAGATCTTTGTAACGACTCTAGGAGTTAGTGATAGATTCTCCATCCGTTTGATGGAAGTGCGTAATTTTGTTCCTAATTGATGCAGTTCTTCCGGGGAAGAACTTGGTGAACTTGGTTGTGAGTTGTTCCCACGTGAAAATAGACCTTGGAGGAGCTTATCGAGCCACCCTTGGCTTGCCCTTGAAGAGAAAATGGGAAAACGGAGTCTAGATGTCTCCTTGGATGCCCGTCGGATAGATAGCATCAACAATTTTAAAACCTGCTTGATGTGGTGAATTGGGTTTTATTTGTGGGATCCATGGAATTGACAGCATTTTGGATCGCCTAAATGTCGAGGCATGCAAGACTCATTGACTTGCTCAAGGATAGACAATGGCACCGTGAATCCAGATGCGTAGGGGAAGAGTATTCCCAGGATTTTGCTTCGGGAGGATTAATGGGTCCATTGATCGGAGTGGTAGGAATTTCCTCGCCATTTGGCTCGGATCGTCAATGATGATGGTTTCGGGATTGTGGGAATGAGGGACTCTTCATCAGATGTGACTTCATCAAAGTTGATGGAAGTGCCTTGAGGTTCCGAATCATGGAGAGCTTTTCTTCGCCTATTGAGCTCTCTTTCGGGTTATGCAAAAGGTTCAAGAAGAGTTTTGGTGGAACTGCGGGTTCTAAGTTGTTTAAGGGGGTTGGTAGGGGGAAGTGGCAGTTGGTTATCACCTTCCATGATGAAAAGTGATGGGATTACAAACAAAGGTCACGAAGAAGGGGGATAGACTACGAGAAAGCTAAAAATGAGAAAAATTTACTTGATAGGAATCAAGTAAAGAAACCTAAACGAGGTGGACTACTAACTAGCTATTCTATTCCCACGCCGCGCCAAAACTTGATAACGCTACACGCGCTCGTTCGGGGTCAAAGGAACTTCCTTTCGTCGAGCAAGTTTTTCAACACCCCAGGCAATGAACCTAATCGTTGTAGTGTAGTATTAGGGTAAGCCACGGGTATTGATATCGCTCTCAGGGAATAGAAATGCTAGTGAGAAGTTACTACGCTAAGGTTGGGGTTGAGGAAGATTATTTTTATCTTTTATATTTTTTAAGGAAAGGAAAGGTACGAATCTCGGGGTTTGGATTGGGGGGTCGGTATTTCTACCGATTACTCTACTTATCTAATTATCTAATCTAAGGTGTATGTAGTCTATGTCTAATTATTGTGTGCTCGTATGATAGTTTAAAGATGTGTTTACTTAGGTTTTACTACTCCTTAATTATCTCCTATTGGTGGTTGAATTGTCACATCCTTATTCTTAGTTGCGTTGTGTGTCTAAGGTTGTAGGGTATCGCTTCTCCCTAACTCTTTGACCTTACCAAAGGGTCTCGTCTACAAAACCCACTAGGGATAATAAACTCTTACTCTAAGGCACTCTTTGGATGGTTTAGCTTACAACTACTCAAGGAGTTATATTCTAAGGTTCACAAAGATTTAATCAAGCATTAAGTACACAACGAATGACCTATCGCATTACTAGATCATTAATCAACTAAGATAAGAGACAACCAATCAATATTCAATAATTAAGTTTCATATTCCCTAATCAAACACACAAATAATCAAAGACATAATTGTATTAATGAAGTAAAACACTTATCTTGGTGTAAGATAGGGTTTGGAACCCTAAAATATCTGTACAAGACAACCTTGGTTTGGTTTAGGTTTTACTCCAAAAGACTACACACCAATACCGAAAATTCGGATTCTATATATAAGATTACACATGCGACGGCGCCACCTTATGTTTTGTGACCGTCGTGTCGCCATCATTAGGGTTTCGCTTGGCACGTTAGACTTTGACGGCGTCACCTTATGCTTGTGACACCGCCCTCTTGACCTTCGACGCCGTCTCGATTGCATCTAGGCCGCTTGAGTTCGACGGCCTACTCTTTTATAACTTGACGCGTCACTTGAAAATAGGAGTTTTGGCTTCGTCCCGTCACAAAATCCTCCGGCGTCACAGCGTATAAGCTGTGATGCCATCACCTTATGTTTTCAGCAGACTTTGATCGTCTCGATTCGACTTTGGCCATTTTCTTCAGATATTCACGCCTTTTCGTCCAAATAAGTGCCATTCAAAGATTTTGCCTTGAGAGACCTAAAAGTGAAAAGGAACGATATTAAGCAATAACGGATACAAAAGTGATCAAATAAGGGCTTAAACGACCCCTCAAAAAGGTACCTTTTAAAACCTTATCAGCCTTATACACAGGTACTGAAACTGACATTATTGTAAAGTGGTGTGTATGTTAGGCTATATAAGCCCTCTTAGACTTCACTAGGAGGGTGAGACTTGTGTGTGTATTTCACTTTCATCTTTATTAGTAAAACATTAGTTTTCCATTCTCTCTCAACTCTCCATCTCTAACCATGGATAACTTATACTTCCATCATACCCGACCTCCCGAATCACATAATCAACCTATTAACACGATCCTACAAGCCCGGCCTCCTGAATCACATAATCAACCTATTAACATGATCTTACAATAAACAAATGAATATCAATAGAATAAGTTTATGATATAATAAATACCAAAAACAAAACACAAATAACAAAAACAAAAAATATTTTTGATTGTAGGACCCGAATATGCGGTATCCAAATTAATCTGATACATCGTATTCAAAATTTGGGATACATCGTATCGCTTTTTGTAATGAGTTTATAACAAGCATAAAAACGATCGAGCAAGCTAAATTCACATAAAACAAAAAACCACAAACAAACAAATAAACACAATTTTCACTAAATCTACCTAATATCGAAACCGCTCCCCGATAAAAGTGCAAAAAAACTTGTTGTGTTAAATCTCGTTTTAATATTTTTGTAAACCGACTCAACAAGTAGACTAACACTACTGAGTAGTGTACCCGATCGTGTACAATATACACTTGGTATGACCAAGTCGTTCGAGAGGAGCAATGAACTAAGATGATATAATGAAAATGACCAAAATTTCAAAAACTCAAAGACATCGGAAACCACTTCGCACGCCACATCGGACTCAACACATGATGGTTTTAATCACAACGACGAAGCAGATGATTATGAGGAGGAAGAGGTTTGGGAAGTTCGACCAACGGGCTGAGACAAAGCTAAGAATAAATCGTCATCCTCCTCCATTCCTGCAGAAGCTTCAACTGCCGCACCTCTTGTTGATCGGTTAGTCGATAAATAAAAAACGCCGCATCGGGTTTCTTTTCCAAAAAGAAGGAAGCCCAAGAATCTTATTTAGGGTTGAAGCATCAACAAATATAAATGGAAGAAAGACACGTAAACAGCAAATGGATTTGGAACAACAGAAGATTGCACACAAGCAAAAAGAAGTTGAGCTGCAACGTCAAATGTTTATCTTTCAACGAGAAAAAAAGGGACAAAGACCTCATGTTTTATCATACTCATGATGACCATTTGACCGGAAGATAATGAGAGACGGTGTTGGAGATGAACCTAAAAATAAGAGAAAATATAATTTAGACTGTTACTTTAAGTTTTTTACTTATATTGTAATGTTTTTTTTTTTTTTTTTTTTTTTTTAATTTGAATGATTAAAGTAATATTTTTAAATATTAATGAAATTTTAGTTTTAGTGTTAAAAATGAAACGAAAAGAAAAAATGTGACCGCGGTCACCATTACGCCATTGGTCATGAAAATTTAATTTATATTGTAATGTTTTTTTTAATTTAAATTATTAATGTAATATTTTTTAATTATTAATAAAATTTTAGTTTTAGTGTTAAAAAATGAAAATGAAAAGAGAAAAATGTGACAGTGGGCATCATTACGCTAAGTTGGTCATGAAAAAAATTGTTAAAAAAGAATGCTGAGTTGACAATGATATGATAGTAGTAGGGCTGAGCATCGATCCAGAACCGACCCGAATCGACAAAACCGAAAACCCAAAATCATATAAAAGCTAAACCGAAACCGAACCGAATATGGTCGGTTCGGTTTGGTTTTGTGTCGGGTCTATCGGTTCGGTTCGGCTTACGTGTGTTTGTGCATGTGTTTTTCGGTTTTGGGTCGGACCGAACCGAACCGACTCCGACCCAAAACCGACCCGAAACCGAAAATCATAAAAATCAAAGCCGAAACCGAACCGAAAGGTTGTCGGGTTGGTTGGGTTTTTGTCGGTTCGGTCAATTTTGTCGGTCCGATTCGATTTTGAAGCTCAGCCCTAGTAGTGACCGCGGTTACGTGTGGTCACCATTTAGAGTTTGATCAAGCATATTTTATCTTATAAAAAAAGTAAACTATAGTAACATAGATACATATAAAGGCCTCACATATAAATACAAAGTAATAAATTTTGTTTTACAACCGTTATCAAACTGCTTCGACCTCCTTTCGAATATCCCTAAACGTAAAATCGAGACTACCCTCACCCATTGAATTTTGTTTTACATAACAACTACCAGTTGAGTATAAACGCAAAATTGATACTCCCTCACCCATTAAATTTTGTTTTATATAACAGCTACTCCCCTTGTGTTGTGGAGCCTCATCTTGGTTGCAATCAAAGGTAATTAGGAATTCAGTTCGCTTATGGATAAAAAAGTCTCTTATGTGTGTTATGTATTTTGTGCGATTTGGGTAATTAGGAATTCAGTTCGCTTATGGATAAAATTCTGATTTGTTTAGTAATAGTTGAATAGGACTCTGTTGACTCCATTATTGTCTCTACAATATGATTTTGACCATTTGAATGATAGCCTATGGTCAGTTTTCTATTCCTTATTTGAATTCATTAATTTACCTTTTTGTGTTTTCTGGGATGTCACAACTTGATATACAATCACATTATTTATTCTTTTAGTTTTAACATTGCTGAGTGCATTTGTAAAAGGAGTTGTTGTTCAACAAATTGTAGAATTAAGTTTTGAACCTGCTAAATACAGTTTACTTTTGTACTCGTATTAAAGTTGTTTAAGTTCTGTTTGCGAGTTCAGATACATTTCACTGTTTCAGAGGTTAAATTGTTTCGTTTTTTGTTTTTTATTTGATTCGATTGATTGTCATAGTTACCTGATTAGTTTAATTCTTGATGTCCTGCTTGTCCATGGATTTGGTTGTGGTGTATCGATTGTTGTAGTTGATATGATTTGGTTTAACTGATTATGGAGTTAGTTTTATGTTCATGTTTATTGTTTGATGTTCAAGTTTGTGCATTGATGTGGTTGGGTTGCTGTTTGAATCTGTTATAATCAGTTTGAGTTGTTTGACTAATTGTAGGCTTTTAGGGTTGAAATTTATGATTTTATGGTCACAATAGCTCACTTGTTAGATGAACAGGGCTTTTGAGGTTGTTAAATGCTATTATTAGAATATATGCATATGTTATATCGACATATTTGGTATTAGTCGTCACCCCTAAAGTAGCTTGCATTGAACCTCTAAGGTACCAAGTTAAGAAAGATGAACTTGGTTTAAGCTGTGTTAATTTCAACAAGTTATGTTGTTCAAGTGATCCCTTTGTTAAGCCTTCCCAAGTGCACCAAGTCTTCTATGTGCCAGATCCTATACAGGATGGTTTGCATTATGTGGTGAATAGGGTTCCAAGCGATCTCTTTGACTTTGAGGAAGAAAATAGTGAAAATGTAGGTGACTTGTACTGGTGCTAAGCTACTGAGAATAGGCTAGAATGTGTGGCGCAAACTAGTGAGCATGATAGTGAATTGTTGAGAAAATGATATGCCTCCTACTGTGTTTAATGCAAATGCAAGTTTAGCCGATGTGGAAGAAGTTAATGATATAAGCGACGAATCCGATTATGATGACACATTTTGGTATATGATGCCAGGAGATTAAGACAATGCCGGTGATATCTAATGAGAGTTATGTGATTAGAAATCATAAGAGAATCTTGTTTAAGTTAGTATTGTATAATGTTCTATTGTTACAATAAAGTAAGCTTTTAGTTATTTATACTTTGTATGCCTGTGATTTTTTGTTATTTGAACATCCCTTTTAGTTATCTTAACCAATCTTTTTGTTTATTTTCATGGTGAAACTGCGGAAGATTACCATGAAGAAGTTTCTGCAAGTGTTGGAGCGGCCAAAAACGTAACTAGTTTGCAACCTATAATCTTCTTACGAACAAATTGGTCTCGGGTATTTATATTTACCAAGCATAGGTGCATATTTTGTTTTAGTATAAACTAGGCGAGTACCCGTGCCTAGCGGCATCGGTTTCTAGCGGCACGCAATTAACGATATGCGATATTGTGGTAGTGTTTTGTATAACGTTCAAAATAGAACGTGAAAAGATCAAAATATAATTGCAAATAGTTGTAACATGTGAAATTCAACTCAAACAAAAATTCTTAACATGTCAAAGAACATATAACTATCTGTATTTGTAGCGTTGGGGAATTCCTAGCAGCAGCGTTGTATAATTTTGATAAAATCCGATTGCGTCGATCTTTTATTGTGTTAATTGTTAAATTTAATTTGTGTATCAAGAAATGTGAAAAACAAAAAAATGCATCTATTTCAAAATGAAGGAGAACATATCTTTTTAAATGGACATGTAATAAAGTGTTGCTAAAGTAAAATTATTAAATTGAAACAAAAGCTCGCTAGTTATTTTTAAAATCTTACATCTCCAATGGCATTTCTTAATTTTTTTTTCTTTCAATTTACACAATTCGATGGTACTTGTAGCTCACAACTCAACTCGTGTAAATCTGTACCCATTTTTATGCTATTCTTTCTTTTTCAATAAATAAATTTAAGTACAAGCATTATCTTTGAAAGAAGTCAAATAATCAAGTTTGTAAGTTTTGCCTTTACATGACTATCACCTTAAAATATTGCTTTAGTTATATGCTTTTCTTTCAAAGAAACTACTACTATACCTACACAACACAACATGTTAAAACTCATTATCCTTTAGTCGTATGCTTTTCTTTCACAGGTACCTACTTACTTACACAACACAACATGTTAAAAACCAATATCATGTCACATATCCTCATGCTTTTTCCACACATCCTCATGCCGTAGATAGAATTTTAAGTTCAATAATTTCCTTAGTTTAAATTTATTATGTAAGCTTGACAACCTGTTAGTCTTTATTTTTTTATGTGTTATTGCTCATATATTAAGTGAAATAGCTACATTATAATGAGAATACTTGTGCCATGAGAGCTATAAGGGTTTTGAGTGACTGATCATGTGGGTTTTAATTTGTTGCCTTTGAGATAAACGATGTTTCATCTACAGTCATAGATAACCCGTTAACAAATTAAGCTTCCGAGACCACATTCTTGCGATGAAAATACACTACATGCTATGATATGTCGTCACAGGTAAATTTTGCTCGAATTATGCATCATTCTACTTTGCTTGTAACATGGCTTTTGATCTTATCAATCATGTGGAAATTTAAATCATTGAACACTTGATCATATTGTTGATAGAAATGAATATTCAGATCAATACCATGATCATTGAAAATGTTTATAACATGCTACTTTGATAGCAACCACCATATACGTAAGAAACCAAATCTCTACACATTCTTTAGCATAATATATAAATTTAAAAAACTACATTAGAAAATGGTATGATTTACCTTTCTAAAACAATGATATGGTTTAGATGACCTAGGGTACTTGAGTTTCTTCGACTATATTTGGATCTATGTGATAAACATACTATGTCGAACACTTGCATAGTTGCATCTTTATTACTGTAATATACATATGAGTCAACATGGGGTTTATTTTTAAACATCTTTCTTCGACTTGGTCTGTATGTTAAAAACCTGCAAAGAAAACATGTGTTGAGAAAAATTTATATCTTCTACTAATCAATCTTTGTGTACTCGATGGAAACCCTAAATAAACAACAAAAAAATGAATAAACAATGAAATTGAAATCTACTAAACATGAAAGACATACCTTATTTTAAGGAGCAAACTACACAAAATTAACCATAGCTCCATCCCTTTTTTTATATCTATTCAATATGATGACACGATGACCTGAAACAAAGTAAACAGCAATTAATGAGATTAATGAAAAGTTACAAATTGAATGAGAGAAAAAGCAATTTGAAAGAAAGGAATGATCGAATACACTTACTAACACAACTTATTTGTCGTTTTACATAGCATTAACTAAAAGCAAGTAAGTTTAGTGTATTCTAGCAATTGACAACCACCAAAATTGTCTAATACCCTTTTGCAATTTCAGAGAAAAAGTTTAATTTATTATGTCTTGATAGGATAAACTTATTAAAAAAATAAAACAAGAAGTTTGTGCTCATCCAAACAAGAATAGCTACCGCCACTCATCTCATAGTCAACCATAAAATAAAAATTACTCAAACCAATCTGAGTTTACAATCAAATTTCATTACGAAATCAAAATACAACTGAAATTTAAAAATAGAATACATTTAATAAAGTACCTTTATTTCTAAAGATAAATAGATTACAATATTATGTGCTATCAGTGTTCAATTAATAAAGTACCTATATCGAATACATTTAAAAATAGAATACATTCCAAAGATAAATAGAGTCTTTATCTAGCCCAGGGTAATCCCAGAAACTGATACGTTTGATAGATGACATATTGGTTAACTACATTGGAATTTCTCTTGTACCAAAATTTAATATACTTAACTCCTCCAGTGAGGTGAGGTGTTTTACTTCTTCCGGAATTGACTCCCAATGACTCCAACCATACAAATCTAAAGACCGAAGGTTGCTCCTCAGCTTCTCTAACCCTTTGAGACTTGGGAAACAATTAAGCTCCTTCATGAATGGCCCAAGTTCTAACGAATTTAACAAGGTAAGACTGTCAATTCCTCTAGGCACGGAAGTCAGTTTTTCACAATTTCTAATCACCAGTTCCCTCAAAGAACCACCAAGGTTGTGCAAATCGGGTATTTTTAAAAGACCAGGACATCTGTTGTTTTTTAAAACTTCAAGAGATGTGAGCCCTTGTAAACTCCGAATGGACTCGAGATTTGTGCATCCGTAAATAATTAAATTAACAAGAGGATGGGGATAATCTTCATTTAAGAGGAAGATCTTCGGGCAATCTTCTATGTACAACGTCTCGAGCACAGGCGATATCATCGTTGAGGAGTTCGTTGCTGCACCTATCCACTTTTTCAGCCTTTTCATACCACGTAGTTCGAGCTTTCTCAACGATAGAGATATGGGCTCACTTAATTCTAGGCCAGAAGAGCTACTTAAACTTTTCAAGTTGTCCATATCCTCCAACACAAGATTACGAAGAAGTGGCAGCTTCAAAACCATTGGAAGACTGAAGACGTTGCGACATCCGGATAATGTGACATCCACAAGCTTGTCAAGGCGAAACCATTCCCCTCCGGTATTGGTTGACATTTTCATCACCCACTCAAGAAAACAATCATTCGAATAGTTTTCGATTGTCAAGCTTTTCACATTTGCATGGGTTTGCAAGCCTTCCAATATATCCTTGTCATTCTGCAACACACCGTCATTGCTTTCCTTCCAAGAGAAACCTATCTTGTATAGATTTCTCTTTCCAACTAAATCTGCCTGGATAGCTTCTTCTTTGCTGCTAACTTCTTCAAGATTGGAAATGTCAAGCTTCCTCCCAAGGTGTTTCAAACGGCCTAGCTCTTCAATCTGACATCCTTTCTCTCGACCCACACTAAAGTAGGACAATGTTCGTAGAGAAGTCAACTGTCCCACGTCCTTAGGGGATCTAAAAAAAAATTTAGACTCAAGATGTTGTAGGCTTATCAAATTCCGCATGCCTTCTGGGAACTCCTTCAAACCGTAACCCAGCTTCAATGTTTGCAGATGATGAAGTTTACTAATAGATTTCGGAATAACACGGATATAGATACCTGATAAATCAAGATACCTCAGATGGACCAAATCTCCAATTGACTCATCTATCCTTGTTTCTCCATTGCCAGTTAACTTTAAGACACGCAGACACTTGAAAACTTGAAATGAAATCTCCTTCCCTGTTCCTTTCAGAAACAACGTGTGCAAACTTCTACTTCCCGTTTCCTTTATGAATTTATACAAAAGTGAAATGTTGTCTTCTTCTTGGTACACAAATAGATGTTTTAAATGAGGGTTGTGTACTTTATCGCTACTCGGAACCAGCAAACACAAGCTTTCATCAGCCGAAATATGTAAAGAAAGATCATGAACTCGATCATGCATCTTACAACTATACACGTAACCATACTCATCCATTTCAACATCTTGGAACAAGGAATTGCTTACCAAGATTTTGAAAATATCATTTCCACATCCTCCATATCACGGTTTCTCGTGCCATCCACTGAAGCAACCCAATGCCGTCCAAAGTTGGATAAGTTCTTCCCTTTCCGTGACTGTGTCCTTCTCAAATATTGAACAATATGCAAAGCATTGCTTTGAAATCAAATCCGGCAAATTATCAAAGCTTAGTTTCAAGATGCTTAGAACCATGTCACCTTCTTCTTTACCACAAACCATGCTTTCTTGGACGGACAACCACTTATCTTTGTCACTACTGTAATTTTGCAACATGCTTCCTATTAACTTTATTAACAATGGCAAACCACCACATTTTTCCACAATAACACGCCCTAGCTTCTCCAATTCTGGCAACGGATTTGCTCTTTCTTTAAGCATGAACCAACCATCATCATCTGAAAGACCTTGCAAAGTACGAGAATTCTTTTTCATATAATTCGTTCCGATTTCAAGTTTTCGTGTGGTGACAATAATACCATTTCCATTTTGTGAATTCACGTTTACCATACAACTCCTGAAATCGTCCCAGTATGTCCTCTCTTCGTCCCAGACATCATCCAAGACTAGCAAATATCTCTTTGATCCCAACTCTTCTCGAAGCTTTGTAATCAACTTTTCGATGGTTGGTGACTCACATTTTATCGGTTGGGATTCATAGATCATTTCGAAGTCTTTGATGTCGACCTTATGCACACACATAACCAAACTTTGACATCAAAGTGTCTCGGATTTTGGACTATTGTAGACCGACTTAGCTAAAGTGGTCTTCCCAATCCCACCCATTCCCACAACGGGAATGATCGTAAGTTTTTCTTCTTTTGTGGATTCCGTTAAAAGCTCAATAATTTGCAGTTCGTCGTTCTCCCTCCCAACAATTTTGAATTCGTCTAAATACGAGTGAGTCTCGTTACGAAGACTATTTGGAACAGGGCCTTGTTGTTCAATTTGTAGTCCTAACTCGAGTGCGTGTTTGTTGATCTGTGACAACTTCGTAATAATGTTTTCAATCTTATGACCCATTTCTCTACGAAATGAAAACTTTTTCAAACTCGGGCGACAGCGTATCTTTCTAGTTGTGTGATCTCGTTTCTTTACCTCACGCCTTAACACTTCATACTCAACCTCATCCAACAGATCATCGACCGCTTACACACGTTTTAATTTGTTTTGACCAGATGTCACAACCTTTGAACCCTTTTGTCGCTCGGCATCACGTAATTTGGCCCAAATCATCTCCAAATTGTTATGAAGGATATTCAAATTATCTGTGAAACCCCAAGCAATGGCAAATTCATTAGCAGCCAATGAAAATGCCTTTTCCAGTATCACCTCGGCGGCAGCAGTTACAAATGCCTCAATCATTTTCACTGTTAAGAAAAACAGAAAGAAAAAAAATGAGGAAAGTCATAAAAACTTTCAATTTTTTTTTTAAATTAAATAAATAATCATTTTACCCCTAACACTTTCCTTAAAACGCATCCTACAGCTTTTGTCATAAAAAAAAGGGTAAAATTAGCATCAAAAGTTACACTAATGAAGAAAAAAAAAAGTCATAATAAAGCTTCTTTTATACATTTATAATAAATATATATTTATTTAAATTTTTACAAGACTTGAAGATGCTTTAATCTATATACTTAATGAAAAAAAATACACAAAAGTGATGATGTAGATCTGCAGAATTGCCATTAATCGTCCATTTTAAATTTATTCAATTTGAGCAAAGTGAAAAATAAAGAGTTCTCCACGACAGGTATTAAGGTCAAGGAAACAGAATTTTCAGATTATTTGGTTGTCGGCAGACCTCTTGGAATAACTTATTATATCACTCTCTACGGAAGCTTTTGCGGGTTCTTTATTTATACTTGTTTCCTTATTTACAAATGTATGTGGCTATTGGGTAGCCGTTCAAGTTCATGTATTTAAACTCGTGATTGATGCAAAGAAATTTGAAGCATTATATTTCACTGAAATTGCATGGTTTTTTCAAATGTTGTTACAGCAAAAGACTTGGCTGTTGGTAGTAGGGATATCAAAATTGGTGAGTTGGTTGATATGCTAAAAAGTTCTGATTTTGTGTAAAGGTTTAGTATCGGTTGGGGTAAACATAAATAAAATTTGTCAACTAGAAAAATATGAACTGAACTTTACAGGAAATGAAGCTGTGTTATCTATTAAGACTATACAATATGGGTAACTTTTGATATATTTTTATCAAATGCCCATGAGGTAAAAAGCTTGATACATGACATATACAATACCAATTGATACAAAAATATAAACAGGAAGGATCAAGAGTCTTATAAAGAATCTAAGATTGATTATAGCCACATTTTACAAAAACAACTGCAAAATAACACTTAGGTGATGTTTGTTTATTAAGAGACTTGAATTGAATATGGTTCGCATATCTGAATCTGTGGCTTAAATGTCTGAATCTGATTCCATCTTAATGTGAATAAGAGGCCGAGAAATCTGAATTTGACTCATATAAAGTGTTTGTTTTTGTAAAAAGTTGTCAAAATTTGTTAGATTATCATGAAAATTTTAGCCCATCACAAAACAAGACTTGATATCGACACAAAAATAAAACGAGTTTTGGTTGTGGTTACATGAGTGGTTGACATGGGCAACTCGTACAATAAGGAGGTCATGTTTGGGTTAACATTCTCAACCTGTCAAAATGTGTTTGGATTATCTTATAATGTTTCAATACGAATTGTCACCCATAACTATTATCATCTTGTACGTTCTTTTTTTAACAAAAAATATGCGGTGATTTTATTTAAAGGTACTTTCAATATGAATCGAAAAGTCCAAACAAGAACAGGAAAAAAAAATATGGGGCATTAAGAGGTGTTAAGACACCTTTTTAACATCTAGTTCAATAAGAGTTTTTAGCCTCTTATTGGATCTTAATGACAAAGAAAAAACAAACGCACTTTTTTATCCAAACATCTTAATACGTCTAACTGAGTTAGATTAAAAGGTTATTAAAAGGTTTTCAGAAAAAACAAACGCAACCTTAGTAACACAGCTCTTTTGTCTGTTTACATAGCGTTAACTAAAAGAAAAAAAATTGGAAATTAACAACCACCAAATTAAAAAATTGTCTAATACAACCTTTCCAATTTCAAAACAAAAGTTTCATGTATTATGTTTATGAGAAATGATAGAGGACTCAAACTTGGCACAATTTTTGCACCTAAATTTAAGTGTCATCATCCTGATGGGTTGTAAAGTAAGTGGGTCCACGTATGCAACCATCGTGGATGATGCTACTTGATTTAGATCTAAAATTAGGCCTAAGTTTAGGTCTCAGATCATTCTCTATGTTTATAATAGGGATTGAGTCGTAGAATAGCAACGTCTTTTCAAGTGTACCATTCTGCACGTGTACTTTTAAGTGTAGAATATCAATGTCTTTCATAAGTGTCCTGTTTAGTGCGTGTCTTTTTTAAGTTGTAGATAGAATGTACTTTCCATAAGTGTTCCAATTTGGTGCGTCTTCCATAAATGTTCCAATTTGGTGCGTCATCCCACGTACTAAATTGGAACACTTATGAAAAGTACATTGCTATTCTACGATTTAAAAAGTACGCGACTAAACTAGACACTTATGAAAAGTACATTGCTATTCTACGCCTTAAAAAAAGTACACGATCGAATGGGACATTTGAAAAACGCGTTATTCTACGACTCAATCCCTTTATAATAATATGATAGACCGATAAACTCATATAAAAAATGAAATAAGAAGTTTATGCTTATCCCAATAAAAGTAGCTAACAGTCAACCATAAAATAAAAATTACTCAAACCAATCTCAATGAATCTGAGTTTACAATCAAATTTCATAACGAAATCAAAATACAACTCGATCTAACAAGGCGATCAATCGAGTATAACTTCGCTGCTTAAACGGACATTTAAACACAGAATACATTTAATAAAGTACATTTATTTCCAAAGATAAATAGATCAAGTCAACTGTCACTATCAAACCGCTCTCGTAAATTCTTCAAGTCTAAATAGACAACCTCTGCTTCTGTTGGCGCTCCCTTCAAAACAAAGTCTTTATCTAGCCCACGGCAGTCATAGAAATAGATACGTTTGAACTGTTATAAAAAGCTCGCAAAGGTCCCGCAAAGGCCTCGCAATAGCGTGAGGCTTGGTCATGCCGCCACGTCATGCCGCTACACCGCCTTATGCCACATGTTTTTGTAAACTCGATATATATGAATTCTAATATGAATATATAAATATTTTCGTACTTTGTGCCGCCTTATTTCACGCCTTATAAATGCAAAAGCTTCGCCTTGGCCGCAAAGGTGTGAGGCTTGGTCATGCCGGCACGCCACGCCTCACGGTATTCGTAACCTTGCGTCTGGTAGATGACATATTGGTTAACCAGATTGGAATTTCTCGTATACCAAAATCATATATATATAAAAACTCCAGTGAGGTGAGGTGTTTTACTTCTTCCGGAATTGACTCCCAATGACTCCTACCAAACAATTCTAAAGCTCGAAGGTTGCTCCTCAGCTTCTCTATCCCTTTGAGACTTGGGAAACAATCAAGCTCCTTCCAGAATGGCCCAAGTACTAACTCCCTTAACAAGGTAAGACTGTCAATTCCACTGGGCACGGAAGTCAGTTTGTCACAACTGTAAATCGTCAGTTCCCTCAAAGAACCACCAAGGTTGTGCAAATTGGGTATTCCTGAAAGACTATCACAGTATCTGATATCTAGAATTTCAAGAGATGTGAGCCCTTGTAAACTCCGAATGGACTCGAGATTTCTGCATTCCCAAATCTCTAATTTAACAAGAGGATGGGGATAATGTTCATCTAAGAGGATGATTTTCGGGCAATCTTTTATGAACAATGTCTCGAGCCCAGGCGATATCATCGTTGAGGAGTTCGTTGCTGCATCTGTCCATTTTTCCAGCCTTTTCATACCATTTAGTTCAAGCTTTCTCAACGATAGAGATAAGGGCTCACTTGATCCAAGGCCAACAGAGCTACTTAAACTTGTCAAGCTGTCCATTTCAAACAACACAAGATCGCGAAGAAGTGGCAGCTTCCAAACCATTGGAAGACTGAGGACGTTGCGACATCCAGATAATGTGACATACACAAGCTTCTCAAGGCGAATCCATTCCCCTCCGGTATTGGTTGACATATTCATCACCCACTCAGGAAAACAATTACTCGAATAGTTTCTGATTGTCAAGCTTTTCACAATTGCAGGGGTTTGCAAGCCTTCCAATATATCCTTGTCCTTGTGCCTCACACCCTCATTGCTTTCCTTCCAAGATAAATTTATCTTGTATAGATTTTTCTTTCCAACTAAATCTGCCTGGATAGCTTCTTCTTTACTGCTAACTTCTTCAAGATTGGAAATGTCAAGCTTCCCCCCAAGGTGTTTCAAACTGCATAGCTCTTCAATTTGACATCCTTTCTCTCGACCCACTCTAAAGAAGGACAATGATCGAAGAGAAGCCAATTGTCCCACGTCTTTAGGATAGATAACATCCGTTTCAAACTCGAGATGTCGCAGGCTTATCAAATTTCGAATGCCTTCTGGAAATTTCTTAAACTCAGAACACCCAAGCAGCTTCAAAGTTTGCAGCTGGTGAAGTTTAGTGATAGATTTTGGAAGAACTTCGATATCAGTATGCGACAAATCAAGGTACCTGAGATGCACCAAATTTCGCATGCCTTCTGGGAACTTCTTCAACTTAGAACACCAAAGCAACTTCAAAGTTTGCAGCTGGTGAAGTTTAGTGATAGATTTTGGAAGAACTTCGATATCAGTATGTGACAAATCAAGGTACCTGAGATGCACCAAATCTCCAACTGAATCATGTATCCTTGTTAGTGAAATGGAACTTAACTTTAAGATACGCAAACACTTGAAATCTTGAAATGATATCTTCGTCACAACTCCTCTCAAGAAAAGCGTGTGCAGAGTTCTATTTGCCATGTCCTTTAACAAATTGCTGTCTTTTTCTTGGTACAGTGATAGATGTTTTATGTGAGGCATTTGTACTTCGGCGCTAGTCTGAACAGGTAAACGTAAGCTTTCACCATCTGAAACATGTAAAGAAAGATCATGCACTAGATCATGCATCTTACAACTATAAACATTACCATACTCATCCTTTTCAACATCTTGGAACAAGGAATTCCTTACCAAGATTTCGAAAGTTTTATTTCCCACATCCTCCATATCTCTGTTTCCCGTGCCATCCACTTGAAGCAACCCTAAAGCCATCCAAAGTTGGATAAGTTTTTGCTTTTTCAAGACTTTATCCTTCTTAAAGATCGAACAATATGCAAAGCATTGCTTTGAAATTGAATTCGGCAAACTGTCAAAGCTTAGTTTTAAGGTGCTTAGAACCATGTCACCTTCTTCTTCACCCCAAACCATGCTTTCTTGGACGGACAACCACTTATCTCTGTCACCGCTATAACTTTGCAACATGCTTCCTATTACCTTTACTAACAATGGCAAACCACGACATTTCTTCACAATATCACGCCCTATTTCTTCCAATTCTGGCAACGGTTTTGCTCTTTCTTTAATAATGAACCAACCCTCATCATCTGAAAGACCATGCAAAGTACATGAATTCTTTGTCATATCGCTTGTTCCGATTTCAAGTTTTCGTGTAGTGATAATAATGCCATTTCCATTTTGTGAATTCACGTTTATCACACAACTCCTGAAATCATCCCAGTATGTCCTCTCTTCGTCCCAGACATCATCCAGGACCAGCAAATATCTTTTTGATCCCAGCTCTTCTCGAAGCTTTGTAATCAAATTTTGGGTAGTTGGTGGCTCACATTTCTTATCCGTTAGGGATCCATAGATAATTTCCAGAAGTCTATTGATGTCAACCTTAACCGACACACACAACCAAGCTTTGACATCAAAGTGTCTCTGGATTTTTGGATCATTATAAACCAACTTTGCTAATGTGGTCTTCCCAATCCCACCCATTCCCACAATGGGAACAATTGTTAGCTTTTCTTCTTTTTTTGATTCCGTTAAAAGGTCCACTATATGTTGTTCATCTTTCTTCCTCCCAACAATCTTGTATTCGCCTAAATACGAATGAGTCTGCTTAGGAAGACTATTTGGAACGGGGCCTTGCGGTTCATTTTGTAGTCCCAACTCGAGTGCTTGTTTGTTGATCTCTGACAACTTCGTGATGATGTTTTCGATTTTATGACCCATTTTTGTACGAAATGGAAGTTTTTTCTGAAAGGTTTATGGATAATTATTAATATTAGTATGACCGGATTCGAACTCGAGACTTCGGGATTGCACACATTACGTATGAGAATCAATGTATAAATAATTAATATATAAAATGTTATATTTAATTATTTGATCACTTAAATAAATACTTAATGATATTTAATATTTGACGAGTTTTGATTATCGGTCATTAAATGTCAACGGGATATGAAGAAAAGTTAACAAGCCAAGAAGGTTTTAGGAACTCTTTTGGGCTTGTGTTTGGTCGAATTATGGAATCCCACATGGGATCCATAGCAATCTTGACATCTACCATAAGGCTATAAATACATCCCATGTATTCATCCTTTGGTACACTAGATTTCAATAGAAGGCCAAACTTCTTCTTTCTTCTCTCTTGTTCTTGGTCGACAAAGTGAATCCCCATTGTAAGGGATTTACAAGTGACCTTGAGCATAACAAAGGTGTTTGGTTAATCTATTGTGATCAAGAACCTAGCTTTTCTCATTGATTCGCTACTAATACGTGTGTACAAGAACGAAGAGCAAATACACTTGTGTTTGCATATCTTGGGTATTCGATTTTGATGTGGTCGAATTATATAAACCCTAATTTATTAGGGTTTAAGGTTTCTTGGTATTTGATCTTAATTGGGGTTTTTCCATAAACCCTAATTGTATTGATTCGCAAAAGGTACGCATGTTCTTTTAATTCGGTTAATTAATTTACAAGTATTATTCCTATTACTTCCGCTGCATGCTTTGATGATGTTTACTTGTTTTCTATAATTGTTATGATTAGTAAAACCCAACGGTGGCATCACGAGCCGTTAATATGTTGTAATTAATTATCAAACACATAAAATTGAATCTTTATGATTATTATATGCTTTTATGGTTTCTAGGGTTTTGAAAATTGGAACCCTAATTTTTTATTAATTGGGTCGATTACCATTAATTGTTTATTAGGTTTTATTTTTGTAAAACTTGTAGAAACCCTAGGATTGCATGTATATTTTATGTGGTTTTCATGAATAATTGTTATGTGCCATGATTATATGCGTATCTTGGGATTATAATTGTTATGAGGAATTCATGGTGGAACATGCATGTTTTGCCATGGATTATTGTTTTGATAAATTGTTTAGTGATATTCACATGTTTATTTATTTGATAATTATTGAATTGGGAAGACCTCAATTATACTAATAAAAATTAGATTATGTGCTATTTGGTGTACTATTGACTTTGGCTTACGCAATCGACTTGTCGATGTATGTGGCTCATCTACCTTGTAGTTGAAAGCCCTAGTTGATGTATGCATTATTTAACGCCTAGAATTGTTTATTAGGTTTTATCGAAATAATTATGCATGTGGCTAATTGTTTTTACATATGTTAATTGTTAAGTTATATGTATATTATTTGAGTGTGTTTAATTTTTATTAAAATGCTTTTTTGTTTATATAATTGTTTGACATGTTAGTAAGCAAAAAAGGTTTTTATGAATAGAAAATTAAATGGACTAAATAATGGCGAAACTGATTTGTTATCTAAGAATTAATTCTTGAACTTTTAATCGATTGATGCGATTGTACTAAATGGTTAGAACGGCTCACCCACTAGAACAAACTAAAAGGGGTTAAAAGAAGTGCTTACATCACACCGAAAGGATGTCTAAGGTTATGCAACACTTACGGTCCTCACGCCTCCGTGAGTTCGATTGGAGCTACCTAGTATAACCATTCTATGTACGAAGCATCTTAGTGCAAAGTTGTAAGTTTCTCAACGATCGATTAAAACTTTGTAGAATTTAATCTTAGCAAATTAAAATCTTATGTAAGGTTTTGAAAATATTTTGTTATAAAGTTGTATGCATGCTTCTTTATACATAAGTTTTGATTACACGTCAAAATTTGTACCCTTTAAATTTAAGTTTATGCCATCTAATGATATGAAACACTTGAAGTTGTAATTTAGTTATGTGAGACCTTGATCTAGATTACAATGACAAGGTGAATTATTTTGTTGTGTGAGACCTCGACAATGATTTGCGCTTTAAATTAGACAACTTAATTAAGTTAGTTAGTGAGACCTATGACTTAAGGCATAAGATGGGATAAAACATGCTTACGTTTTGCATTAATTGTTTTGGCAAAATTGTAAATCCCATATTTTCTAGGAATTGAAAACTTGTTTGTCAATTATTGTTCTTCGACAATTACCTATTCTATACTTTCATCACTAGCAGATCAACTGATGTGGTGAAACTATGATAATGAGGGTCCTAGATTCAAGGAAAATTCTATGGTTAATATGAATATTAACCTAAGGGTATTTTATTTTCTTGAAAGATTTAATTATCGAAAATACTAAAAATTGAATTTTGTTAATTCTTTTGATTGTATTAATGCAACATTAAACCGTAAACGTAGTTTGGGCTTTGTAAATTGATCTAGTTCGTTTTCAAACAAATGTTTGATCAAGAAAATTTACTAAAAGACAAACATAAACTCTTTTCCATGGAAGAAGGTGAGACTCAATCCTATTCCTTTCATGATTGAGAAGGTATGATAGAACATTAGAATTGTCTAAATTCTAATATAACTCATAGCAACTTTAATAGTTAAGAAAATTGCACACCATGTTTTCCTTAAGAGATTTCATTACCCTCTGTTGGTGATTGAATTCTTATATGACATTTTGGTCAACTAGAAAACATGTTTGACATTATATGAGTTATTACATTAGAATCTAGACTAATTACCGCAAAATTGGTAAAAGACAAACTAGTATATTTTATCTAGTTGTTTTGATTTGACAAATTAAAGGTGCTACACACCATTGTGGGGATAGTAGACCCATTGAGGAAGAAATTGCATGCTCAATTTTTCAAGTTAATAGCATTGATGGATGATCCATCATCTACGAGTAGAATACACTCTTTTAGTACCTAAGTAATTGTTACGAATGGTATTACAAAGGGGTAGCAACGTAATAGCACGCTATTTTCAACGGTTAATGAAACACTTACAATGTTGTCAAATCCGGTGGGAGTATGGTGTATTCTTGAATAAGACATTATTGTAAAGTTGTCTAATTCAGGTGGGAGTTACAAGAGTTATTATCTTGGTAGTAACTCGATTATTTCTAGATTTTCTTGAAATAATACATTACGTTCAAAATGTAGACATTCATATTCTCAAGGATAGTCATGAACGCTTCCTTGATAAATTAAGTGCTCCTACATCTACTTGTAATGCTTATATATCTATGACACTATCATATTGCTCACATAAACAAACGAATGTCATGGTGTTTATCTTCTATATGATGTTGTTCTATACACAAGTGGGAGAAGTATTTATTGTGTGCAAAGGAACAACATATACAAATATGATTAATACATTCTCTTGATTGTAAGGAAAGAGATTAACGTTCTAATAAGATTGACTTGTTTAGAACATGTGTCAAGATTATAACATAGACTACTTTTATGTCTTATGTCATTCATAATATAGAAACACTTGAAGTTACATTTTAGTTTAAGTGAGATCTTGGCTAGATTGTAATCTCGAGGTAAATCTCCACTTGTCGTGAGATCGGGCGTGGATGTTTTTGAGCTTTTTAAGTTGGACACTTCATGGAATGACATAAATAAATAAAGTAATTTAATACTATCTTAAATATTTATGTATTTTTAGAATGACATAAATAGATAGAGTAGTATATTAACTTGAAAATTAATTAATTGAAACCATGGTGTGGTGTTCATAATAACTTTAAATTATACATGGTTATGTGTTTCTGTATAAAACTCACAAACATGAAGTCTTTTAAAGACTTAATAATATAAAGTAAGATACTATAACTGTTATGTCTTTTGACTTGGTCAAAGAATACTCATGTTATAAAGCATGCAATTGGCTTGGATATTCTATTATACCATTAAGTTGACTTAGTTGGTAAATAGGTAGGCCAAAAGGAATATGTTTATCTTAAATATTGTTAGATTGTCTTACAATATTAATTCTAATGAAATCTGTATGTATATGGAATGTTCGATTAGAAGAATCAAACTTTTGTCATATTGTTTGATTCAAGATAACTATATCCTCTTTTCTTCCAAAAGTTATCAAGGTTAGAAAATTGAGTATTGATTGGATATACTTAATAAAACTCAAACCTAGAAGATTAATAAGACACCATTTTAGTATGGAATGTGATGAATCACATTGAGTCTTATATTGAAGTTCTGATTTGTTAAAACTACTTATGGAGTAGGTTATTATTGAACAAGATTTACGAACTGTCAATGTGTTTTGCAATATCCCAAAAAGAAAACAATTTGGTGTTGTTCTACTTGCTAAAGTATTTATAAATAGTCTTTAAATTACAAAAGCAAGTGGGAGTTTTGTTTAGATCTTGAAGAGATTAAATTACAATTACAAAACACATAATCTTCTGAAATACACTAGTAAATATCATGATGAGGTCAAATATGATAGACCTCAAGATGGTGGAATTCTCATTCATAGATCCGCAAGGATATCTCAGATATTTGATATGATGAGAAATATGAATTACGGGATTGTGGTAAACACATTAATCATAATGATATATTACTTAATATTGAATTGTGGTAAAATTATTCATACTATGAATGACAAGATCTCGTTCATAAAGATAATCAACTTTGAAACTTGGTTTATCTTAATAGTAATGAGTTTCTTCAAAAGAAGGAAAACCCTAGTGGTTTAAATCTTTGTGTAGAAATCATATGGACAAAATTGTACATGTGTTTAATGCATGACTTGTGACAAGATTATTAATCACACTTAAACAATTAATTGTGATTGAGTATTCTTTCTTTGGCACATTAAATATATAATGATTATGATTGTCATACTTAATTTCATTAATATGAAATCTGACAATGAATATCAAAACTCTTTCTTGTGTGATTGCTTTTGCGAGGACGATAAGTAATACAAATGAGTTTTATGAATTCACATAATCTTTGAAAATGTACAAACTGCAAGAATCCATGAATGGATATATGCATGCATCTAGGAGATGATTCTTATGTTTAACTATTAAATCCTAGTTTTGGTTTAAAATTAAAATAAGATAATTTCTAAGTATTCCTGAAAGCTAGTGGGAGTATTGTGTTTATTTTCTTTAAATCTTATATGTTGTGGGTAGTAACATTCCATCTAAGCTAAATGTTAAGTTTTAGTTTGGAATGGAACTTCACATGAAAGATTTAGAAAATAAGACATACAACCTTGGAGTATATGTTTATTGTTAGTAAACATGGGTATTAAATTAATGAGTCTAATAGAACATGATATATCATTTGGAAAATGGATATGTAGAACATGAATTAAATCTTTGTTTGACATAAGGATTTTCATGTACATCATGTTATTGTTGTATCATGCTTGAATGCAAGTTGATTTGACAACATTGATATCTAATGAAGTTATTAGATAACTAGTGTAATGAATATTCTAATAGAATATGTTTGAATCTAGAATTACATTCTCACCTGGATTTGCTCTCAAAATTCTATGGATGAGCAATACAACAATTGTTGCGAATTGTCATAGCCAACAAACTTGAAAGTTTGGAAGGCATCAAACATTACACTATAGATATTGAAGTTTACGGAGATTTTAAAGAGCATATTGTTGTTTGTATACAATGATCTTGGTTTAATTGAGATGACACTCAATACTAGTCATGGGAGGATTTCATCCTTGAAAATGGCCATGTCAACTAGTTGTGCTTAACTAAGAGCATAGTTGCATTATACAATAAAGAATAAGAATACTTTAAACTTTAAAATTGTTTGAAAGTTTGATTGTCATAAATAGGTGCTTGAGGATGTCACACACTTTATGAAATATTATGGCAATATCAAGATATTTTGAATGCACACATCAAGAACTTCACTAGTTGAATTCTTGAAATAAGTATTCTCAAAATTCGATAGATCAAAGTTAGTTGAAATTATCTTGTCAACAAGTATGATTGTCATTACTTGAGGCATAATTCATTAACAAATATTATCATGCATCGATCTATTTAGTATTTGGATAAGGGATGTTATGAACAAATATTATTTAAATGAAATAAAATATTGGTTATGTTTATTTTCATTTTCTTAATATTATATCCTATATTTGCATGTTTAATCCGTGAATAACTTATGTTATTCTAAAGTCCGTTGTCGATCAATGATGTGAATGTCATTGAATTAAGACAATCTGAGTTTTGTAGAATATACTTTAAGTATATTGATCGTGAGACATGCCAATTACATGATATTCAATGAATTGAATATAGACGAGATCCCAACTTTACATGATGATACTTTTGGATCTTTGTCATTAAGTATATCATGAAGTGTTTATCCTCGGACTTGAGATACGGATAATATTATTATGAATGTAGTGCACTTGTGTAAGATAGTCTAACGCTATCCGTGAATGGTAGTTATAAGGGCTATTTTCAAGTGTTACAAAGTTCATGAGTTATGTTTGTAGTCAAGAGAATTTGTTCCTTTGAATTTGTTTAAAGCATAATACTATATTTAGGCCCTCGTAGGATTGGCAAGATGTTTGTAAGGCCTTACCCAAGATCTATCCGGAATACGTTCGAGATGATTTGGTAATCTTGTTCAATCGAATACAACGAAATGAATATTAACTTATGAAATGACTTGATCCATATTCATAGTTAATGTAGTATTAGTAACAAAAGGATAAGTAAAATGATGAATCATTAAATGGTTTTCAGGAGACCATACTCGATTCGATCAGGGGCATTGGCGTGTTAAAGCTAGACTAACCAATGTCATTACTATATTAAGTAATATCCAAGTGGGGTGAAAGGTTTATGGATAATTATTAATATTAGTATGACCGGGATTCGAACTCGAGACTTGAGGATGATCGCACATTACGTATGAGAATCAATGTATAAATAATTAATATATAAAATGTTATATTTAATTATTTGATCACAAATAAATACTTAATGATATTTAATATTTGACGAGTTTTGATTATCGGTCATTAAATGTCAACGGGATATGAAGAAAGTTAACAAGCCAGAGAAGGTTTAGGAACTCTTTTGGGCTTGTGTTTGTCGAAATTATGGAATCCCATGGGATCCATGCTAATCTTGACATCTACCATAAGCGCTATAAATACATCCCACGTATTCATCCCTTACACACTAGATTTCAATAACGCCAAACTTCTTCTTCTTCTCTCTTGTTCTTGGTCGACAAAGTGAATCCCCATTGAAAGGATTTACAAGTGACCTTGAAAGCATAACAAAGGTGTTTGGTTAATCTATCGTGATCAAGAACTAACTTTTCTCATTGATTCGCTACTAATACGTGTGTACAGAATCGAAGAAAGAAATACACTGTGTTTGCATATCTTGGGTATTCGATTTTGATGTGGTCGATTATATAAACCCTAATTTATTAGGGTTTAAGGTTCTTGGTATTTGATCTTAATTGGGTTTTCCATAAACCCTAATGTATTGATTCGCAAAGCGCACGCATGTTCTTTTAATTGGTTAATTAATTTACAAGTATTATTCCTATTACTGTTGCGTGCTTTGATGATGTTACTTGTTTTTATAATTGTTATGATTAGTAAAACCCAACATTTTCAAACTGTGGGGAATATGTAGCTTTATAGTTCGTGATCTCGTTTTCACCTCATGCCTTAACACTTCATCAGAACCTCATCCAACAGATCATCGACTTCGCCACCACATCCTTTAGTCGTTTAAGCCACACATCACCCCTCAGAACCTTTCGGCTCAACATCACGTAACCGGGCCGAATAATCTTTATCTTGCCATGAAAGATCTTCAAGTTTTCAATAAACCCCAAGCAATGGCAATTTCGTTAGCAGCTAATGAAAATGCCTTTTCCAGTATCACCTCGGCAGCAGCAGTTACAAAGGCCTCAATCATTTTCACTGTTCACAAAAACAAGAAAGAAAAAAAATGAGGAAAGTCATAAAAACTTTCAATTTTTTTTTAAAATTAAATAAATAATCATTTTACCCCTAACACTTTCCTTAAAACGCACCCTACAACTTTTTTCATAAAAAAAAAAGGTAAAATTAGCATCAAAAGTTACACTAATGAAGAAAAAAAAAAATCATAATAAAGCTTCTTTTATACTTTATAATAAATATATATTTATTTAAATTTTTACAAGACTCGAAGATGCTTTAATCTATATACTTAATGAAAAAAAAAAAAAAAAACTATTTATCTCATCGATTAAAAAAAGTTTTGAGTAACTTATTTGATCAAAAAAGTTATTCTTTAACCATTCCGCTAGAGATTGTCTAACTTCTTCAAAAATATTACTCGCAACTGTTTAAAAGATGTTTAAAGAGTAGATCTTGCGGGAGCTTATCTGATTTTGGCCTATATATAATAAGATCGATTATTTCGGCTAATTTTGAGATTTACGTACTTATATAATGTTATTATATCATAATCAGTTTAAGTCTCAAAATAAGCCAAGAATTTTAGGCTCATAAATATAAGTTGAAATCAAATAAACTCTTAACCAAAAAGTAAAATTTTTAAGCAAATTTTAGAAGAAAGCATAAACAAGCATACATTGTATGAACAAAAACAATAATAGACCATATACAAGCAACTGAGCAAGAAAACAAAAAATAAGCAGTAAATTTTAATGTGCGAAAATGAACAATTATAAGAAAATACCTGTGAGATTGCTTTCTTTGAAATACAAGTGTGTTCAAACTTGTGATGGATAAGATGAAAGTTGTGATGAGAAAATGAGTTTAAGACACAACCACACAAATGACCTATTTCTACAACAAATATTTACTTTTTTCTAAGAGCACTTACATTAATAACGCCATAACGGCGTTATAGCACAAAAAACGGCGTTATGGCCGTTACCCTTGTTGTGACCTCGGCGTTAAAGAGAAGAAATGAAGCCCACGTTGCCAAAGCAAGCAGGCGTTAAGGGAGGCAAAAAAAAAAAAAAAAAAAAAAATCAAAAATTTACATTTTCTACCCTATAAATGCTACTAGCCGTTATTTTTAAAAAATTCAAAATTCACCTAAACGGCTACTAGCGTTATTTTTCAAAAAATTTCAAAAATCTTTTACCACTATAAATACCCAATTAAAACACCATTTCTTCACACTTCCACTACTAAACTCCTCCATTCTCTCAATCTTTCAACTCTATTAACCGCAAAAAAAAAAATGTCGGGAGGCAACAACGATACTTTCTACAATCTTCTTGCTGGTGGGTGGAATCCTCAAACCCGGGTTCATCATCTAACCCGAAGCGGGTTCATCTTCAATCAACCCACTAGGCTTATCGAGCCAAGAAATGTATCAACAACATCAAGCATTCAGTATTGGCAACAATAAAACCAACAAAACACCTTAAACTCAACTTTCAAAACCTACAATTCACACAACAATCACAACAATCACAAACCGAAACACATGATGTTCCGACACACCGTCTCCTCTCCAAAAAGGAAAAGGTCGTGTTAAAAATCAAAAATCCAAAGACCCCGAGCCGAACCGGTTGATTACGAAGAAGAGGACGTTGTTGTTAACGCCCGTTGGACTCTGGAGAGGAAGCATTACTTGCAACATGTTACATAGTCATGTTTGAGGATCCAAAGTTGAAAGTGCCAACCCAGAGATACGTTTTGGTATCGGGTGCGAAATGAGTTCAATAAAACAACTTTCAACGGCGCAGCAAGGACATGCTGTCAAGCAAATGGAAAACTTTGAGCGGCATATGCACAAAGTTCAACTCTCATTACAAACGCTGAAACGGATCAGGCGGGAAAGTGAATGGATGTGATGCAACGGGCAAAGCAATGGTATCGTGAGGAAACCAAGGGATCGACTTTTGGTCTCAAGACGCTGGGAGGTTTTGCGTCATTATAAGAAATGGAACACGGGAACCGGTTGATTTAATCGGCGAAGTCCCAAGCGAAACAAACGAGGCTTTGTTTGGTCAAGATGAACAACCTCGCCCCATGGGAAAGAACGTGCTACCAAGAAAGCAAGATCCGAGACTACAACAAGTCTTGGGGAACAAGCACTTGGAGGAACGAGCTTGTCAACTTATTTCACCGAAACTATGGCAAACGAGTTTCAGTATGAAACGAGAAGTCTCCAAGCGGCGTGTCGGGTCACAGCGGAAAAAGATCTCACAATAACCCGTTGGAAGAAATAAAGTTTTGATGGCGCCTATCGAGGGCAAGATCCAATGGTCACAAGGTGGATCAATGACAAAAGATCGAATCATCGCAAAATATAACTTGAAACCTCGTCAAGAGAAACGCTTTATTTCGTTGTATTTTTTTTATTTCGTTGTATTTTTTTATTTCGTTGTATTTTTTTAGTCTCGTATTGTAATATGTTTTAAGTTTTAATGAAATGTTTGTTTTAGTTTAATAAATGAAGTGTTTGATTTATTTTAGGGTTGAAATTGAAAATATGAAATATTAGTGGTGTTATGGTGTTATCGGGATGTTATCATTATGGTGTTTTGAGGATGTTAATGTTAAATGGTAAAGTTCGATGTGCTACCGTGGACGGTGTTATTGGTGTTATGGTGTTATTGTTGTAAGTGCTCCAACTTAATAGCAGTAGCATGGACACACACGGTTATTAGTACGTTGAGTGCCCGTTGACGCCATAAACACGAGTCCATTTGATCAAATGTGTCTACCTACCTCTTCTAGATTTTAATTAAACTTATTTTAACTACATTATCCTTTCTAAATCTATTGATACGATTCTTTATTATATGGGATTAATAAAACGTTTTTTAAGGCTCTTGTGTATACATTGTTTACGTATGTAAGTTAAATGGTGGCTGTGAGATCGTATGTTAAATTTCTCGTTATAATATAAAATATCGCAAAATATGACTGATTTTCTAAACCTAAGTAACGGTTAATACAAATCAAAATGATAAATGAACATGATATCTTCTACATATGATGTGTGTCAAAAGGATGAAGGCGAACTTATTTAATCTTTGAAGAATATAACTCTACTTGTAGGAAAGTATCAGGATTTTGGGTTGATCTAACGATCTCAATGTTGACACATGTTGTGTATTCTATGTTACACCCCAAAATGGAAAAATTATTGACTATTGTATTATACTAGAAATGTCATAACTTATGAACTTGGGGTATAAAGCATAGAATAAATCAAGCGGGGGATTCGATAAATTTTGATGAGTTAGATGATGGAGCTTAAGTGCCTTGAATAGGAGAGAAGAAGATGTCGTGGGTTACCTGGAAAAAGTGTCTCGCTAGTAAGAAGATGGGAGGTCTAGGCATTGGAAGTATTTTTGCGCTTAATTCAAATGGATATGGAGGTTTCTCCATAACTCTTCTGATCTTTGGATCAAAGTGATCAAGGACCTTTATGGGGAGTATGGAGGTATATTTAATGATTCTATGCAACGTTTAAGCCTTAGCCCTTGGAGTGGAATTCTATCTTCTGTTAAATCTCTTAAGGATAAAGGAATCGATCTCTTGTCTTTGTGTATTCGGAAGCTTGGGAATGGTATTTCAATTCGCTTCTGGGATGAAACTTGGTGTGGTAATTCTCCTTTAAAAAATTTATTTCCTCGTATCTACATGCTTGATAATGATACAGGTTGCAACATAGCTAGTCATGTTTCCCTTCAAGACTGGAGTTATGTTCTAAGGAGGACCGTGAGAGGTGGTATTGAATCGGCTCAATTATCCAACTTGCAACAATTAATCAGAGATGTGGTGTTATCGGACAATAATGACTCTTGGAATTGGTCGCTTGACATTACCAAGGGTTTCACTGTTGCTTCGGTTCGTTCCTTGATTGACTTGTGTATTCTTGAGGTTTCTCCCATCGCTACTCGTTGGAATCGTAGTATTCCCATTAAAGTTAACATTTTTCCGTGGAGATTGTTGTTGAACAAGTTGCCTTCTAGGGTGAATTTGGATAGAGAGGCATTGACGCTCATTCTCTTCTTTGTCCCATTTGTCAAGATGACGTCAAACGGTTAACCACATTTTTTCTCTTGTGAGATGGCCAGTTGTGGTCTTTGTTGGCGAAATGGTGGGAGCTCGATATCCTTTTTGCGCGAGTATGGAGGATTGGATCATGTGGCTTGATCGTCGTCCTTCTCTAAGAATGTTCAAGTCTTTCTTGAAGGTGTGGGAAGGGTTCTTTATGGTCCATTTGGAGTTTTCAAATCGACTAGTTTTTCTAATCCTCCTAGGAAGGCGATGATTTGGGATAATGTTGTTTCCCAATCTTTTTTGTGGATTTCTTCTAGAAATCCTAATTTTAAACTTAGTTTGGTAGGTTGGTTGCAAAACCCTATAGCTACTATATCTTCTTTGTAATTGTTTCTAGCTTTTGCTAGTTTTAATTTAATGCCGCCGTTCAAAAAAAAATTAAAAAGATTAAAAATCAAGTTATTCAAGCTACTGGGAAGATTAAGTGGAGAATAACACTATCTAACAAGTGTTTAGTAATTCAAGGCAAAGAACCCATGGTAAGAATTCCTAATTTGTACAACTTTAAGATTAGGGTTCATGCAATAAATTTGGGGTTTTGGGTAAAAGCATGTTGAAGTTAAATTGATTATTAGACCATAGTCAGATGATGGTAACATCGTCATTTTTTTGTTAATTATGATGGGGGCGGGTAATGAAAAAGAGGATTTTGAAAGTATGATTCTATAAGGGTGTTTGAATACTAGTTTTGATGTATAAATGATTCCTTGTATGGAAAAAGTTGAGGAATGTTGAAGAAGATTTAATGTTTAGTTGACTAGCTTTAGATGGAGGTAAGTACTTGGTACTAATTTAAAATAAATTGGCATGATTATCATACTATTTTAGACTAAAACTACTTACTTCAAGCTATTTTATTTTTATATTATTGTTTATTTTACGGTTCTAACACCATGATCTAATAAAACAGAACATAAGTTTTTTTTTTAATGAACGGTAATTTTACTTCTTTTTTTTTTTTTTTTTTTTTTGGTTGGCTTAGTGTATAATGGTACATTATGACAAACCCTATGTCAACCAATACTTACTTACTATATCTTTTCCTGTCTTTATCTTCACAAGTTTGAACACTAAATAATGAGCAATTAAACTAAGTTATGATATCCGCTGGCGGAATTAGTGAGTCACGTAGTGTTTTACAAGACACCGATGAAATTTTGATTGAATTTGTGATGTTAATTTTCGTAAAAAGTCTCAAAATTTATTAATTGCAATTGGACAAAAAAGAATTGTGTTTCTAAAACTTGCTTAGTTGATCTCTTAGTTGGTGAAAAATAAACTAAATCTTTCAATTAAAATCATAGTTTTTGTTTATTTTTTTCCTCACTAAGAGTTTAAACTCTTTATTGCAACCGGTCACTTTTAATCTTGGTTCGACTAATAATGATAACCGTTAGTCAAGATTAATTAGTGTGATTTCTTTTCATATAAACAACCACAACTAAACAGGAACATCACTACTCTCGTTAAGTAAACAGAATATATAGCCTATTTTTATAAACGTATCCTCCTCCTATAGTCCTATGTTTCCAGCAGTATACATGACAACCTGGTGGTTTGGGTTTACTTAATTCATACGTGTATGATGAAGTGACATAGTGTATTTTTTTTTATCATTTAAGAATTGCTATAAAAGTAAATATAAACAAGCAACATAAAACAATATCGTATTGAACTGAAGCAAGCAAACATAATGTAAACGGTAATCAATATATGTATTGTAAAATAACATTCATAAGAGAATACCTCTGAGATTGCTTTCTTTATGATCCTTTCCTTTAAAAAAAACAAGTACTGTTCAAACTTTGATTGATAGATATGAAAGTTGTGGAGAAAAATGAGTTTAAGATACAACCTATTTATATAATTTTTTTTTTCTTTTCAAATTTGATGGCTGTACCTAAGGACCTACACGTTTTAAGTTTCTGTTGACGCCAAAAGTCTTAGTCCAAGCTTTAATTATGTGAAAATAACCAAAGAAAAAATCCCATATATCAGCTACCATTTGATTTACGTTATCCGATGTAATGGCCCAATTCTAAATAGAATTAATCCTTTTCAGTTTTGCTATATTTGTTAGGAATTATTAAAACACATTCTGTTTAGTCTATTGTCTACACATAATTTGTGAATATCCTTTCTCGACCTATGAATTTTACTTATGTTGTAGTTGGTACGATACAAACTAATCAAATAACTGGAAGCAGTATCCAAACATTAGTTTTGACTGTTGCAAAAAGTTCTAATAATCATACAATTAGTTTCAAAACGCTTATGCAAAGACAATCCCTAATGCCCGCAGTTCTGCAGAATTGCCATAAAATCGTACATTATTTTAAAAATTTTAATATAAGCAAAGTGAAAATGTAAAGAGTTCTTTACGACATGTATCAACGTCAAGGAAATAGAACTTTTAGATTATTTGATAGTCGACGGACCTCTTGAAATAACTTATCATATCACTCTCTACTATACGTAAGCTTTTGATGATTCTTTATTTATATCCATTCCTTGTTTACATATCTACGTGGCTATTGAATAGCCCTTCAAGTTATTAAACTCATGATGTATTTTGTGGAAATTGTCATGTTTGTCTGTCATGTATATTTCAATGAAATTGCTTGGTTTGTTCTCTTATGTGTTTTTCAAATATTCTTACAGCAAAAGACTTGGTTGTTGATAGTAGGGTAGCAAATACACGGTTGGCTTGAGTTGGGTTAAATTGCTTTTGGCCACTTGCAAAAATTATAAATAGTTGATGTATACTACACTAATAATAGTATTCATAATTAAATAAACTGAAATGTGAAGTCTGATTGCAATAAAAATATATTTTGAGCAACTTTTCATCCACACCTAAGATAATTTTTTCTTAGATTTTTTTTTAATGACCAACACTCTTGGTTTCATAAAGGCAACCAAATTGCAATCAACAAGCTACGATTGATTTAATAACTTAGGCAGATCTTAAAGTGTGTTCTTGAGTTACAAATTGAGAAGAAAGTAAAGGAAGAATAATATTTTTTGTGTTCTTAAAGTTATTTTTAAATAAATGAAAAGGAATTTAAAGGGAAAAGGAAAGAACTTTGTTATAAAAATCTCCCTCTTATATTTGCGAGGAAAAAATAAATAAATATTGAAATATTTTGTGTAAAGACTATGTTGACTTTTGATAGAAGTAAAAGACGTACATTTTTTTTTTGAACTATAACGACAAAATTATACAATATCACTCCTCACTAAGGAGGTAATTTCTACAGGGAAATTTGCATTCCAAATAAAATTTGCAACCGAATTGAAAGCAAGATGTGCTACGTGATGAGCAACGCGATTACATATCTGGTATCCAAGAAATGCAAATTCGGATGGGTGCAAGCTTTAATGTCACCAATAATAATGAAGAATGACCATGGAGGATCACATTCTGTTGAAGCAAGAGAGATAGCTAGCTGTGAATCGACTCTATAATAGCGCCATACCACCCTTTTGTCATTGCAAGATTACAGGATCTTCGTAGAGCTATAATTTCGGTGGCTAATGCTGAAGAAGCATGCCATCTTTCTCCAAGACATAAAAGCATGGACCCTTCATTATTTTGAGCAACAACACTAACAGATCCTTGGTTCAGTTTAAACGCTCCATCACAATTAAGCTTCACTGCGTTTAAAGTAGGGGACCCACTTTGGTGAACTTTCTTGAGAGGAGTCGTTTCGTGCTGACGGATTAGAATCTGAGTTGTGTGTAAGACTTTTGTCCGCTTCATGTATCATAACATTAGCGGCCGAAATTACTTGAGTAGGGCAAGGCTCAGTGTGTTCGAATATGAACTTGTTCCTAGACTTCCAAATGTTCCATGAGATAATAGCAATCGACCCGAGTAACCTCTTAGATTCTGACTTTGAATTAGCGATGTTTAAAATATCAGAAATACGAGTAGTGATAGTACCTGAATAAGCCTCGACCCGGAGCCCATAGTTTGATCCAAACCACACTCGTTTTGTCCAAGGACACTCGAAAAGTAAGTGCTCAACAGTCTCTACTTGAGAATTGCAGATTTGGCATAAAGGAGATGTTGAGCAATTTCGCTTAAATAAATTCTCTCGAGTAGCTAGAGCATTAGAGCATACCCTCCACCAAAATGTTTTGATTTTAGGCATTACTTCAATATTCCAAACCTGCTTCCAAAATTCGTACCTTGGAAATGAAGATGATGATGTCGTTTCATGGGCCGATAGATTCAGCCACTTTGTTGCAAGTCGATATCCAGATTTGACGGTGTAATTTCCTTTTGACTCATAGTGTCATATAATTCTATGAGAGATATTTGTGCTAGAAATGGGAATTTCTGAGACAAAAATAGCTTCATGATATGATAGATGCGCCTTTAGCTTTGGTACATCCCAGCAACCATCTTTAATAAAATCTGAAAGCTAACAAAAGATCCACAGGAGGTTCGAATATAGAAATCTTCCGGGTAAGGGACCCACTTTTGAGTCCAAAAAAATATATTTGAACCATTGCCCACTTGCCATCGAACACCCTCCAATAAAAGATCGCGTCCTTGTAGTAAACTATGCCATAACCATGATGGGTGAGAGCCTTTTTGAGCATTAAGGAAGTTAGTACGAGGAAAGTATATGCCTTTTAACACACGACCCCAAAAAGAATGCCGATTAACAATTAGACGCCAACCTTGCTTAGCAAGAAGAGCAAGGTTGAAAGCTTTGAGATCTCTAAAACCAAGGCCACCATCATCTTTGGGTCTACTAATACGTTCCCAGCTAACCCAATGAATATGTCTTTCGTGAGCATCGCCACCCCAAAAGAAACGTTTTACGTAACATAAAAGTTTGTTTAAAAAACCCGTAGGAAGTAAATAACAATGCATAGCGTATGAAGGGATAGCCTGGATAACAGATTTAATTAAAATTTTACGACCAACATCTGAAAGAAGCTTTTGTTTCCAACCTTGCATCTTAACATTCTCTTTTGCTCTTCCATAAGCACAAAAACATAAAGTTATGGTTATTTTTTTTTTCTTTTCCTCCACATCAAAAACAATTTAACAAACGTTGTTTTTTTGGGCTAATGGCACCGTAATATATCATACTTGTCACTCGCACTTTTCATATATATCGAACAATTTTTTTTTGTTATTCTATGTACTAAACTTGATTTTATTGTATTTTGTTTTCTACTTTGCCTCTCATTTTTTTGCTACTATATGTATCATAATTGTCATAAAGTACAAAAAAATATAATAAAATTAAGTTTAGTATATAGAATAGCAAAAATCATACGACGATATAAAAGTGCTGGTCGACAAGTATGATATCATTGGCATCTTTAACCTTTTTTAAACTTTTTTTTTTTTTTTTTTTTTTCTTTGAGAAACACGGTGTCAAGGTAGAACCCTCCCAAGTGCAGTGGACGTCTCTAACTTAGACCATGAGCATAAGTACCTAAACTTGTTGCTTCTTTCATAGTTTATAAAGCTCCCCCTTCGTTAAACTTTCCTCTTTCAAACAATGTGTGATAACTTTTAAATGCTCATAGCCTCAGCTCTTATCCATCCAATGCAACCCTATACATCAAAACTGTCTTCTCTTTTCTTCTCTTATTTAACAAAAATGTATCTTGACTTACTAAACTTACAAGGTTAAAATTATAAGTTCGTACTCCAGAAATCAAATTCAAATAAATTGTAAGTCTTTCTTCCTCCATAGCACGTATGCTCTGCAGCAAAGATTGATGGTACCCAAAAATAATCGAAGTCAGATAGAAAGATAGAATCTACATGTCCATCTTTGAATCTATTTTTAGTTTGTTACTAAATGACTTCACAGTATATTGATTGATAAATACCACACCTGACCCAAACCTATATATCACGGGACTTACAAACCCATTAAATTGCGTTGTGATTACATTAAAACTAAGCCATCGTGATTAAATCATGCCTGAGATAAAAATTAACTCAAATATTAATTAACCTGCAATGTAAACTCCTTGTCCTTTGACAATTAAATAGTAAGTAGATGAGTGAAGGCCAGGAAAATAAAACAAGATCTGAACTTGTGAAACCATGTTTTAAAAGCTAAATAGTATTTGTGAATTAAATATCGGATTCACTTATTCAAAAGGCTTATATTATTAGTCATATTCTTGATTTACATAACCTTTTTTTCATCCAAAGTTCTGTAAGTTTCTTAGAACAAAACTAGCGACTGAACCTTTGACTATATAGATCGAATTTCTTTTTCTGAGCTGCAAACTTTCTTAGTGTGTTTTTCTTCTTGTCTTAGTAAAAAAAGGGCGCCATAGCATGCTTCACTTACCTTTTCAGATATAGACATTATTGCATGTACATAAAATATTGATCAAGTGATTACTGTGCAAGGAATATCTAAAAATTTGATGCAAAAACTAGCTTGTTGTATAATGCACACATAGCTAGTCCTAACTGGCTCGATCTCCACCCAGTTAAAAAAAAAAAAAAAAAAAAAGGCCTGTTGACTCATGAAAGATCATGTTCAATTCTCACTATGTTTTATCACTTCTCAACACCATGCTCACATGCCTAAAACCTTTACAAAAGAAGTACAATATCCATTGATATAGAATTCGCCAGTATGATTAAATTAGATCGATGAATATGAACATGATAATACAAATGTTATACTCCCTCCGTCCTAAAATGATGACAGAAATATTGTTCAACATCAAACAACACGTACTATACACGATATAATACAAAATGATTCATCAAAGAAGCTATATACAATAAAGATCGAAAAAAACTATACACAAATGTTAGAATGGAAAATGATTAATCGAAAAAACTCTACACAATAAATATCAAAGTAGTCTTAATGATACATGTAGTTTTTAAGAACTGAAGATACATGTAACTAATATGATTATGGTTGTTGCGTAGAAATATATGATGTAGTATCTTTTACAGATTAATTATACATGCAAAAATTATCAGTAATAGCAACATACTAGCATTTTGTTACCACCCTTCACTATTGTATGCAAGCACGCTGCCATATTCATAAATTCTTATGATGTTACAATAATTGATCAGTAAAACAAGAAGAATATTTTGATAAGCACTTGATCATTTAATAATGTCCCAATTCATGTATAGTTTGTAAAGTAGGATTCCAACCACATTTACATTTGCACATCAGTGATGAACTTCTACTTCTTCCACACTTGACCATTATTTGACCCGAAAACAGATCAACTGAAGAAACTGATGGTGGCTGCTTCATCGGTGGAGGGTGGTGGTATATAGTGGCCCTACTCAAGATTTCTTTTAACTCAGATTGTGTCAACACCACCTTCACTCTCACACTTTTCATCATTGTTGTAGGTTTGTTAGTTGTTTCCATTATGGCTGCTTCAGCTGCGGCATTGTCTGCTTCTAAATTGAACCGCACTTTCTTCTTTTTCTTGTGGCATTCATCACTGCTAAGTACAACCTTATCATGCAGTGTGGGAGTTACTAATGGTTTTGTTTCTTCTAGTTTGTTTTGTACGTGGGATACTTCTGATGTCGCAATTGGTTTCAAGCAGTTTCCCATTTTAGACGGACGGTGGGAGATGACGGTCGTGTGGTTGCTGGTGGTGGGAGCAGTGGGAGTTCAAAGCTTATAGAGATTGTTTTGGCGAGTGAGTTTTCTTTATATTGCACAAGTGAGGACTACTTGCACAAACTAATAAATAGGATTCTTATTTTACTTTTGTTTTACGATTCTAAGTTTAAAAATAAGTTTTTTCCTAATATTGGTAGGGCCAAAAGAAAGCCGAGCTTAGCTCAAACTTGGCTCGAAACCATACTTACGAGCCTTCATAGCACTAGCTCGAGAAGACTTGACATCGGCTTGAATAGCTTGAACATATAAACATTATATGTAAAGATCAAATCTGTTTCAAATACACATGCAAGTTCAAGTGGAACTAATCAAGCTCTGCTGGTTTATCCCAAAATACATAGATTACCTACATATTTCTTGACACAAGAGCTCGTTAATAATTCGAGCCATAATTCAAGCCAAGGACATATAAACTCGAGCTCCCAACGTACAATATATGTTTCGAGCTCGCGTTTCATATTGTTAACCTAGTGAAATACGGAGTGTAAAATTTTAAATTTCAAATTTACATTTTGAAAAACGTAAATAAGCTAAAATGAGTTTAAAATACTCCTAATAAACATATGATCGTATGCATAAAACAAGTCTTCTTTTACAAGCACTTCATATAAACGTATCTACAGTAACAACGATCTTAAAAATATTGTTATATTTACAACCTTAGTTAGAAACTTAGCTTGGCCTATGATTTAATATCTGTGAGTATTCATAGTAGTTAAGTAAATATTAAGAAAATGGGTTGTAAATTAAATTAACTTGCTTTAGGTACATCTACCGTTTGGTGGGATGTTAGGACTTTAGTTTTATGTTCCAATAATACACGTTTATTATTTCGGAATTGAATGTACTTTATAATATAATGTTTATGTTGGTTTAATGGACAAAATATTAATAAATGTGTGTTATGATTGAACTCGAGACCACGGGATTGCACACTTTACGTATGAGAATTAAAGTTTAATAATTAAATATAAAATGTTATATTTAGTTATTATTTACACAAAACGTATAACGAACGTTAAGTAATTAAACGTAATGAACTAACGGTCGTTAAATGTTAAAGGAAAGGACTAAATATGAAATTAGATGTCAAGAAGGTTCTAGAAACCTTATGGGTTTCCTAAACAAATCGTTTGGGCTTACCATAACCCAATCCTACCCTAACTTGGACTCTAAGTTTCTAGCAAGATAAATCAAGGCCAGGGTCATTGTTATTTACTCTTGTACACCTAGACCTAAAACCTAGACCTACAATGGTTAGAACGGCTCACCCACTGTAACAAACTATAGCGGGTTAATAAAGAAGTGCGCACAATACACCGAAAGGATGTCTAATGTTATGCTTACCGGGGCTACCTCGTCCTCGCCCCCGTGAGTTCGATTGAGCTACTTAGTAAGCCATAAATGTACAAACTCATCTTAAGGGCGAATTAGTTTTAATTCCATGCGCCACTTACGGTGGTAATTACGAAACACTAAGTGTTTACACTTATGCAAAATTACGGTATAATGGACGATAATTAACGCTAAATTCCTTGATTGGTGAACCCAATACCTCAAATCAAAACTTTGATAATTTGATCTTTATGAATTGGTAATAAAAAGTTTTTTATTATAATTATGCTACAAGATGAATGCATGACATCTTTATACATATTTGATTTGACCACATAAAATCAAAACTAGCACCCTTTATAAATTAAGTTATGTGCCATCTAATTAAAAGGAACACTTGAAGTTGCAATTTACGTCATGACAGTACTTGGCGAGATTATGATGGACATGTAAATCTCTATGTAAAGTCGGACCTTACATGGACATATTTGCGTTCTTTAAGTTAGACACTTAAGTTGAGTAGGAAGTGAGACCGGACTCAAGGCATAAGATGGGATGAAACATGTTTATATTTGCAATAGCGTTGGAAAATATAAATCCCATAATGATCTAGGAATTGGAAATTGTTTGCCAATTATTGTTCGACAGATTACCTTATTATATGCTTTCACATTAGCATATCAACGATGTAATAAACCTATGATAATTTGGATCATAGTTTTAGAAAATTCTATGGTTATATGAATATTACCTTGGGTATTTTATTTTCTTGAAAGTTTAAATTATCGAAAATATTGAAATTGAATTTTTCTAATTCTTTAAATGTATTAATGCAACATTAAACCGTAAACGAAAGTTATTCTCAGATTGGTAAATTGATCTACACCGTAAGGTTTTGGTAGAGTCAACTTTACTAAAAGAATAAACCTAGTCCTCTTTCATAAGAAAGAGTGAGATTCAATCATATTCCTTTTCATGAATGAAGAAAGGTATCATAGGACAATTAGAATTGTCTAAATTCTAAATACATAATTCGTAAGCAAATTTTAATAGTTAAGAAAATTGCATATTTTTTGAGGTATTAAATTAGAAGCTAGACTAATTACTGTATAATTGGTATAAGACAAACTAGCATATTTTATCTAGTTGTTTTGTTTTGACCATTTAAAAGTACTACTTACAATTGTTGGAATAGTAGAACTATTAAGAAAGAAATTGCATGCCCAATTTTTTCAAGTTAATAGCATTGATGGATAGTTCATCATCTACATAGTAGAATACACTCTTTTAGTACATAAGTAATTGTTATGTATGGACTTTATCAAAAGTGTATGGAAGTAAATAGAACACTATTTTCTTTCACTGGTTAATGAAACACTTACAATGTTGTCAAAACCAGTGGGAGTATTGTTCTTATTACTGAATGAGGAGTTAATGTAATGATCTCTAATTCAGTGGGAGTTACAAGATTTGTCATCTTGGTAGTAACCCATATTATCTCTAGAATGTCTTAAAGATAATTACTTTCCATTTGTAGACACTTAAGTTTTCAAGGATAGTCATGTACGTTTCCTTATTAGACAATGAAGTGGTTCTACATCTACTAGTTATGCTAATATCAATGACACAATCATATTGATCACATAAACAAACATATGTCGTGTTGTTTATCTGCTACATGATGTTGTTCCATGCACAAGTGGGAGAAATCTATATTATGTGCAAGGTACAACATATAGGTATATGATTTAAAGGATTCTCTTGACTGCAAGGTAAGAGACTAACGTTCTAATATAACTTGTACATATCTAATTCAAGAAACACTTGGTGTTGCAATTTACGTCATGTCAGAACTTGGCGAGATTGCAACAACAAAGTAAACCTCCATGTGAAGTCAGACCTTGCATGGACATATTTGCAGTTTCTAAATTAGACAAGTATTTAGAACATGTGTCAAAATGATATATAAGACTACTTCAAATCAGATATTTATGTATTATTAGAATGACATAAATGAAGTAATCTAATACTACTTCAATTTGTTTATTTATGTATTTTGGAATGACATAAATGAAAAATAATGTAGTCCTACCTTATTGTGAAGTAAATAAATTAACTTGAAATTACTATTGAAACCAAGAGTTGTGTTCACAATTACTTTAGTTAAACATGTTTATGATTCATTGTAAAGACATAAACATAAAGTCTTTTAAGACTTATAATAAAGTAAGACGTTAACTTGTTATGTTTTTAATTAAGACATATACAAGAAGTCATTGAGTTGATCAATGATTTATAACGATAATGGGATTATAATGCTTTATGTTTTCTTGATGAGACATGAATATGAAGTGACTTGGTTAAAGAGTACTTGTGTTATAAAGCATGAAATTGGCTTGGAAAGTCTATTATACCATTAAGTTGACTTAGTTGGTAAATAGGTAAGCCAAAAGGAATATGTTTATCTTATATATTGTTAGATTTTCTTACAATATTAATTCTAATGAACAACACAAGTCGATGGTATGTTCAGTTAGGAGAATCAAACTCTATTTGATTTGTTTGATTCAAGATAACAATAACTTCTTTCTTAAATAGTAACAAGGTTAGAAAATTGAGTATGGATTGAATATACTCAATATGACTCCAACCTAGAAGATTAATAAAACACCATTTTATTATGGAATGTGATGAATCACATTAAGTTTTAATATTGAAGATTCTGAATTTGTTAAACTACTTATGAATAGGTTATTAACAAACTAAAGTCGAAATTATCAATGTGTATTTGTAATGTCCCAAAAGAGAACAATGTAGTTTTGCTCTAATTGCTAAGTATATATAGATAGTTTATATATTACAAAGGCAAGTGGGAGTTTTTTTATCTTGAAAGATAAAATTACAAGATACATAATCTTCTTAAATACACTAGTGAATATCATGATGAGGCTATATGAAATGTTAACCTCAAGATGATGAAATTTTCATTCATAGATCTGCAAGGATATCTCGATATTTGATTTATATGTCGAGAAGAACATGAGTTACATGATTATAGTAAACCTGATAATCATTATGATGGATTACCAAATATTGAATTGGGTAAAATACTCATACTATGAATGTTAAAGATGTTGTCCATAAAGATAATCAATTTTGGAAATTTGGTTTATCTTAATAGTTAGACTAGAGAATGAAAATGAGTTTCATCAAAGAGATGAAAAACCCTAGTAGTTTGAATTTCTATGTAGAAATCATATGGACAATATTGTACACATATTTAATGCATGTTTTATGACAAGATTATTAATCATACTTAAGCAATTAATTGTGATTGAATATTCTTTCCTAAGACACATTAAATATATAAAGATTATAATTGTCATACTTGTTTTCATTAATATGAAATATGACAATGGAATATCAAAACTCTTTCTTGAAAAATTACTTGAGCGAGGACGGTATGTAATTGAAATGTTTTTTTGAATTCATATAATCTTTGAAAGTGTACGAAGTGCAATAATTCATGAATGGATAAATGCATGCATCTATGAAATTATTCTTATGTTTAATTATTAAATCCTAGTTTTGATTTATAATTGAAATAAGATAAATTTTAAGTATTCCTGAAAGCTAGTGAGAGTATTATGTTAAGGTTTTAAATCTTATATGTTGTATAACATATAGGAAGTAACATTCCTTGTAAGCTAAATATTAAGTCTTAGATTGGAATGAAACTTCACTTGTAAGATTTAAGAATTAAAACATACAACCTTGAAATATATGTTTATTATAATAAACATGTGCAGTAAAATAAATAATTCTAACAAAACATGATATATCATTTGGGAAATGGATAACTATATTTTTGACAAGATAGAACATGAATGAATTCTAAGTTTGACATGTAGATTCATCATGTACATCATGTTGTGTATATTAAAATTGTTGTATCTTTCTTAAATAAGAAGTGATTCGACAACATTGATATCTAACTAAAAGTTATTAGATAATTAGCGTAATGATTATTCTAATAGAATTACATCCTCAGTCTGGAATTGCTCCTAGATTCTCTGGATGAACAATATGTCAATTGTTGTGCAAATTGTCATCAGCTACAAACTTGAAAGTTTGGAAGACATCAAACATTACACAATAAAATATTAAAGTTTACGGAGTTTTAATGAGCATATTGTTGTTTGTATACAATGATCTTTGGTTTAATTGAGATGACACTAAATACTAGTCATGGTAGGATTTATCCTTGTTAATGGCCATGTGAACTAGTTGTGCTACTAAGAGCTGATTGCATTATACATTAAAGAATAAGAATACTTTAAACTTTAAAATGTTTGAAAGTTTAAATTGTCATAAATTGGTGATAGAGGGTGTCACACACTTTATGAATTATTATGTGGATTGGTGAATGCACACATACAAGGACTTCATTAATTGAATTCTTGAAATAAGGATTCTCAAAATTACGATAGATCAAGTTGGTTGATTTATGCCTTGTCAAACAAATATGATTGTCATTACTTGAGGCATAATTCATCAACTGGAATTTTCATGCATTGATCTATTTAGTATTTGGATAAGGGATGTTAAACAATTGTTATAATAAATCAAATACTTGGTATGTTTGATTTTATTTGATTTTATAATATATTGTATCCTATATTTGCATGTTTAATCCATGAATAAATTTATTTATTCTAAATCGTCCGTTGTCAATTAATGATATGGGAGTATCATTAAACTAAGAAAAATCTGAGAGATATGGTGGAATATACTTGAAAGTATATTGATGAGAATGCATACCAATTTGAGATGATATTCAATGAATTGAATATAGGACTTATCCCAACTACATGATTTTACTTTATGGATGTTGTTACTAAGTAAATCATGAATAGTTATCCTCGGACTTGAGATACCGATAAGTGTCATGAATGTAGTGCATACGTGGAACAACTTAACGCTATCGTGAATCGGTAGTCATAAGGTTGTTTCCTGAAGTGTTGCAAAGTTTATGGGTTATTCTTGTAGTCAAGATAGAATTTGTTCCTTCAAATTTATTTGAAGTTTAATACTGCTGGGCCCCTCGTAGGGTTGACAAGATGTTTGCATGGCCATGCCCAAGATCTCCCCTGAATATGTTCAGAAGATTTGGTAATCTTGCTCAATCACTTATAACGAGAAATAGAATGGTTGAATAAAGAATGACTTAATTCCATATCTTTATTTAACATGGTATTAGAAACAAAAGGATAATAATAATGAGAAATCATTAAAAGGTTTTCCAGGAGCCTTGCTCGAGTTGTACTAGAGGCATCGAAGTGTTGCTAGACGCTAAGCGATGTGATCACACTATTAAGATATGTCCAAGTGGGAGCTGTTGGTTTAATGGACAAAATATTAATAGATGTGTGTTAGGATCGAACTCGAGACCACGGGATTGCACACTTTACGTATGAGAATTAAAATTTAATAAGTAAATATAAAATGTTATATTTAGTTATTATTTACACAAAACGTATAACGAACGTTAAGTAATTAAACGTAATGAACTAACGGTCGTTAAATGTTAAAGGAAATGACTAAATATGAAATTAGATGTCAAGAAGGTTCTAGAAACCTTATGGGTTTCCTAAACAAATCGTTTGGGGGTTACCATAACCCAATCCTACCCTAACTTGGACTCTAAGTTTCTACAAGTATAAATACAAGGCTTAGGGTCATTGTTATTTACTCTTGTACACCTAAACCTAAAAACCTAAACTTGTTTGTGTGTTTTTTAGTCCATACGATCGGATCTCTACTCCTAGGGTTCGATTACTTTTGTTTTTTCCTTAACAAATGTTTTGCGTGAATTAAACTAGCATTTACTTTAATTCGTTAATAGTACGTGTGTACAAGAACATGGTACAATCACACTATTGATTGTATCTTGGATTGAATTACAAAACGGTAAGGGATAATTCTTATAATCCTATAAACCCTAATTAGGGTTCATCCTAATTGCTAGTTTGTGGATTTGATTCTTGTTCGGCTAGAATCAATAAAGGTACGCATATTCTAGTTTATGTTAATTAATTATTCATTAATCTTTCCTATACGCTTCCGCATGTGTACTTGATGTTTATTGTTTATATTTATGATTTGTCATGTTATATAATTCCAACCGTTTATAGTCCTGTTGTAGCTTTTATTATTATGTTTTGCTCTAATGTAAAAAGATACTATACTAAGAGCATTCCCAATCATAACACCATAACACCAATAACACCGTCCGCGTCGTACGCATGAACTTTAACATTTAACATTAACATCCCAAAAACACCCACAACAATAACATCAATAACATTCCCAACAATTTACAAAACAACCCTCATTTAGGGCATAAAAAAAAAAAAAAAAAAAAACGGGCGCGTTATGCCACTAACGGACAAGGACTAACGCCGTTATAATGCCGGAGGTCCAACGGGAATAACGGCTTAACGCCGTTAATTTGCACTTTAATGCCGTTGAGGCGTTAACATTATACATGCTCTAAGTGTAAGCGATTTAATATCCGTGTGCAAAACATTATAATAATGTTTACCGAAAATTTACTGGCCTAAGTGCCTAACAATTCAGAAAAGTACTAGTAGAACACATTTATGTCTTGTAGATAAAATGATAACTGTATTGTGATTTTAAAAAAATGATTACAAACAGAAAATTCTTAGCATTCATAATACTCGTAATATAAAATCTAAAAAATCATTGCATTTCAAACTTATACTATTAAGGTTTGGTTCGTTATTATGATAATATTTAGTTTGAAGTTCAGTTAAATATTTTATTCTATTCTATAGCCATTCGACAACCACCAAAATTGTCTAATACTCTTTTGCTAGTTTGAATCATATATAATTACTAGCTTGTAAGACCCGTGGAATACACGGGTTTTTAGAAGAGATATTACAAAAAAATGAAGAATTAGTCTCTAAACAAAATATTGAAAAGAACGAAAGTAAACAGGGTGAATCATTTATTCTGAAGTAATATGAAGTAATAAGTCAATTATAGTATATATTACAATGCTTGTAATAATAATGTAATAAACGGCCATGCACGTGAGCTCCAATCTTGACCGCCTTTAAAAAGCAAGTGTATGTAGTGGGAAATTGATAAAGTGATAAGCCAATAAACATTTATTGACAACCTAATAAAGTATAAAAAGAAGGTATAAGTAAAATATTTGTGTGACTGATAAAACATGTAAAAAACAAAGGCATATCACATGATATGAATATTCGTACGTACCTCTTAAAACTTGATAAAAAAACCGTGAAGAACCTCTTTGTAGACTACATTTGTAGTAGTTTTGATAAATTACCATCTACATCGAAACAACAACCTTCAAACCATTTTGCTTTTGGCGTGAAAGAGCCACGTATAATTGTCCATGTGTGAAAACAGGACATGGTATGTATAAACCAACTTTCGAAAGTGATTGGCCTTGGCTCTTGTTATCGTCATGGTAAATGAAACTGACACAGGAAATTGTTTGCGCACGATATTGAGTAGTAAACGTTTATCCGATGGAGTAATTTTCAACCTTGAAAGTATAACCGTATTCCCAAAATGTGTTCCGTTAATTATTTTGGCTTGAATAGAAGTTTGTGTTAATTTAGTGACTTGAAGCCTTGTCCCATTACATAAACCTTGTGATTGATTAATATTTCTCAGCAACATTATTGGGACACCCACCTTCAATGCAAGCCTATGGTTTGGAACACCCAAAAATTTTAATCCGTTGATAAATTCCGTTGAAAAAACAGATTGATCTATAGCACCACCACATTCATTTTATATATGTTGTCACAACTAAGATAAACCATTTCCTCACCAGGAAAGGTCTTAAGCAAATAATCGTTAATAGTATCAACCACTTCATTGGTTGGAGAAAGAATGGCCTTTTCCTGGAAGTAGGACAGATCATGTATGTTATTCAAAAGGTTTGGGTAAGTGAAATGAATAATAGATTGTACTGGATCATCAGTTTCATGTATTAGAATATCTTCGGGTATATCTATCAAAACCTCTCTGTCGTGTGGTCCTCCAATCTCTCCATATCCTACTTTCAATATCAAATCCATAAATTCCTTTATCTCGATTACATCTTGGGTGATCCAACAGTTAGGCGCATGTTAGCGGTTAATTTTAAGACTTTGGTGATCCCACAAGTAGATCAGATTCTGCTCATCAAATAGGAAGTAGATCTAGTTACGCTCATCAAAACAATCATCTAAAAATAACAATTCATCTAAAAATGCCAAATAAAAATTTAATATGAACCATATAAGAAGTAGATCAGTTCGTTCATCAAAAACAATCATCTAAAAGATAACAATTCATCTAAAAATGTCAAATTTTTAGTTTTATATGGACCATATAGGAGTAGATCCATTACGCTCATAAAAATAATCATCTAAAAATAAGAATTAATCTAAAAATGCCAAATAAAAGTTTAATATGGACCATATAGGAGTAGATCAGTCGCTTTCATAAAAAATCATCTAAAAATAATAATTCATCTAAAATGCCGCATAAAAGTTTATATAGACCATATAGGAAGTAGATCAGGTCATCGCTCATGAAAACAATCATCTAAAACAATCATATAAAAGTAGATCAGGTTGTCTTTCATAAAAACAATCATATAAAAATAACAATTTATCTAAAAATGTCAAATAAAAAATTAAATATGGACCATATAGGAAGTAGATCCGGTTCTGCTAATAAAAACAATCATCTAAAAATAATGATTCATCTAAAAATGCCAAATTTTTAGTTTTTATATGGACCATATACGAGTAGATCCGTTATGCTCATCAAAACAATCATCTAAAAATAAGAATTCATCTAAAAAATGCAAAATAAAAAGTTTAATATGGAGCATATAGGAAGTAGATCCAGTTCTGCTCATAAAAAAAAGTCATCTAAAAAATAACAATTCATCTAAAAATTGCCGCATAAAAAGTTTATATGGACCATATGGGAAGTAGATCTAATCCTGCTAATGGAAAACAATCATCTAAAACAATCATATAAGAAGTAGATCCAGTTCTGCTCATAAAAAACAATCATCTAAAAAATAATAATTCATCTAAAAAATGCCAAATAAAAAATTTAATATGGACCATATAGGAAGTAGATCCAGGTTCTTCATCAAACACAAACATCTAAAAATAACAATTGTCTAAAAATGCCAAACTTTTAGTTTTATATGGACCATATAAGGTAGATCCAGGTTCTGCTTCATTAAAAAACAATCATCTAAAAAGTAAGAATTAATCTAAAAAATGCAAAATAAAAAGTTTAATATGGACCATATAGGAAGTAGATCAAATCCTGTTTATAAAAAAAAAAATCATCCAAAAATAACAATTCATCTAAAAAATGCCGCATAAAAAGTTTATATGGACCATATAGGAAGTAGATACAGTCTTGCTCATCGAAAACAATCATCTAAAACAATTATTTAAAACAATCATATAGGAAGTAGATCAGGTTCTGCTTCATAAAAACAATCATCTAAAAATAACAATTCATCTAAAAAATGCCAAATAAAAATTTAATATGGATATATAGGAAGTAGATCAGGTTAACATAAAAACAATCATTTAAAAAATAACAATTCATCTAATAAATGCCAAACTTTTAGTTTTTATATGGACCATATAAGAGTAGATCCAGTTCTGCTCATTAAAAACAATCATCTAAAAAGTAAGAATTAATCTAAAAAATGCAAAATAAAAAGTTTAATATAGACCATATAAGAAGTAGATCAAATCCTGTTTATCAAAAAAAATCTTCCAAAAATAACAATTCATCTAAAAAATGCCGCATAAAAAGTTTATATGGACCATATGGGAAGTAGATCCAGTCCTGCTCATCGAAAACAATCATCTAAAACAATTATCTAAAACAATCATATAGGAAGTAGATCCAGTTCTGCTTATAAAAAACAATCATCTAAAAAATAACAATTCATCTAAAAAATGCCAAATAAAAATTTAATATTGACCATATAGGAAGTAGATCCAGTTCTACTAATCAAAAACAATCATCTAAAAAATAACAATTCATCTAAAAAATGCCAAATAAAAAATTAAATATGGACCATCTACGAAGTAGATCCAGTTCTGCTTATCAAAAATAATTATTTAAAAAATAACAATTTATCTAAAAAATGCTAAATTTTTAGTTTTTATATGTTCCATATAGGAATAGATCAAATTCTGCTCATAAAAAACAATTATCTAAAAAATAAGAATTCATCTAAAAAATACAAAATAAAAAGTTTAATATGGACCATATAGGAAGTAGATCCATCTGCTAAAAAAATAATCTAAAAATAACAATTTCATCTAAAAATTGCCGCTATAAAAGTTTATATGGACCATATAGGAGGTAGATCAGGTCATTCATCGAAAACAATCATCTAAAACAATCATATAGGAAGTAGATGAGTTCGCTCAAGTAAAAACAATCATCTATAAAATAACAATTCATCCGAAAATGCAAAATTTTAGTTTTATATGGACCATATAGGAGTAGATCAGGTTCTGCTCATTAAAACAATCATATAAAAGTAAGATTTCTAAAAATGTCAAATAAAAGTTTAATATAGATAGTATAGGAAATAGATCCAGTTCGCTCATAAAAAATCATCTAAAAATAACAATTCATCTAAAAATGCCAGATAAAAAATTTATATGGACCATATAGGAAGTAGATCCAGTCATGCTCATCGAAAACAATCATCTAAAAATATTATTTAAAACAATCATATAGGAAGTAGATCCAGTTCCGCTTATCAAAAACAATCATCTAAAAAATAACAATTCATCTAAAAAATGCCAAACTTTTAGTTTTTATATGGACCATATATGAGTAGATCCAGTTCTGCTCATTGAAACTAATCATCTAAAAAGTAAGAATTAATCTAAAAAATGCCAAATAAAAAGTTTAATATGAACCATATAAGAAGTAGATTCAGCTCTGCTCATAAAAAAAAATCATCTAAAAATAACAATTCATCCAAAAATGCATATAAAAGTTTATATGGACCATATAGGAAGTAGATCAGGTCTGCTTATCGAAAACAATCATCTAAAAGCGATTATCTAAAACAATCATATAGGAAGTAGATCCGGTTATCAAACTTCTGTAAAAAAACAATCATCTAAAAATATGATTAAATACAGAAAATCCAAATAAAAATTTAATATGGACCATATAGGAAGTAGATCGAGTTCTACTTATAAAAACAATCATCTAAAAATAACAATTCATCTAAAAATGCCAAATAAAAATTAAATATGGATATATAGGAAGTAGATCTGATTCGCTCATAAAAAGCAGTCATCTAAAAATAACAATTCATTTATAAAATGCCAAATTTTTAGTTTTATATAGACCATATAGGAGTAGATCAGATTACGCTTCATAAAACAATCATCTAAAAATAAGAATTCATCTAAAGATGCAAAATAAATAGTTTAATATGGACCATATAGGAAGTAGATCCAGTCCTGCTCATAAAAAAAATCATCTAAAAAATAACAATTTATCTAAAAATTGCCGCATAAAAAGTTTATATGGACCATATAGGTAGTAGATCTAGTCCTGCTCATCGAAAAAAATCATCTAAAACAATCATATAGGAAGTAGATCCAGTTCTGCTCATCAAAAACAATTATCTAAAAAATAACAATTTATCCAAAAAATACTAAATAAAAAATTTAATATGAACCATATAGGAAGTAGATCCAATTCTGCTAATAATAAACAATTATCTAAAAAATAACAATTCATCTAAAAATGCCAAACTTTTAGTTTTTATATGGACCATATAGGAGTAGATCCAGTTCTGCTCATTAAAAACAATCATCTAAAAAGTAAGAATTTATCTAAAAAATGCCAAATAAAAAATTTAATATAAACCATATAGGAAGTAGATCCTTGCCTGCTCTTCAAAAACAATTATCTAAAAAATAACAATTTATCTAAAAAATGACAAATAAGAAATTTAATATGGACCATATTGGAAGTAGATCCATATTAACAGTGTTTGTTTTGGCATGGCATGTTCTCCACTTAGATGTTACATCAATATCGTGTCACAATGTTGTTCATGTAGATTGCATGAACACCTTAAAAATGTAAATAACAAAAGTTGACGTCTATGTTGTTGTTGATAACAGTAAATACATATCCGATGTGAATAACACACATAAAACATGTCTTGTAAATAGTTGTTTGGTCAAAATTTCAGTATACATAAGTACCAATTCTTAATACAATTATCAATAAGTATCTTAAGATCTTTTAGTATTTTTATCAATTAATTGCAAAACTTGTATCTAAGTGTAGCTATCTTTTTTTTTCTTATTGTGTGTAATGAACTTTCAAATTTCGATCATTGTGTGTATTTTGTGACCATTTTACCCTTTGCTTTTTTCAGCTTTTGAAGGGTAAAATGGTCATTTTACATGGTAAAATAGTCTCAATATATACCCAATGATCGAAATTTAAAAGTTCAGTTTGCACAATAAAGAAAAAAATATGGCTACACACAACCATAAAAAGTGTCAAGTTAACTGCATTTTTAAGTGATTTGCCCTTTTATATATCATTTAGGTAATCATAAATCCTATTTAAGCTTCTTTTTAATCATAGTGTTGCCCGAGGTTCTAATGTGTATACTTGGCCATAATTTGATTAATTGAGAGCTTCTTATCATGAAAGCTAAGAACGACTTTAGACATTTCATTCATGTTTACTATCTCGTCAATTCCAATGTTCAAGTGTTCACGAAATTTAAATATAAACATGTATAATCTACACACCAAGTCTACATGTACAAAAAAAATCCATTATTGTGGGGAATGTAACAAAAGTAAAGGTATCAGGATTCATTTTCATCCCAAACATGTATCCAATCATCATTCGACTTAAGATTTCTCATTTCACCTATATGAACACAAAATCACAAATCTCGACAGAAAGTGTGACTAAAGACTTTGTTGTTAAAAGACTTGTATGTGCTGAAGAGAAACTAAAAAGAATAAGATTGCTCATGTAGAGGCAATAGATAAGGGTTCTAAAAATTACCATTAATAAATATATGTTCTTACAAAGTGATATATATTAATAGTTTCTTTACATAATTGTGTATAGGCAACAAAGAAGTATGTAGAAGGTGAAAATATGAACAAACATACTATTTTGGATGTTCCATTCTCGGCCTTGATTCCCTTGAGGTCATATTTGACACTTCTAGTACAGTCAATTGTGTCAACCTCTTACGGCACATAACATGGAATAAGGAAAACGAAAGCTTAGCTGCAATAAAATTCAAAAAGAAGTAGAATAAGAACACTAAAAGTTTAGAAAATCTAAGATTGTGTTTACGGTAGTCGCCTACGTATAGAGTATAATATATTTGTGTGTTGTTATTAGAACAGTATCACATGCATACTTGTAATTCACCATAAGCCCAATCCTTAGAAAACAAAATCTATAGTAAAATAAATAATCATATAACATCAATTCAATGCCCAAGAAAGGTGTCTTGCTTACCCACCTTTGACTCATGACCCTTTTTTTTACCCGTTTACACAGATATCCCAAGAGATCGTAAAATCATGTGTATTCATTTCCCTCATCAAATAAAAAATAGTGTTGGAAGTTGTTTTCACAAAAAACAAAAGAAACTCAATTAGAAAAATTTAAAAATAATCCCATCAGATTGACGATTTCAAAAAATAGTTATCTTTGAAACAATGATAATCACACGATGTTAAACTTTATCTGAGATTAACTGATAGTCTGCAACCAAAAAATTTAGATTTTTTTAACAACACCATACCTTTCTCCATTCCCGATGATTAGATCATTGCAGAAGATGAAAAGGGTCCTCTCATCTCATCTCCAATTTGAAGGTTGCCCACGCTATGTGAATCTTAAAATAAGATAATACTTCAAACCATTAACTCTTTAGTATGCCATATTTTAGCGCTTAAATACTTTGTGATTTTTCAGCAACAGATTTTAACAATTAGAACAAATAAAGAAAGTTTATAAGTTAAAAACTTTGAGCCATGAAATTTTATAAGTTAAAAACTTTGAGCCAAAGTATGCCTAAATATTTTTTGCTTTCTATAACAGATCAAAACATTTTAAGGTTTTAGTTTTTTACCCTAATTCTTTTTAATTAAAGGCTGTTTGTTTTAGGTCACTTTTACGTATAAGTTAAAATTTTTGCATAAGTTTAAAGACCTGAGTTGTCACAAAACGACTGGTCAAAACTTCCTGCACATGATTGGGGTGGAAACGGGCCAATTGGGTGTGACGTGCAACGTGTTGTAACCAAAATGTTTGCTCTTTCTATCAATAGTTAGTAGTATTTCAGATATGACTACAAAATTATATTATTAAAATAAAATGTAGTTATCTAAACTCCCTCTCAAGTTTAGAGGCGCTATCTCAGCTATACATACAGGAACATACAGGACATAAGGTACCTTTTTTAGAGTTGGTTCAGCAAATTATATAGGCATATAGCACGCCAACCAAGTATATTATTAGCGGTTCACGCAACTTCAAAATAACTCACCTCTAAAACGTTCTCATAGAACTACATTATAATAATATCCGCTGCTAAAAGAACTACATATGCCATGAAAAAATGGATAGACATTAGTTTCTTACCACTGTTTCGGCCATGCACCATGAGGCAGTCTTTTTCCGCATCTTTGTACAGAACGTAACCTACAAATTAGTGACCAAAATAATGAAGCAACTTTATCCATCATAAATAACTAAATTTGATGTACCTTTAAGTAGAATTTCATTTTTTTTAATGGATATGTAATGCGTGTCCAAGCATTATATCTTATTAAGAAAACTTCTAAAAGCAGCCCATTTAGAAAATTGGTACTTACTTTAGCTTGAGTATATATTATCTACTCGATAACCCATTTCATTCGAAACTTGACCTATAGTTTTTAATATAAGCACTCAAGAGCTCTTATAAGCAATTTAAATAAGCACTCCAAAACGACCCTAAAAGAAGTTTAGATACCATTTTCCAAACAACCACAATAGACTATACGTGTTTTAGATAAGAACTCCAAAACAACCCTACAAATAGTTTAAATAAGCTCTCCAAACAGCCCCTATATCATATCAAAAAGAAAACTTTAAAAAATTGACCCATTTTAGAAAATGGGTAATTTTTTAGCTTGGTATCTATATACTTGATGTTCATGCAATTAAAAACATCATTGTGAACTCACACACTGAAGAAGTTATCTAATGATCCATTATGATAAATTCGTGAGGCAGAATCAAACAACCCCTAAAAGAACCTTATGTGGATATAATGTTGCATCTTTTACGGAAATATCACCACCTATGTTATAAATATAAAAAACATGTCGAGCAAACCTCGTAATGCACAACTTAATGACGTACCGGGTGTGCCATGTTCATAAGTTTTCTTATCTGATTAAACTGAACTAATCTCCGTCACCCGACGCATATTCATTAATCGAGCAACGTTCCTTGCTTCAAAAAATGTATCCGATCTTATGTGCCAAGAACGTAATGTACATATGGTCAATTTTACTGTCCAACCACAAAACAATCTTTTTAGTCACAAAAAAATAAAGCTTCAAAATGATAAAAAGATTGCTTATACATGCCTAAATGCTATCTTGCGGTCAAAATGATAAAAAGATGGTTTCCCAATGTTTTAAAAAAAAATCAATATATTTAACAGAGTGAACCTTGCGGTCACACAAGAGGAATAGTACCAGCTGTTAATAAGAAAGCCAACTTAAGAACACCAAAGAATTAAATTCTACTCCATATGTCATATGTAGGATAGGATTCTTTAATAAATTTAAATATTCTAAGCTAAACTCTTCATATGATTTTATGTACCTGAGAGAAGCAAAGGTCTTTACTTATTTATGGTTTAAAAGAACTTTAGTACCTTTGTCACTGGAAATCATTTATAAATTACATCTTCTTTTGTATGATTACTCATTCTTAAATGATGAAAGTCGATTAAAAACTACACTTTCATGGTTAATTCTTTATATATTTCATGACGATTTTCCCCAAAACCGTTAATAATACAGAAGCAAAGGTCTTTACTTATTTGCAAGTGAATATAGAGGAGTTTTTTAAAACAATAATAGCTAAAGAGAGCAAACAACCTATCAGCCCGACAACGAAACATCTCTAAGTCTTCATCCTTTTTTTATTTCCATATCTTCACCACAACTCTTTAAAATATATAAGATACATTAAAACTTGATATCAAAAATAACGGTTGTGAAAAACTCACCGCAAATGCTGTGAATGTAAACAAACCATCATCTTCATGTCTTCATCCATCTTAATCTACATATATTGACCATAAAACATAGAAAACACATCATGTGAAAATTGATTCTTAAACAAAAATCACCAAAATTACAACCATATTAGTTGTTTGAAGTACATATTGCGTGTATGAGATTATTTGTTGACTTGGTGTAAATGCCAAGTTGAAACAAAAGTCTAGTTTCCAGATGTTTATGGGTCCTTTTGGTCCTCAAATTCAATTCTTCAATGATTAGTAAACTACTTTGAATACTCACATACTGTTATAGAAAGAAATACGATATGGGGTAATTTGCCTTCCGTCTAGGCCAACTCATCCTCTTTAAAACCTACACGGTATATATATATATATATATATATATATATATATATATATATATATATATATATATATATATATATATATAGATTGGATCATTTAAAAGTTGATCTCAAGAGAAAAAGTGAGAAGTGATCTCAACCGTTAGATCACCCTCTTCCCTCCTTTTTTTCCCGCTAACTACTGTGGACCTTATTGTATTTTCTTTCATTTTTAAGGAGTGTTTCATAAATTCACCCTTTCATATATAATACATATTTTTTCATTTTTCTTTTCTTCTTTTTCTTCTTTCTCTGATAACATCTTTCAGCTCCCCACAACCGATCGACCTTCACAACCGCTCCCCATTGTTCACCATCATTCCGCATTCTTCACCACCATTCCCCACCGTTCATCATCTTCTCCATTATTCCGCACCAAAGATGTAATCAGATTCATCATTCAAGTTTGAAAGTATGTTTTTTAATTGATTTTTTGATGTTACAGTCGAGTAATATGATCATATTAATCTTCGTTTGCATGTTTATGAGTTTATTGATCCTATTTTGAATAATTTGTTTGTTTCTTTTTGTTATTGTTGGTCTAAATATGTTATATTCGAGAGTTTACTTCTAAATCTGAATAAAGAGTTGAGCAAAAAAAGAGTTGAGCAAAAATAGACGGAAATCATGTTTAGGAAAAGCGACATAAGGTGTTTGATAAAATGTCTCAATGAAATTTTATAGCTGCGATGCACTAATTTTACATTTTGATTGCATTTAATAGCACGTCCACGTAAACAAAAATTTGTGTACCTCATGATATATAGGTCAATAATAAGTGTGAATGTTTGCGGACTTGTCTGCTGCTAATTGTTTGTACTAAAGGACTTATCTTTTGCTAGCTGCATATTTCAAATTTAGATTATTTTGTATTATTTGATGCTGTGCTTGATTACACTCAAGTACATCTTCATTTAAGCCCGAAATTTGTGCACCAGTTCAATTACATTAATAAAACTATAGATTGATGTAGTATTGTTTATGGAATTAGTGTGTCATTTAGGCGTTAATTTGTTGAGCCTATGGTCCTTTTGCTCGTAAAATGGTATAGTTTGTCACTAAAATGGTTATATAAAATGGTACAAGGTTGATCTTAGAAACAATTTGGGCGTTAATATAAAATGGTATAGTGTTAAGCCTATAATTTGTTGAGCCCATGGTCCTTTTACGAAATTTGGGCGTTAAGATATAATGGTATAATGTTTAGAGAGTGGAGACAAATGTTGATCTTAGAAACAAGATAAGTTGACTAATTGAAAATATAGTTTGGAAGATTTGGTTTTGCCAAAAATCAACGGAGGTTGGTTTATATGGTTTTGGCTTTAGAGGAAAACAAGTCACACGGGTTTGAAGGTGACAAATTTTATGTTGTTTTAAGAATTAAGCAAAATATCAATGAAATTAGCCTCAAAGCGCGGTGAAAGTCGTTTACTATATACATTTACATATAAGGGTGACGATATGATTTTTGTTTACATGAGCAATACTAAATGTGTAAATAACTTTTATTGTTCAAGAATGAGCGAAAAGTATTTGCTAACCTTACTCGTTTAAGCTTCTACTGAGAATGAATTGTTTTCACTCGTTTGTTCACCAGCTCTTTTATCTATGTTTACCTAATATCAGTGATGAAATCTCTGTGTAGTTTCCTGTGGGTCGTGTTCATCATCTTTTAAAGACAAGGTCTTCTGCTAGTGGAAGAGTTGGAGCAACTCATGTAGTGTACACAACAACAATACTAGAGTACCTAACGGTACCAAGTGTTGGAAGTGTTGGAATTTCAAGTAAAGATTTTAAGGTGAAGCGTATAACGACGTGCCATCTACAACTTGCTATCGGAGGAGATGCAAACTTGACACTCTTATTAAAGGAACTATTCTTTGGTGGTGGCGTTATCCCTCATATCCACAAGTCACTTATCAACAAATCTGGTGAAAAGTATAGTTGCGATTATATGTTAAGGGTTTTATGCACATCTTAAAACCCGTGAATGTATCACAAGCACTGATGTGGTATTTTGTGTTTTGATATGTATTTAAACAACAAATCAGTAAAAGCTCTGGAATTTATGATTTATGTGTTGTTATCTTTTTTGTGTGTTGCTTTGTGTTTTGTTATTTTATGTCGTAATCATCTTTAGAAATGCAAAGAGCTGAGTTCTAAATATTTTATCGCTTTTATACTAGCTGAAAATGATGGTAATCTGCTAAATGTTTAGACCGTCTATTGCAACGTCAAATGATGAAACACACTGAGACACCATCTTTTTTCAATAGCACATTTTCATTTTCAAAACTAACAAACAACATGATGGTCAAAATACTAACGATAAATTGGCTTAAACCATGTATATAACTTCATAATCTAAAAGTATGCACAAAAATTGTCTCCTTTCCAAATCGGTACTAAAAAGGGCTAAACCTGCCCTAACACCTTTGAAACTTATGAATCAGGGCATGAGACCGAACTAGCTTACAATACATAACATCAGACAAAACCTCTTGAGGTGATTGATTTTAAGTTGAACACCGTAATACAACTCCTACAAACTAACAACCTACAACTATTTATATGCCTTGCTTGACAGTTTACTGATAAAGAGTAGAATTGCTGCAAGCAACACCTTTGGGCACTCTTCATGAGGCAGATGAACACAACCCGGTATTGCAACTAGTCTCTGCATAAAGATACATGTTCTAGTCAGAAGTGGCGTTACGTCCAGATATATTGAGATCAATTAGTCCACGGCTCAAAAAATAAGCCCAAACTCAAACAGATGCACTAGAGTACGTGAAACGGATGCACTAAAGTACCTCCCGATATGCCATTCATAGAATGAACATGACTCGCGTGAGTGACCAAAAGTTATGTCAAACAACATATCATTAATAAAGGAACGAACTTTCCTGTGCTACATGCCATACATTCACGTTTCACGCATTTTGTGAATATAGTTGGGTAATAACCTGCACAAACAACAGATAACCATCAAACATAAAAGAAAAGTGATAGAATATTAGTTTACGAATAATTCTAATAGATTATATTTGAAAGATCAAATATAAAAAATGAAGTACGCTTTGGTAAATGTAAACTTCTAGACAATAGGTGCTCAACATAAGCCCAAACCCACGCGAAATTGCCAGTTACCCAACCTGCCCTTTTCATCTCTATTAAATATATATTTCAAGAATGTATAATCTCGATGCAATAATGTATAATGTTGATGCAATAATGTGTAATGATTTGAGAGAATACAATCCAGTAATTCATAATGCATAATGTTGATGCAGGAATGTATAATGTAAACTAGTCTCTGCTTTCTTACGAGTAATCATTCAAATTAGTTATTATTGCTACATCTTCTTGAAACAATAAAGACACACATACTCTAATAATAATGACTAATATCTAACGTGAAACCACTGGTTGAGCCAAAGGTCACTAATATCCACTTTAGCTAATTGTATACGGCAATATACTGTTTTCCTAGACTGTTTAGAGCCCAGAAACTGATAATTCTATAATTTCTACTTAAGAAGGTATTTCAGGATGATGCTAGTGTCCATATAGATGCATGTATAATTTTCAGATAGATTGCATAAGCATTCACCATTGCTTACATGTAAGGCCTTATTTTCTTACCTAGAAAAGTATTGGCAAGTGAAAGTTGATTACCTTTGTAACATACGGCGATATGGTTCGGGGAATGTGTCACATATAGTTGTACGCATGGCATTGACTCTTGTGGCTCGATCAGTTCCTAACAATTAGTTGCCATATCAGTAAAATGCCATGAAATAAGATGTCTCTTATAATCTGTATGCAACAGCTCTCTGTTCATAAGGTCTGACTGATTGAAAAATGATGTCTTGAGGATTCTCAATCATTGCAATCACCTTAGCAGCCATCTCAAGCTTTTCCAATGTCTTTCCGAGGTTGAAAAGGTAAATTCCTGAAAATAGAAGAAAAACACAACACAAACGTCACCAACTATACCAGATAAATACCAGTAAGTTTTCTAACCACACTAGGCATTATAGAAATAAACAAAGTGCATATTAGCTCTTATAGCATCTTGAAAAACATACATTGCCATTCATATCATTAGACAAAATCAATCAAGTTACTTAAAAGCGGATACTATGATTCAAATGGATGCACCAAATTACCTCAAAATGATGCACTAAAGAGCCTCGAATGGATGCGATAAAGTACCTCAACGGATGCACTAAAGTACCCCAAACGCTACTTTAGTAACAAGGAGTGAGATATATAAGTATAAATGTACAACGGTATGAGACCGATTGTTGAACGACTAAATAATCAAATAATCATCAAAATCACTTTATCCCGTAAGTAAAAATAGCGATTCTGAGACAACCCAACTTTATAACCCACATTTAAACACCCTTAAGCACATGAGCAGTTAACTTAATCCTAATTACGAGGTATAGACACTGCAAAATTAACTATCATCATGGTAAGAAGTTATTACTATATACTAAAGCGCTACTAATGACTTGTCGAGAAAGTGATGCATATTCAAAATAGATGAGAACATGATGTCACAATTAAGATCAAAACTATCAAGACAACTTGTGTCCAAGAAGATAAACGATGCTAATTTTATCTATATGCATAATGTAAACTAGTCTACGCTTTGTTACAAGTAAATTTATCAAAATGGATAATATTTTCATACAAACGGTTTACTATTGCTACATCTTCTTAAAAGTAATCGATTCGATAATGCATAATGTAAACTAGTAATGCATAATTTAAACTAGCCTCTTCTTTGTTACGAGTAACTTTATAAAATGGATAATATTTTCATACAAACGGGTTACTATTGCTACATCTTCTTGAAACGTTCAATACACACATACTCTAATAATAATCACTAATATCTAACGTGAAACCACTGGTTGAGCCAAAGGTCACTAATATCCACTTTAACTAATCATATAACTTTTTGATGCCCTAATATCTACCTTTTCGATGCATTAATCCTAATCATAGATGCCCTAATATATACCTTTTGGTGCACTAAATGAGATATCACCTATAACTTCAAGAATTAGAAACAAAACTCATGTTAATCAATTGACTATCTTATTATCATAACTATGAACATCATCCAAACAATATCTCCAACCACATATTTTGTTAAATCGATTACACGATACTAATTGTTTCATATCATGTAATAATTCCAAAATGCAATGCGAGAAAACTCACGTAAATGATCAAAGAGTAAGGTTACGTGGAGCATACCTATTTTCAAAATGCTTTTACCTTGAAAGTAATACAAGTCTAAGAACACGCCGGATCTAAGAGGTTCCACAATCAAAAGTAAAATGAATAATGATAATAAGTGATAAGAATAAGAAAGAGATGATGTTGTTCAAAGAATAGTGGACAAAATGGGTTATATCTAAAAAAATTATACATTTCATTTGTAATGAGAAGGTAGCAAAAACTATCCAAAAACCATTGAGCGAAGCGAAAAAAGCGAAGGCAAGGTTCAAATGCATACCAATATGATAGGTTAACATCCTCGCCATCACCATATTCAACAGAAGGGTTGCTCTCTATTGTCACTTACAAATAGCCAAATGTTGAAAGTTGACCAATCATGGACGCACTGTCACTCTATTAACACAGACAATAGCAAAAAAACAATTAACTTTCAGAGGTTACATATATTCATATTTTACCAAAGTAAATAAATAATAATAAAAAACAAAACAAAAAAACAAAAAACTACAGCAAAATACGATGAAGTGAACCAAAGAAAAATCACAAATTACTATCCTTTTAACAAATCTTATAGAAATCAGGATATTAATGTAACGAGAATCAACTTTATTTAAGCATTAAACATTTGATTGCCACAATTAGCCATCGTAACCCTATATTCAAACTATCACGGTGAGAGTCAAACATAAAGCATAGAACCGGTCACATCATATGATATATACCGGACCAAATCCACGATAAGGTGCGACCATGTAAACATCTACCTTTCGATGCACTAATCATACTCATAGATGCCCTAAATATCTACCTTTTTTATGCACTAAACAAGATATCACCTTCTCAATGTTGTTATGAGTTAGGACTAACGAGAACACTTGCATTGAAGGCTTCCCTGAAGATACATAACTTATGATGCACATTTAAAATTAACCAAGAACCAAATCATTTAAACCAAATTATACTTGTATTCAATGAAATCGTTTCAATGTTTATCCAACCCCCTAATGGAGACACATGAATACAGAACTTATGAATCAAACTTTATGAGTACTTGTTACAATTTTAACCAAATTTTTAGTTCTAATCTGATCCTAGATCTGTAATCTGGCACCCAGTCACTAGTTAAACACTTGTAGGGTATGATATCTGGGTATATTGCATGTTGAAAGAATGTATGCATGTTGAAAGAATGTACTTTCAGTGTTTAGGGGCATGTGTATAAATTTATAATTGAATAATGAACCAAAGTAAAGCGGTCATGTATTTGATTACAAATGCACAAAAGACCCTTAAGAAACTTACTCTAAAAGTATATCCTCTAGTCCTCTACAACACAGATCAAATAAAGTTTTTCAAATGATGCTAACTAACAAGGCAACTTGAATAAACTTGAGATCGTGATGAGATAAATAATTGAAAAAAAATGGCTAATGTCGATCTTGGAAGTATTATAAGAATAAGGTTAGGTAACTTACTTAGGTCACTTGACTTACTGAACCTCCTATTTAGATCACTTTTCAGAAAGTAAATTGGTTAATACTCCGTAATAGTGATTTTCCATCCTAGAAACCTTTTTCCATAAATGAGGAGTGGGATTCGCAATTAATCAAGCTCTCTCCAATGTCACTCAATAGTTTTACTAGATCTTACTCCCGATAATATAATCAACCACCCTTGCTGCCATAAAATGTCCAAATAGATGCTCTAACTACGCAAATGAATGCACTAATATCTACCTTTTGGATGCACTAATCAAAATCATAGATGCCCTATGTGTACATATATACCTAATATGTCCAAACAGATGCTCTAAATACGCAAATGGATGCACTAATATCTACTTTTTCGATGCACTAATCATACTCATAGATGCCTTATGTGTATATATACCTTTTCGAACCATACCCAATAATTACCTTTTTACTATATCCGTTTTGACTGTTACCCAACCCACCCACCCACACCATTCATCTTCCTTTTAGTATTTCTAGATAGTTTAGGTGATATCTCGTAGTAATTGCATCAACTTGATAACAAATTCCTGACATAATAAACAAATCATTCAAACAACCAACTTCATCTAATGCACACTAAAATTATCTAAGAAAGACAACTAACCTGACTTCTCCATTGATGCACATTTAAAATTAACCAAGAACCAAATCATTTAAACCAAATTATACTTGTAGACACCTGACCCATTTCTATAGCCATTTAACCAAGAACCATTAAATAGGTCACCATTTAGACATTTCATCACCCCTCTACCACACATTTTTCCACTTTCCAGTTTCCAATATACATGTTGCCATTAATCCAAGCATGCTTACCACTTCCTTCATGAACTCCGTCTAACTATATTGCTTTCTTCCAAGTCCATTCCTATGTTTAACATCCAGGAGCCCTTGTAAACAGATCCATCAGGATTCGTCAATGTGCCAAAACCATGGACATAGCCCCCAGAAAAATCACCCTCATAACTTGTGCTGGATGACCAAGAGATCTATCCTCTCCTGTCATTTTTCCATCTTCCCAACTACCATATACCATCTGCCCATGTGTATTTATTTACCCATGTCGTGAGGGATTTTTCCTTTGACATCTTCGAAGAAAACATCCCCATGTATTTTTATCTCTTGACTCATCCTGGAACCATGAGGAATACATAGCAAAACATCAAAGATATATAACTTGGATTTCATTTCAGGCTCAACAAGGTTTATTGAAAATAAAAAGAACTCTATAACTTGCATATAAAATAGCTCAGAAGCATCCCCATTTAACAAATATTGCACTCCAAAAATTCACATTCCATAATTTTTTTTCTCTAAATGGGATACGGTACAATAAACTAGAAAGATCTTGAATTAATTTGTGTAGTGGTCCGAAAATCAGTCCACTCATAACTTGTAGTTATACCCTAAAGAGATTTCCTAATACATTTCTTATGATGCACTAATCAAACAAACAAATGCCCTAATTTAACATTAGGCTGTTATAATACTAAGAGATGGTGTAACACATTCCTTTGATGCACTAATTATACAAACAAGTGTTCTTATAACATGATGCTCTTATCATAATAAGAGATGTTGTAATACATTTTTGATGCACTAATTATACAAACAAATGTTGTAACAAGGCAGTGATGCCCTAATTATACTAACATATGTGCTATGATTATTTTAGATGCAATAATCAAACAAGCAGATGCCTTAACTTATAACATGACGATCTTATCATACTAAGAGATGTCGTAACACATTTTGATGCACTAATCAAACAAACAGATGCCCTAACTTAGAAGATGATGCTCTTACCATAGTAAGAGATGCAATAACATGAATCATGATGCACTTATTCCGTCAACTAATGTTGTAACATATTATTAAAGCGGATGTACTAAATTGCAATTTAATACATACAAATGCTTTGATATGTAATTTCATTCAATAATAACAACAATTATATTATAATTTACACAATGATGCACTAAAATAACATATAAATTAAAAACACGTAATTAAACACTTCTTGTTTTTTTCGATGGCGAATTAGGTCATTTGCTATTATTATTTTCTAATTATCCGATGATAGGAGTGTGTGTGTTTTTGATTGGAGCGTGTGTTTCGATTGGAGAGTGTGTTCTTTTTATGGATTTAGTGTGTTTCGATGGGGTGTGTGTTATATGATCGAATATGTGTTTTTACGGTGGTGGTGTGACGGTGGTAGCGGTGGTAGTGGGGTGTTGGTGGTGGTGGTGGTGGTGACAATGAGAATGTGCGAATAGTGTGTGTTGTGTGTTTGTATCCGGATTAAAAAGATGGATCGTTTTTTTTTTTGTGTTATTTATTTTTTACCCTAAACTTTCAAGTTTTATACAATCTACCACAGTAACTTTTTTTCTCACTTTTCTATCTAATTATACTTTTCTACAACCGGACTCTATATATATATATATATATATATATATATATATATATATATATATATATATATATATATATATATATATATATATATATATATATATATATATATATATATATATATATATATAAAAGTGAAAATGACAATTTTGGAACTAAGATGTGAATGGTTGAACACAAACTTGTTTACAACAACATGCACCAACTTAAGAGTCTAAACACACAATCTAATGTAATCAACTACTAACCGATATTAAGAGCATAAATAAAGAGTAGACATTTCTGAAATCACCCGTTTTCATATCTATATCTATACTACTTTATAATGCATTTAGGCCTTCTAAAATTAGAAGGCTTAAAAATTCAGATTTTTTTACTTGCTTATTATGGAAAGAGTTTTTCTAACCAAAAATTAAGATAAGGAGCTCCAATCATGAGATGACATGTGTCACTTCTTAACAAACTTCAAGCCTAACTTTCTAACAAACTCAAAACATAACTCCTAACCACTAAAAATTAAGATAAAGAGCTCCAATTATAAAATGACACGTGTCATTTCTCAACAAAAAATTCATCTTTATTTTTAAATTAAAATATCTTTTTATCTACTTATTTTTTTTATAATCTAATTTCACCATATTTTCTAAAATTTTATGCTCTTTAATTCAAGATCCAATTTTATATATTTTTATTAGTTTTTAGTTTTATATTTTTAATTGGTTTATTTTATTTTAATTCAAATTTTTACAACTTTAACCTTTATTTCATTTATTTCAATCAATATAATCTTGATTCGTCAAAATCATATAATTTTGTGGTAGTGTTTGACGCGTAAGAGATTGCGGGAATAATGATGTCGCTGGAAAGCTACGGGAAAGTTACGGGTAACCCAAACAAACACTTACAACTAACACATATACCTTCGAAGTGTTGTGAAAGCGAATTCACTAAACGGGTAAGCAAACACATATAACTATACTTATCGCCGCTTGTTGTCTTGCCAGTACCAACTAGTATATATATATGGTCTATAAAGAAGTGTAGGATCAGCCTACCTTTTTCGCTCATCACGGCATACCTTGCAAGTTGCAATGCCTTGAAACCTTAATTATCCTAAACCACAAACTGAATAACACCAAATAGAATTATTCAACCACATGGATTATTTGCATCTCATATTTAAATGGGCATAATTATGCTTATCTAAAACAAAGCAGGCCCATATTATTTGCATCTCATATTTAAATGGGCATTGTAGAAAACTAGAAGGGGGGTTGAATAGTTTACCGATTAAAAACTTTGTTTTGAAACTTATTGAAAGATCAATTGATATTGATCTTAAGTGTGTTAATGAAATATGCAAGCAATATGTAATAAGTAAGTAAGGAAAGAAATGATCAAACCACAACAAGTTGTTTATAGTGGTTCGGCCTACAAGGACTCTTTTTCCTTGCCTACTCCACTCCCGAGTCTCACACTCGAGTTTAACTTCACTAGTCAACAAGCTCCTTTCACCGTGGAGAAAACCTTTACACTTAACACACTATTTCCGACACTAAGCTAGATGTCGAGTTCTTTCCAAGGTACAACTACTCCCACACACAATGTATTTTAAGGACTAAAATACTAACCACTCACACTCACAAGATTATGATGGTTTGATACAACAATGAAGTATGGATCAACACTAGATCATACAACACTAAACAAACAAGACTTCCAACTTCTCGTTGAAGCTTGAATATGACTTGATCTTCTTTGCTACAAAGAGATCACTAATATGATATGAAACCGAGTTAAAAGGTTAGAGAAGATATGTGAGAGTATGTTAGAAAGGGATGAGAAACTACTTGGCTTGGCATTGCTATTTATAGCCAATTTGGACGAGGCGTCCACGGACCGCGGACCCTAAAAAGGGTTCCTTGTGTACCAATTGGTACCGCTTGATCGACGATCAAGATATCAAATCTTGCCTAAAGTCAACTCTATCTAAGTAAGATTTTGCAAGATATGAAGAGTATAAATCTTCACAAAATATCTAATGGAATCTTCCAATGATCTCCATGATGTAATACATGATGTCAAAATGTTGTATTACTATTAATAGAAATATGCAAATGCTTAAGTAGTGTTTGGTTTTAAGAACCTAACACATTCTACAAACTACTATCATACATAATGATTAGAGTCATATCAAGATGTTACTAATCATAAATGTAAATGCTTGAATGATGAATTTATTGTTTGAGAAAGCTTGTTTTAATATCTAATAAACTTGACAAGCTTTAAGCTTTTATAAATTAAATTTACTTTTGTCGTTAACAAAACTTAGGCAAAGATCAAAAATATAAATAACGTTTAATGACGATATTTGTATTAACAATCTCCCTTTTGTTGAGGACAAAATATAAATTTTATTTTTATAAAAGAGACAAAGTTTGTACAAGAGTTATAAAATATTAGTTTTAGAACTTTGAAAAGGAAATGATAATATAAGTGTATGAATTTTGACTTTTATGAAAGTCAAAGTATGCGATGTTGACCTTTTAAGAAAAGTCAAGTATTATCAATGAGGGTTCTGTTTGACTTTTAGAAAGTCAATTTGTATGCGCTTGACTTTTCAAAAAAAGTCAAATATAAATAATTTCAAGTTCTATATTTTCTCCCCTTTTGTCTCAACAAAAGAAGAGGCTATCTTGGAATGTAATGAGCAGAGCTATTAGCTCCCCTTGTTCAAAGCTCCCCTAAATTGGGTGCTTTAATGGGAAGATACATGGATTGTGAAAGTAAATCTACAAAAAAATGTTAGTAATAATGATCATTCACAAGCATTTCCAAACACTATGTAATGACACCAACAACATAATAAACAACATTCATTAGTTAAAATTTTCATGAGTAAAGATCATGAAAAGAGAACACAATGATGTGTTTCTAGTACAAGAAACTAAAAATTATCCAAAAAAAAAAAAAAGACTATTCTAAAACCATCCTAAAGTGATGGTGGATGGGAAAAGCGTTGAGGCGCTCAAGAATGTGGTTGAGGATGAACCTCATTTCTTCGTGGAAGTCATGGACCATAATCCGGGTCCGTTCCACGGTTTGACCCGTTGCTCACAAGTTGAGCAACCATGCCTTGGAGGGTAGAAAGTTTGCGGAGGTTGTGGTGGTGGAATGGTGGATGTGTTGGTGGTGTTGGGGATGTTTGGAGTGGTCATGATGGATGCAAGCAAAGCACTTTGCATTTGCATTGTCTCAACAAGTGAGAATCCACGATGCCTTTGAATTGGTGGAGGTTGTGGAGTTCGGCGAATCTCCTCTCTAGTGGGATTGTCATCCACATGCTCTCGGAATGTCCTCAATATGAGGGACATTGATGATGGAAGTGGATGATCCCGTATAAAGGACCATGAATGTCCTTGTGAATGGGTGGAAAGGAGAGGTCTTGGCCCTAATGGGCGTTTGGGTCAATGGATGACGAGGTGATTCATGAGCAATTAAGCTCAATGGTGCCAAAGGATGGCAATGGTGGTGGATGACTTGGCCTAGGAGGCAAGTCTTCCAAGTCCTCTAGGAAAGGATTTGGTGATGTTGGTGGAGTTGAAAATAACTCCATGGGAGTGAGTGTGGAGACCTTGGTGAAGGTGGTGAGGTGTTTTGGATGTTTGGATGGGTGCGGTGGAGGTGAAGTAGGTGCTTTTGATGGTGGTGGAGTGGTGATCACAATGTGTGATGAAGTGGGTGTAGCTAAGGTAAGTGTGTATCATCTCTAATGGGAGATGAGATGGTGAGTGGTGAAGATTCGGATGATGAGCTAAGATTAACAAAACAACAAGGTCTTACGCTCATTCTAGCGGTTTTCTTGCAAGGTTTTGGTGATGATTTAGTCATTTTAACTTGGGTTTTGATTTGCTAGATAGTAGTGAGAATGAAGAAGGTGTGAGGATGATCATGGTAAAACCTTTCAATTTATAGAGGTAAGAAATTGTTGAGAAAAGGTTTGATTTGATGTTGAACCATTGAAGAGATGAGGTTCCTAATGATTTGGAAGTGGGTTGAATGCTAGTCATATCACCCAAGTCAATCCATACAAAGAAGATGGAGTGAAGAAGAAAAGATATGCAATAAATGTGTTCTAGTGAGTGGAATTTCCTAATATTGATTACCCGGTTTGAAGGTACCAAAATTTGGTTCCTTCCTTTATATAAAGGGCTCCTTGGGTGGATTTTTCAAATTTTTGAATTTTGGTGGAAATGGATTTCTTACATCCCTTAGTGAATAATACTAGTTCTAATAACAGTATAAACTAGTTAAGATTGATTTATAAGTGATGGAAGATAATTTGGAATCACGAAAAGTCGAAATTCGAGAAAATTACACGGAGGATCCACGGCACCAAAATCATACAGACGGAACCCAAAAAGGGTGCCGTCTGGTCACTGTCTGAGATATGGCGGTACCAAAATACATAACAGACGGTACCAAAATAATGGTGCCGTCGATCCGTCAAGTCTTGAAATTTGGATGAATGTTTCTTAAAATCAAATTTCGAAACACGAAATTTTTCTCAAAACTGTTATACTAAACATTTCTAGTTAGGAAAAGTAAATAACACATATGTAAACACGGTGGAGCATAGATTAAGAGCAAGGCTTATTGATTTTCACAATATAGTGAAAATGGGTAAAATTGATAGCATACTTGTGCTATCCCCCACATGAGATTGTTAGCATACACCATTGTTTCAAGTTATATTATCATCCTACATAATAAAAACAACTAAATAGTATTAAACATTAACGATAATGCATTGTTCCAAACACTCCTTAAAGTATCCTTATTTGTCCAACTTGTAAATCTTGTTCATCATCCTACCAAGGCACTTGAACATTCCTTAGTTTGCTTGAATTCTGTGATTCATTCTCAATCTCGGGAAGAGATGTGTAATACTCTTGAGGTGGAAGGCGAGAGCTTGGAAGACCATCCTCGGAGCTATTTGATGATGATGATGAAGGAGTTGGAGGTTTAGCTCTCTTACCTTTAGTCTTAGCAACTCGAGCATCACTCAAAGGTACAAAGATGTGAGGATAAGATCATATTGAAGGTGCATCCCTTTTGGGGTTGGTGGAATTGGGCGAAGTTTCTATAGAGGCGGGTGAGAAGCATCCCGTATGGAAGAGCAACGGATCCTTGAGTTGGAATATCAATCATTCTCCTAGCTATGTAGTAGGCTAAGTTGAATGGTTGTCGGGTGGACAAGTTGTAAAGCATGTGGCAAAGACAAGCGTTTATGTGATCCTATTCCTATGGTGCTAATGACGTTTGCTCTAAGTAACTCCTCCCATTTTTAAATTAGTGCTTAAGTTCATTGAGCTCCATTCCATATGGATCTCGGTCTACCTCTTTTCCCTTTCGGGTGACTCGGGTTGTATCCGTTTTGGGTTAAAAGGTGTTCACGGATGACATCCTTATCGGCTAAACGGGTTATGTAGGGAGAAGCGGTCATTGATTGCATCAAGTGCGGTGGTGACCACTTATCCGTGTAGACACAAGTTCCTCGGTTGGGAATTCCTAGTACTCTAGCAAATTCACTTAAAGTGATGGTGAAGTCATTTTGATTGATTCTAAAGCTAAGACAAAACTCATCATCAGCTTCATCACTAAAACCGGTCACACTAGCATAGAATTCTAATACGAACCTAGGACAAATTGGTTCATCAATGTCAAGAAGACAATCGAATTGAATGGCGGCTAGTTCTTCACGAAGATTGGTATGCTCAAGGAAGGATGAGTGAATGGTTCTACCCTCGTGGAAATACCTAGATTCTAGACCCCTAAATATTTCTACTTGTTCTTGGTGAGTCCTTTGGTTTTGTGGTGTTTGGGAATGTAGTTAAGAGTGTCTTTGTGATCATAGAATCTTGCGGCTACCATGGTTATTCCTAAGGACAAGAATTAACATGTTAAAACTTTAGATAAATTTTAACGTTTTTGATTCTAGTGTGTGCCTATATGAAAACAATTTGGAGTTGCGGTTATCTCGACTCATTTTATGCATAAAATGGTTTTAGTGGAGTGTTTGGCAAATACCATGAGATAACCCAAATGCTCCTAATTCAATGTGGCTACATTTGAATATACCCGGGAGTGCATATTAGTTATGCAATACCTTTAGTATTCAAGAGCATGCAAGTGATGAAAATTCTAACGTTTCTATTTGTATTAGCAATGAAAAATGTTTTCCTATAAGTGAGAAGCTTTTCAAAACTTTTGACATGGGGTGTTTGGTTGTTTGAATAAGGCCTTATATTTATTATCTATCAATTAGTGGGAAACATGATTTTGTTTATGCAATATGATAATGTAGTACCTAATTTGAATGACTAGTTATGCAATTTGCCAATTGAATTCATATTTGGTATAAAAGCATACATAAAACCCATGTAATGATTTGTGATAGTTTTGTGCATAAATAAGAATCCTAGACTCAAATTAAGAGATGAAATGTAGTTAGGATACTTACAATGATGTTATCTTGATGATTAGTGAGTGGAAAGATGACAATAATGAGATTGGTTTAAGTTTTACGTTTTGGTAAAGTGGGTTGTGAGGAAGAAGATGTTATGTATAAAATTTGTTTTGTACATGAGACACCACGGACCGGGCGGCACCAAATTTTGGTTCCGTCCGTGTTGTCGTTGGTGCCGTAGCTACTGATGGCAGAATACAAGACAAAATTGTTTTGGTTTGACTATTCTAATGTTTTAGACTATGTTTATCCTACATGTTTGGTTCCATTAACCTAAACCAAGTCTAAGAAGATTAAAAGGTTCTCGTTTAAGAGGTTTAGTAAAGATGTCGGCAATGTTGTCTTGGAGGATACTTTCTCGATTGAGATGTTTCCTTTTGAACATTGTCGCGAAGAAAGTGATGACGAATTTCAATGTGCTTTATGCGAGCATGTTGAGCGGGATTCTTCTTGAGATCGATGGCTCCTTTGTTGTCGCAAAGTATTACAATATTGTTGAGATGAATTCCGTAGTCTCACGAGCTTGCTTCATCCAAAGAGCTTGTTGACATGCTTTTCCGGTGAGGCGTATTCGGCTTCGATAGTAGAGATGGCTAAGGCCGTTTGTTTCTTTGCAAACCATGAGGTGAGACAATGTCCAACAAAGTGCAAATACCACTTGTACTTTTCTATCGACATAATCACCGGCATGATCCGAGTCGGCATACACTAGGGTTTCTATACCCGTTCCTTTGGGATACCATAATCCTAAACACGTTGTTCCTTAATATATCTAAAATCCTTTTAATGCTTCTAAGTGTGATGCCTTTGGGTTTTCTTGAAAGCGAGCACATAGACAAACACTAAACATAATGTCGGGTCTACTAGCCGTAAGATAGAGTAGCTACCAATCATTCCTCTATATTTAGTGTTATCTACGGATTCACCTTCTTCGTCCTTGGTGAGTTTAGTGTCCGAAGACATGGGTGTTTTAGTTGGTTTGGAATCTTCAAGACCAAATTTCTTAAGCATGTCTTTTATATATTTAGATTGGTTAAAGAAAATACCATCTTCTAGTTGTTTAATTTGAAGTCCTAGAAAGAAGTTTAACTCACCCATCATACTCATTTCAAACTCGTCATGCATGATTTTAGAGAAATCATTACATAGTTCTTGACAAGTTGATCCGAATATAATGTCATCAACGTATATTTGAACAATAATAATTTGTGATTCCTTTTCTTAGTAAAAGAGTATTATCTACTAATCCCATAGTATATTTGTTATCAATAAGAAAAGTCTTAAGGCGGTCGTACCAAGCTTTAGGTGCTTGTTTAAGGCCGTATAATGCTTTCTTGAGTTTAAAGACATGATGTGGTTTCTCAAAGTCGGTAAAACCGGAGGTTGAGCAACATACACTTCTTTGTTAATAAACCCATTAAGAAAAGCACTTTTAACATCCATTTGAAATAATTTAAAATCATAAGCACATGCATAAGCAAGTAATATTCTAATAGATTCAAGTCTAGCTACCGGTGCATAAGTTTCATCATAGTCAATTCCTTCTTGTTGATTATAACCTTGTGCAACAAGCCTAGCTTTGTTTCTAGATACTATACCATTTTCGTCCATTTTGTTTGAAAGACCCATTTTGTTCCAATTATAGTTTGATCTTTGGGTTTTGGAACTAGTTTCCAAACATCATTTCTAACGAATTGGTTTAATTCTTCTTGCATGGCCATTACCCATGATTCATCTTTTATTGCTTCATTTATGGTTTTTGGTTCAATGGTGGATACAAAACAAAAATGATTACTTTGATTTTGAGCTTGTGATCTTAAGGTTCTTTGATTAAGTTTTCCTATGACCTTTTCTAATGGATGACTTTTAGATTCTTTTATGTTGATAATTTCATTATTTAATGGTTCATCTTCCTTGTTATTATTAATTTGACTTTCAATTATTTGACTTTCAACTAAGTCATCATCTACCAAAGGTGATGTCTTAGAGGGAGGTGGACTTTCGTCAAATGTTATGTTCAACGATTCCTCGACTATCATTGTTTCTTTATTTAGGACAATGTAAGCTTTACTAGTTTGAGAGTAACCAAGAAATACACCTTCATAAGACTTTGGGTCAAACTTGGTGAGATAATCCTTAGTATTAAGAATAAAACATTTACAACCAAAGACTTTAAAATATCCTAATGTTGGCTTTTTACCTTTATAAAGTTCATATGGTGTTTTGTTTAGGAAAGGACGTATTAGGACTCTATTTAAAATATATGTAGAAGTGTCAGCGTTACACCAAAACTTTTGAGGAATGTTTTGTTCATTAAGCATTGTTCTACTCATTTCTTGAATTGTTCTATTTTCGTTCTACTACTCCATTTGATTGAGGTGTTCGTGGGCGGAAAAGTTATGTGTTATACCATTTGTATCACAAAAGTTTCCAAATTGAGTTTCGTTGTCAAATTCACGACCATGATCCGTTCGGATCGACACAATTTGACTCCTAGAAGATTTTGAATTTTCTTGCTAAGTATTTCAAATTTATCAAAAGCTTCATTTTGGTTTTCAAAAATAACGTCCAAGTAAACCTTGAGTAATCATCTACTATGACCAAAGTGTATAAGTTGCCTCCATAGCTTCTTATAGCGGATGGTCCAAACAAATCCATATGTAATAATTCTAGACACTTAGATGTGGACACCATATTTTTAGATTTGTGACTACTATGTGTTTGTTTACCAATTTTGCAAGCGTCATAAAAGTGTTGGTCATATTTTAGTTTTGGCAAATTCTAACTAACTCTTTTGAAGATAGGTTTTGTATAAGTCTCATATTAGCGTGACCTAGCGTCTATGCCAAAGAGATGAGCTATCGTCTAATGTTGTTAGGCAAAGTTTGTCATTATATGTTTTATCTATTTTCATGGCGTATATGTTATTTTTCCTAACTCCTTTAGCTATGGTGATACCATCTTTTAGTATTTTACTACCATTTTCATCAAATAGTACTTTATACTTTTTATCGCATAGTTGGCTAATACTAAGTAGATTAAATCTTAACCTATCCACATGAGCAACATTTTCAATAGTTAGAGAGTTATGAGCAATCGTACCTTTGCCAATGATTTTGCTTTTGAGATTGCTACGAAAGTGACATTACCTCCGTCATACTCTTGGTATGATGAGAAGAGACTTTGTTGCCGTCATGTGTCGTGAGCATCCACTATCTTTTATCCATTCATCAGGTTCCAATCCAACTTTCAAACATACCTAAGAAGCGAATAACTCAAACATTTGGTCCCCAATATCTCATGGGTCCGTTTGGGTTAAACATACCATTTATTTGATTCATGTATGGAAATGATGGATAAGGGTTCCATGACATGTAATCTGGAGTTTGATATGGTCTAGGAAAGTTTTGATTCCAACCGTTGTGTTGGTGGTTAGGTTGAACGTTGTGGTTGCTCTTAGGAAATGGGCGTTTGGCAAAAGAAGTTTTATATCGTTGATGAGTAGTTTTTGATCTAAATTCATTTTTAACAAGTCCTACTCGATATAATGGTGGTTTTAGTTTAGCATTATCATTGGTTTTCTTTGTTACTTTAACAAATTCGATGCGGTCCGTATTGCGAACATTACATTACTGTTGAAGTACCAGCGGTACCATTTTACTGTACAAGACGGAACCCTTATTTTGGTTCCGTCGGTCCGTCTTTATCTTCGCAGCAGATTTTGATGAATGTTCGTCTTTTTCGGCCGTTTTGTTTTGACTCTTTGGAATTAATACTTCATTGAAACCTAGCCCATTCATGTCTCCCGGTGTTTTATGGATTTTAACTATTTCATCGGCAAGAGCGATGTTTTGTTAAACCTTTTAAACTTAGAGTTATTTTCTATTAAAACTTCTTGTGTGAGCTTTAGTTTTCTATTTCAAGATTAAGCTCTTGACATGATTTACAATCATCGTCATTTGCTTTTCCTTTTCAAGACGTTTTGCTTTTCTTTTAACTCATATACCTCATTTTCCAAAACTCCTTTTGGTTTTAAAATTTATTTTTAGTTATGATTTTTAGACTTAGCTCACACAATTGATTATATTGTTTTTGCAAGGTGTCATCATCTATAGAAGAATAAGAAGAGTCGGAAAGTACCTCATTTGACTCATGTGTCATTAGAGCGATCTCTTCCTTGCTTGATTCTTCATCGTCTTCACTATCACTCCAAGCACCACTTATAAAAGCTCGTTGAGTTTTGCTTTTAGGTGGCTTGGGACATTCTCTATAAGATGACTTGCATCACCACATCTAAAACACTTTCTTTCACCTTTGATCTTCTTATCATCCCGATCTTTTGAATGGCTTCTTTTCTTCTCGAGGTTGTCTTACAAACTTTCCTCTTCTTCTAAAAACTTCTTGAAATCTCTAACGGCCATGGCATACTCCTCATCTTCACTATCGGAACAAGATTCACCATCATCGCTTGATTCCGCCTTTGCTTTAAGAACAGCGGTTTGATCTTCTCCTTTCTTCCTTTGATAATCTCCGAATCTTTCTCCATTATCATTTCGTGAACTTTGAGGTTGCCAATTAGCTCGTCTAGTGACATTATTGAGAGATCTTTTGATTCTTCAATAGCGGTCACTTTAGCTCTCCATTTGGGATGGAGTGCTCTAAGAAATTTCGACAAAGTTCTTACTACGAAAAGATTCATCAAGTGCTTTAAGTGATGTAATGATAGTGTTAAAGCGAGCAAAGCCACAATCAATGGTTTCATCTTGGGGATAACAAATTGTTCATATTGTTGAACAAGAAGATCAATTTTGTTATCCTTGACTTGTGAATTACCTTGATGTGTAACAATTAAAGATTCCCAAATATCTTTGGCGGTTTCACACATAAAAATTCTTTCATATTCTTTTCTAGGTAAAGCATTATAAAGCATCATTTTAGCTTCATTATTTTTAGCAACTAATTTCTTTTGTTCATCAGCGGAAATATCTTTTGTTGTAGAACTAAAATCTCCTTTAACAATAATAAACCAAAGATCTATATCTTTTGATTTTACATATGTTTCAAAGCGGTTTTCAATAGATAAATCCATTGGTTTCAAAAAGTGGTGGTCTTTGCATAGATTGCCCTTCTTTAAAGTTTTGAATCCATGGATCGTTTCAAGTTTATAAAATACAAGTTATTTTAGAAATTCTTGAGCAACGAGGCTCTGGTACCAATTGTAGAAAACTAGAAGGGGGTTGAATAGTTTACCGATTAAAACTTTGTTTTGAAACTTATTGAAAGATCAATTGATATTGATCTTAAGTGTGTTAATGAAATATGCAAGCAATATGTAATAAGTAAGTAAGGAAAGAAATGATCAAACCACAACAAGTTGTTTATAGTGGTTCGGCCTACAAGGACTCTTTTTCCTTGCCTACTCCACTCCCGAGTCTCACACTCGAGAGTTTAACTTCACTAGTCAACAAGCTCCTTTCACCGCGGAGAAAACCTTTACACTTCGCACACTATTTCCGACACTAAGCTAGATGTCGAGTTCTTTCCAAGGTACAACTACTCCCACACACAATGTATTTTAAGGACTAAAATACTAACCACTCACACTCACAAGATTATGATGGTTTGATACAACAATGAAGTATGGATCAACACTAGATCATACAACACTAAACAAACAAGACTTCCAACTTCTCGTTGAAGCTTGAATATGACTTGATCTTCTTTGCTACAAAGAGATCACTAATATGATATAAACCGAGTTAAAAGGTTAGAGAAGATATGTATGAGAGTATGTTAGAAAGGGATGAGAAACTACTTGGCTTGGCATTGCTATTTATAGCCAATTTGACGAGGCGTCCCACGGACGCGGACCCTAAAAGGGTTCCGCCGTGTACCGAATTGGTACCGCCATGATCGACAGTCAAGATATCAAATCTTGCCTAAAGTCAACTCTATCTAAGTAAGATTTTGCAAGATATGAAGAGTATAAATCTTCACAAAATATCTAATGGAATCTTCCAATGATCTCCATGATGTAATACATGATGTCAAAATGTTGTATTACTATTAATAGAAATATGCAAATGCTTAAGTAGTGTTTGGTTTAAGAACCTAACACATTCTACAAACTACTATCATACATAATGATTAGAGTCATATCAAGATGTTACTAATCATAAATGTAAATGCTTGAATGATGAATTTATTGTTTGAGAAAGCTTGTTTTAATATCTAATAAACTTGACAAGCTTTAAGCTTTTATAAATTAAATTTACTTTTGTCGTTAACAAAACTTAGGCAAAGATCAAAAATATAAATAACGTTTAATGACGATATTTGTATTAACAGGCATAATTATGAAAATACTATTACTAAATTTTTTATTAACATAATATATGAAAATCATTACCTGAAAGGCTGACATTCCTGGGTTTACATCATAAACATAAAAAATGAGCAATAATATAAACCAAATTGATTCAATACAATTAAAACTTACCGATATTATTGGGTGGATTTCAAGATCGTCCATGGTGATTTTGAAATTGGTTGAATCAATTATGTGTTTTTGAATCGGTGACTTAGAAACCGAATTGAAAGCGATTTATTTTGATTTTGAAACCCCATTTTGAAGCATAAATGGGGGCGTGATATATGTTTTGACTTTTGATTTGGAGGGTATAAATGGCGGTTGGGAAAATTTTAATGAGTTTCCAAATATGAAGGTGGAGCGAAGTAATAGAAGAAGTTTTAGGAGGCCACGTTAGTACAGTGAAGGGATGCATTGGGGTGTTGTAAATTAGTGCTAAATAAGGTAGTGTTTTTAATAATAAAATTTAATGCAATGTTTTAACGAGGTGGTACAGTATTATCATATATTATATAGTATAGATATTGTTATGTATTTAGTCTTTATATTATCTTACGAGTGTCTAGGGGATTAAGTGTTAGGTTTCCTATTAGTCAACTAGTTCTAGGATATCAATAAGGGTCGTTGGGTCGGTTTGTGTCCCAAGCCCAACCCGTATGTTAGAGTCGGTTGTTCCTCCCCCCCTCATCTCTATAAAAGGAGGTGAGGGGGGAGGGGTTTTGTACGTTCACTCTTTCAATACTAATTGTTTGGTTAGGGTTACTTACTTGTGCTTGCTGTCAATATTCTTCAAGAATTCGATCGGTTCCGCTTCTAGCTTCTTGGTTTGTTGTAGCGATTACAACATATATATAGTTAACAATCCAACTTTTGTACTTCACAAGCTCATATATGATATAAGGTGGTCAATAAGCCCCCTAAATCTAAATTTCATTGTTTTCATCCTACAAACAAACTAAAATAATAACACTTTTAAGGATTGGCCTCCAAAATAAGAAAACTCCATTTTGGCCCCTCCTGTGAACTTATCCAAGCTCCGTCACTGAACATAACACATATGAAACGTTTAGTCGAATGATCCACATGTTATCCTTCGGTCAATTTTAGACACATCTAAAGCGGGACAAAAGATCGATAGCGACAAAACAACAGGATACAATTTATATTTATCCAATGTACATTGCCTACCATGTGCGATTAATGTGTTTTTTTCGTCAAAATCTACATTTAACCCCTCTCCGGGACTTACTATGACAATGACTAGAGTATACATTCGTTAACACTATATTGCATGATATGAAACATTCTTGTTTAAGCTGATAAAACTTATTGTTTTCATCAATATTGTCAAATTACCACCAAATTAGCTTCCTTTCTCAACTATTGCGATGCATTAGCTTCTCCTCTCAGCTATTACTTGTCCTACCACGACATCTTTGACCTCCTTTGTGAATCCCCCACATTGACCCTTACCAAATTTCTTATCCAAGTTGGAATATGGTTGTTATTCATACTATATATACTAGTTATAAGTCTCGTGCACATACGAGGTTTACATATGAATCAAATATATTTAAAATTTTAATTTAATATACACACATATAAAAAATTTATATGTTTAATATTTTGTAATTGTGATATAAATACAAATAATTTTGCACAATTTTTTAGATTAACTTTTTTATTATGTGTTAATATAGATTAATATTTTGTAAAGATTTTTATTGGATGAAAGGTTTAACTTTGTTTCAGGGGCGGAGCTATGTGAGGACCGGCAGGATCCCGGCCCCCTAGGGCTAAGTCCGTTAGTGTATTTTTTTCGCGATTTCATGTGTTAAAAAAATCAAAATTTCATCTCGGCCCTCCCATCTTATGTTTTTCCGGAAAAAAAAATTGCTTCGGCCCTCCCATAAAATTTCTTCTACCTCCGCCACTGCTTTGTTTAACTCACATTAGTGTTGAGGTTGATGTTGTTGTATAAGTTTAACTATTGAAATAATTTGATATCATGTTGTAAACAACATTCGAGTTTAATAGCACATGATAACCATTGATAAAGTTAGATATATAATTTTATAAATAAAAAATTCCGGATATCATTATATAAACTATAAATATGAATTACATCAGTCATTGTTATAAGTGTAACCGCGTATGTTTATTATAATATAAAAGTAACATGTGCTTACATTTGAAATTTATATTTACTTTAATAATAATTTAGCCGTATTTAATTTTCAAACCCGTTGATGATATCAAATAACAACAGTTTATTGGCATCATATATCCTATATATATTGCTTGTTTTGTATTATTTTATATGAGAATTGATAATTAATCGCTTACTTTTGTAAATCTCAGTTGAAAACAAGCATTTGATGAAAGTTAGCTATTTTGGACGTAAAATTGAGCAAAACTAATCATATTGTTAAAGTCTGCTAAAGTGAAGGAAGATACGTCATATCATTCTAGATCGATACGCCATACATCAACACTTAGACGAATGTGAAGATCATTTCCTGACTTTGAAGAATACGTCGTTTGGAATTCTTCCATGCGTCGTATATGAAACCTTGGTCAACACAGAGATATGACTTATCTGGTCAAGATACGTCGCATAACTACTTCAACATGCGTCGTATCACTCTGAAGACTTTACCAAGAAATACCAAGATTAGAAGATACATGTGCCGTATCACCCTGAAGACTTCACCAAGAAATACCAAGATTAGAAGACACATGCGTCGTATCAATACTGAAGATCCGCCGTATCTTATGGCGGTGTACAAATATTCCAAAATAAAATAATCTTGGACCCCACGCGAAGTTACCTAGATACGGCATATCGACTAAACTGATACATCAATCGATGCTGTTTCCAGAAAGTATAAATACAGGAACGACAACCTCATCCGAGAGAACACAAATATATACAAAGAATTCCACAGAGAATGCGACGACCATACCACACTATACACGACCAGAAGAAGGTTCAGAGGCATAAGTAGGTCATGTTAGTACTTTTTAATTCATAAGTAGATTTCACTTCATTTGTATTAGTACTCTTTAATCCATCAAGATTGCGTGCCTTGTCACCGCCATATGACTCGCATTTAATAAAAGCTTTCCCATCGATCAAAGTCTATTTGATGTTTATTTGGATCTTCATGTGTATGCTTTGATTACCTCTTGATTATCGTGGCTTGTTTGTGCCGCCATACGCCTCCCATAATTACTTCATTAACATCTTAGGATAGTTGATGTAAGCCCTAACGGGATAAATAATTTAACTAAGTAATCATTAAGTTTGCACTTATTACGGATTTGGGATTAGCTGTGACAAAGCTTTTCGGTAATAATACTTAAAATTGTATCTAGAGTATTTAGCTAAGCTAAACGTAAGAAAGAAAACGCTCACACGAACAACCAACGAGAAAGACCAGAATTAGTACTCATCCTATATAGCTAAGCAATTAAGTGAATATAATCTATTGTACTATCGGAAAGGACTCTTATTTGTTATATGTTTCCTATCTGTGTGCGTGTGTGTCTATCGCCTTGTTACTTTTGTTTTACCTTAATCTAAACATCATGCCAGTCTCTCAGGCTGAAAACCCCCTTTGCGTTAGATTAGGTTTAGTTAGACTAACTCTAGAATTAAAATAATGATAGATATTTAAGTGTTAACATTCCACTCTTAGTGATCGACACTCTACTTACCAACTAAGCTACATTGATCGGGTATACTGCTCATTAGTATTTGTTATAGGATAAGTCGGCTAAATATAAATGTAAAACTTGATAATAAAATTTTTCCTATACACAACGAAACACATCACTCTTGTATGCATGAATTAAACTTATAAAAATGAATAACATGAGTTCTTATTGAACGCATTATAGTAAAAAAAAATATTCTTTCGCATATCGTTACTTAAACTTATAAAGGGAATAAAATGAGTTGTTCATTATCGTCTGACCTCGTGTATTATTTATTATTTACATACAAAGTAACTCGTGATTTCATTTTGATATTTATAATGTCATGCATATACATGTTGTATTTTTAAAACAACATGTATGTTGTATATATTTAAAATATAAAGTCTAGAGGGTATAAAATGTAATGCGATATTTGTTTATATTTAAAAGTTATTAAAATGGACACTTATAAATTTACATAACTTCATATTATTATTTAAAATTAAACCACTAAAGTTTTATTAATTACTCACTCTTTGTGAAATTTTTGTTTTATAGATTTAACACACACACACACACACACACACACACATATATATATATATATATATATATATATATATATATATATATATATATATATATATAGGGAGAGTTAACGTTAGATCAAGCTTAAAGTTGTAAAAATAAGATCAAGTCAAAAAACTACTAAAACATTTATAAATAATAATTTTAGCAATAATACACATAAAAATAATATTTTAATACAAATTAACATTTTAGCAACTAATAACCAAATGATACATGAGTTTGGATTAGTGATACACACGATACACATTACACTAATAAATATTCCAAAGCGATACACATACAAAACACGATACACATTACACTTTAATCAAAGTGTATCACCTAAGTTTCGTAAATTTTAAAAGAAATCTATCGAAACTTTAACAATTTTAGTTGTAGTTAATAAAAATTATTTTTGTTGTAAGGAGAGTGTCATTTGTCAAATTTTAGTTGGATATCATTTAACAACTTTAAAACGATCTTATTTGATCTAGATTATATATAAATATATATATATATATATATATATATTTTACTCATCAAATTCTCCACCAAATTTATCAAACTTTGACCATTTTCTCATTTTGACTTTTTATTAGCTAATAGGAATGTTATATTTACATGCGTGTAAAATCGAGCTCTTTGATTGGCCAATTCTTTTCAATAAGAATGTTTGGCAAATCGTTCCGAAATGATGTAATTATTTTATTATATAAAAGATTGTACACAACAATTAAGAGGCGACATTGTCTAGAGTATGATACCTTGCATCGATCTTACTTTATTGTCCCCTCGTTGTTAAGGATGGCACACGTGAAGAATGGGCACGACTACCTCTAACCCGTCATCCGTATTCGGGATTTTTCTCTAGCCCGTCACACGTTTGCGAATACAATCTTTTGCGCATTCAAAGCCTACGGGTACCCATTGCCCGCGGGTAAACCCATGGGTTTGCGAAACATAACATTTACACACATGTTTCTAAATGTTTTAAATATCAAACTTGATTTGATTCGAAAGTGCATAAGTCACGACATATTGATAAATGTGCACACAATAGTCAACTATCCAAGAATCTTATATTACTAATAGCATCAATACATACAAGAAAAAATCATCATTTTATTTTATTTACTCATGATTTATTGCAAAGATTTAACGGTTATTTGTGCATCAAAATTGTAAGACCAAGCATAAACGAAATTGGTTTGATAATTGAGATATTGAGTATATATATTTGAATATTCTTTTTATAATCTTGGATTTCAGAAAAGGCGTTTAGTATAATTTGTTGTTTAATATGTTTAGGTGACTATTAAATATATCTACTACAGAGTAATAACCTAAAAAATATTTAAATAATACCAAAGATGTAAATATAATTAAAAAAAAAAGGTTCACTAATATTTTGAAAGGTATATTTTCGAGTATTTTAAAATGGGTGTGACGGGCTTACTCATGATGGGTATACACGCCACCCACCCATCACCCGCTGGTGGGTTCATATTTTCACTCACGACCCACTCGTGAGTAAAAATAGGGAATATGTCATCCATTAGTAATCGAGTTATTTGATACCTCAAACTTTATCCTCACCATGCAGTAGGAGGTCGCTTTTCATCTTTGGTAGAGGCAAAGCGACTATCTACCTTGGCAAGGGTATGAATGTCAACGTCTTAACCTCATCATACAGCGTGAAAGATGGTGTGGGATCCATAACACGTGGAAGGCGGTGTTGGGAGTTACTTTTTTACCCCTGAATTTAACTAATTCCAACCAACTTTATGTACTGTTCGTTAATGCACGAGTTCTTTCATTCGTATCCACTCTAACATAAAAATTACATACAAGCGAAACATTCTTTAAACTTTGATAGATTTTATGATTGATATAAAGTTTGAGATCTTAGAATTGAAACAAATCTCAAACTTAATTCTTATTTGATGATTTTCAAAAAAATAACTGATTTACTCACTCATCACGATGCGGGTATCTACGTGTTATGAGTTTTTTCTGGCCGATTTCCATCCCTGCTCATTATTTGTGATTTGTAAACCATATATCAGTGTAGATGCTACCTTTAATTTATTTGATTCTTTTCTTCTCCTATTAAAGTTTTGGATAAGACCAAACATACCATTGGAGATATTTTATCTTCTCTTTATGTTTGTAAGTGATTAATAACTACAGGAGGTTTTTGTTGCTTGTAATTTTATCAATCCATACACGCATGGCATGGCAACCTTTTCTTCTATTTAGATCGTTAAAATCATGTGTCATTTAATTTTGTTGATAATAACTAGTTATAATCTTACAAGACGCTTGTTGCGAGTTTTCTAAATAACTTATTAAGTATTATTCAATCATGACAATACCTTTGGTGTGTCTAGCTTATATGCGTTAAATAGAGCCCTTTTGTTTAAATGGGTTTGGCGATTCAAAACGCAAAAAGACTTATTATGGACTAGAGTTATTAAGGCTATTCACGGGGAAAAGGGCAGAATTGGTGATTGTTCGAAGGTGCTCCAGAAATCCATCTGGTGCAACATTGTTCGAGAGATGGACATTGTTAAAACGCTTGGTTTTGATATCCTTAATCATATTCAAAAGAAGATAGGTAATGGTAAAGACACGTTTTTTTGGGACGATGTGTGGCTTGGCGATATCCCGTTGAAGTATAGATTCCCTCGAATCTATAACTTGGAGGTTAATAAACAGGTTGATGTGGCTTCAAAAATGGCTCATGTGAGCCTCTCCGCATCATTTAGACGTTGTCCGAGAGGGGGTGCTGAAGAAGCTCAAATGATAGAGCTCATTTCGTTGACTGATAACGTTCTCCTTGGGGATATGAATGATAGATGGTCTTGGGATTTAGATGGTGCGGGGAGTTCTCGGTCGCCGGTGAGGAAGGTGATTGGCGACATTCGGCTTCCTAGTGTTTCGTCCCAAACTCGATGGATAAAGGAGATCCTATCAAGGTAAATGTTCTTGCACTGGAAGGTTTGTACGAATAGCTTGCCTTCTCGTTTGAATCTTTCGCGTAGAGGCTTACGATTCGTCCATTCTTTGTCCGATGTGTGGGTGGCGGTTGAATCGACTTCTCATATTTTCTTTGGGCGTGATGTGTCTCGTGATGTTCTCCGGAAAATTTGTAAATGGTGGAATGTGGACTTCGTGGCATTGAATTCTTTTGAAGATTGGGAAATTTGGTTTCTGACATCGGGATGAACTTAAAGCTTAAAATTTGTTTGAAGGATATGCTTGACTTATGGTGGCTCTTATGGGCGTTAGGAATAAGTTGATTTTTGGCGTTGATCCTCCTTTAAAAGCCGATATATTTGATAGTGTTGTGTCTCATACTTTAATTGGTGTCGTTACAGATGTAAAGGGCGTTTAGATGGGATGATTGGTAAAAATCGCCATCTTATTTCTTTGTAATATTCTAGCTCCTTGCTAGTTTATCGATAAATTGCCGATTCGAAAAAAAAATAAACAACATACTTGGTAAAACAAATAAGTATACGTTATATATATTCATTTTGAACCTTGTATTTTAGTCTTCATATTTGATTAGACTTGTTGGGATCTATAAATTACTAAGAAATTGTTGGGATCTATAATTTTAGTCCACGGTAACATGTTTTACCTTTTTGTTAAACAATGTTTGCCCAACTACATCTGCAAAGTTAATTGAATGTTATTTTTAAAAGTATAAGAAATTTTCAATTCTTGATTTATAATTGCTAAACAAAAGCTTCATCTGTGCTTATTTTGTTGTTCGATAATCGATTCATACAAAATAAACTTGGAACAATCACTTGAGCTTACGAATTCTTCTATAATTTTAACAAAAGTATTCATTCTCAAGTATATTTTTGCATCGTGTTCAGTTAGCCTAATTAATGCTTTGTTGCTCACACAATTAAAGGGCGTATAAAGAATACTTTAGAAAAAAGAGAAAATATACGGTAAGAAAGTAGTTCAAGCTTTATGACCAATTTCTCAATACAACTTAAAGGTTGATCATTATGGAGCTCTCACTATTAGGTCTTCCATTCTCTTTCAACATTGTAAGTCTTGGATTGTAATGTCTCTTCCACGGTCACGTCCTCCTCATTCTCACGCAAAACAGTTGCTTGGACCTTACACAATTCCCCTACACAGATGTAATTAATCACATAAACGATCCATAATTTGCATAATATGTAACCCAACAAAGTCAAACAATTAATTCCCGATAGTTATTTCACAGCATATTGATAGAAGGCCAAACCTACGGTAACAATTGAAGCTTATTTCTATATAACCACATACTAAGCCTTCACGAACATACTGTCTTGACAAAAATACTATGTGCATTCGATAAAAAATTCCTATCTTCATTCTTTACTTTTGTTGACAAATACTATTCATAACGTCTTTTTGAACTTTATTTACTATAACTATGACCCATCTTATGTAAATAAGATCAGTGATGATAACTTATCAACACTAATCACATTCTAGTGGACTCATTAGTTGGCTACTGTGTGTTTATTCGAGATGATGCCTAAGACTTAAAATACATAAGTGCATACATTTCCAAATAATATACCATATTCAAATTTCATATAAAAATAACAGAAACACAATGGATGGATTAAATGATAATACCTTTATATAAAAGAAACTGAAATCATAGCCATCAGAATGGTCGGATTTGTGTTCATCTTCCCCACGTACAAAAACATTAGGCCAAGGCTTTATAGGAGCCGACAACGCCTTTACTATTGCAGTTTCTTTAGATGTCAATAAGGTTTGTTAATCTTCTATGGCTCATGGAACTTCTAGGATGACTATGAGTTTCGTGGGGGTCCACCATGCATGGCCGTAGTCCAAAGTTATCCTCAATGCTGAACCTGTAAAGTGTAAATATTTGCAGTGTTAACGTTGTCATAGTTTGGTGCATACACGGGGTACAAAATTTTGACCCAAGAGCAAAATTACTGGTGTCATTAACTTGTACCCAGGCAAGCATTTTCATAGGCAATACTAAAGAACTCAGTAAAACACTTGCATTATCTTTAGGTAAGTTATATAGTAGACTCAGTACCACTCTTCCATTTTCATCACCGGTTTTGAATCTGTTTGACAAAAGTTGAGCATAAAGAAGTTCGTTCCAAGTGTCGGGTACACAAGGTAGGCACCAATCACTACAATCTTGTGGAGCCGGTTATGGAGTACCTGGCTCACGATATCTTGAGGGGTGACCATCCTTCCTTATTCTGTTAGATACATAATATCCAAGAAATGGGCTTTTCTGTTTGCAATCTGCATCTCTTTTACCAGATTCAAAATGATCTGATTGTTCAAGGGCTCACATTCTGAGTTTCTGGTATCACAGTTTATTTTTGGCGCATTACATACATCACAGTGACTACCGGTGTTCCATTCTCCATCCCTGATTTAACAACTTTTTCTTATTTCACAAACTATTGATCCTATATGCGTCATAATTGGTTTGTTTCAAAAAAGGTAGTTTTGCACTATTTTATAATGGGTCGGATTGAGTTAGCTAGTCTATACGTTTACACTTCTTCATTCACTAATTTTACATTTATTAATCCCTTCAACTTCAATTCTTTGGGTTATCCATTGTCATGTTCAATGTCCCTTCCTCCTCGAAATACCATCCCCCGGAGAACATAAACCATGGTTAGTATAAAAAGAAAATACTTTTACAATTTATTATAGGCGAATTCAGGTCACTTTTGTGTTACTTTTTACTGGTACTGAAATACAATATAAGTTTCAAGGTATGCATAGCTTGAAACATATATACTCTGACCTTTTGTGGTTAATTAGAGGAAAAAAAAAGGCTTATAACGGCAATCCATGTGAATATGTTATCATATCAGCTGTACATAGCTACTTAAGGACCATTAATCATTTACTGTATACAGTTAAATATTACAAAAATCTTACCTCCATTTACTCATAAAATCACTCTCACAGTCGGAGTCTAACCATGCTTGGGAAACAAAAAATGTCTCCTCTTTACTACCTGCAACATGAAATGGAACACATATGTCAAAGTGTCAATATTTGATAGATTAGGGTCCTTTCTAAATGTTTCATCTTCGCCCTTATGGTTTCACTAGTACACTTTTGGTCCCTCCTGAGTATATAAATACCCCCACCCTCACCACTTCTCTCATTTCAACCATTCTCTTTTCTCTCTACTAACACACACACAATATCTCTGCTTTATCTCTATGATTTCCGGCCACCTTTCTAGGGTTCCGACGAAAAGACTTTCCGGCCAAGATTCCGGCCACCTCTAACAATTACACCGCCCCTTCTAAATGATAGATCGGGTGATTGTGGTCACGTTTATGCAGCATATACACCACGAATCAATGTAACGCGCCCTAAATCTTGAAATATAGATTCGGAACATGTTCAAAAAAAAAGGACTGGTAAAACCACTAATCCCACCGAAATTTTAGGTCATTTTTCGGCCAATTTCGGCCATTTTTCGGTCAATTTCGCCGATTATTTCGGGAACGAAATTTGAAACGAAATTCTGGCCGAAATTTTGTTGAACCTCCGATATCCGAGATACCACTGGTATACCAGTGGTATACCAACGAAATTAACTACATAGGTTCATACACTACTGATATGTGGTTTGAAAACCTTATGTGATAAATTTTAAATCAAGGAAGCTATAGTTACTTATTACCCCATGGCCAAAGGCTAGTCAAGGGAAACCATGTACAATAAGATGTAATAAATTAACTCCCTAGCAGAAACCTAAAGTTGGGGAAATAGACATGTCGGGTTGGTTAACGGGTCAACCATTGACCCAAAACACTTCTCATCCAATTTAAAACACTTTTATCATAAAACAACAATCAATAATTCAATAAGACAATTTATGAGGCTGTATATTACATCAACAATTAATTTTGCATTGCTAATCATATATTGTCATATAGATGATGCCATGATGTAGATGAAGAAACATACTTAAAAACACTAAGTATGTACCTGAATGAAATAAAGGTTGAATGAAAAAGATTCCACATGAGATATATCAGCTAAGAGCTCGCAAAATATTGTTTCTAGTGTGGGTGATACTTTTGGCTCCGAGATGACTTCAGGGAATATCACAGCCTCACAGGTTGTTACCCATTCACCAGCTCCTAGCCCCTGCAAAACACAAAAGAAAGAATCATAAGAACAATAACATTACCATCACAATTTTTAGTTAAAAGCAAACCATTTTTGAAATTTATAATTGTAGTAGCCAACTACTAAAGACTTGAAATACAGAGCTCAAAATTTTACTATTTCAATAGCAAAAGTTATGACAACTTCTGCATATATAAACAAAATCATCAAAAAGTACATATGCATACATGCTACTATAATAAGATGTAAAAAAGTGAATTATAAGCAAACTAATCTAAAAGGGTGTTTGGAATCACATTTTAACATACAACTTATGCTTCACATATTTGTCAAACAAATCATTTTTTGAGCATACCATTCTTGGTTATACAACTAAGTAGGGTTAGAAGCCCATAAGACAAATATAACTTAAAAGATCAGGTGGTTCATTTATTAAAACTGGTTATGCTTTTTATAAGGTGCTTGTCTAAGCTTATTTTTTGACCATATGAGCTCATGTGGTTTTAAAACCCAAAAAAAAAAAAAAAAAAAAAAAAAAAAAAAAATTATATAAGCCAAAAATTTCACAATAAGCTTGAAAAATATTCTTATGGAACATAAGCCAAAACCACATAAGCTCGTAAGCCTTAAAAATAAGCTTAAACAAACACCCCTTTAATATAACACCGACTATCAATTGTTGCTATAGTCAAATGGATAGTTTGCAATTTCCATAATTCAATAATAGTTTGCAATTTTCATAATTCAATAATTTGTAAGACATGTGGATATAAAGCGTTACCTTAGTATAATCACCACTTGCAAGAACAGATGATGGAAACATGGCCGCCAACTTCAAAGTTCATAGGTGAAGAAAACAAATACAAAGACAATGATTAAGAATACAATCAAGACTTCTTAGATCAACCTCATTTAGTCTTTTGCAACGGCCTTCATCATAATAACCTCCACGCTTTTTCTGCAACAAATAGAGATTGTGAACAAACTTACATGCTTGATATTATAATAACAAAATACAACCAATTTACACTACAATTACCTCAATAAAGACAAACACCAAGCAATAGCATATTGTGGAGCTTAGTACTCGTAGCTACCGTGAAGAAACACTATCGTGTGAAGATAAAACTTTATTTAATCTATGACAATAGTGATACAGCTTGGCGAACTTGTATAACAAATCTTGTCCAAACAAACCATAAACTTTCAGCTAGACAACTCACATCATAAGGGCGTGTTTGAATGTTGTTTAAAGTTGATGATTGCTATTCGACTATTTAAATATGATCAAGTATTCTATGATTCTATAGGTTCAAACCTTTTGCTTCTGGACATCAGCACTCTGCCATCTTGGCAAACCTAGAAACATAATGTTAAAAATTCAAAATCCGTGAAGAAAGAACATATTTTTAACGACATGAAAAGAAACCTTAATGTTTCAAAATATGATTCATACGGGGCGCTCCTAATTTTGTGTTCAAACTATTTATCCACTTATTGCATTTTTTACAGCTTAACATTAAAATAATAATAATAATAATAATAATAATAATAATAATAATAATAATAATAATAATAATAATCAGCAATCCAAACACCCCTATATTAACTTTAAAAGCGACACAATGTTCATAGATTTCACCACTCGTAATGAAACACCTTGAAAGAAAATCTCAGTCACTCTAATCAATATCCAAAACATTAACTTTTCATATAAAATTTAGATTATCAAAAAAAAAAAAAAAAAAAAAAAAATAAATAAATAAAATAAACTAAACAACACATTCTTAATCTTTACAAATTTGGAGAATGAATGGAAGAAAAAAAAAACTATACCTAGGATCGAACGTTTGCTCTTATTAAACATAATTACGGATACTTCAACTGCTTTGATCGAAAGAACATTCCCTAGCTGATATAACGAACGGAAAAAATCCTACCGATTGTTAAGAATGGAGATCGCTCCTGCTAAATTGAATTAAGGTTTTTAGATTTAATGAATTGTTATGTTTCTTGTTGATTGTTTTGACGTATGTTTCTATGAAAAAACAGATGATGCACCTTGTTTACTTTTCTTTATTTACACTTTGGTCCCAAACAATTAAATATTAAATCTTAAGCCCATGTGTATTTTTAGTTTTTTTATAAATGTAATATATAAAACCGAATTTATAATATTGTGTTGCCAAATTTGGAAATATTTAAGCTTTTATACTTCAAAACCTTATTTTAAAAAAATGACAATAATTTAATTATTACTTAATAAGGAATGAATTGATTTTTTGAAATCAAAATTCAGCTAAAGGTTTTGTTTTATTATATAAAGATTCTAATATTTCTAGTCTTAGAGAATCGATCAATGCACCAACATGTTATTAGGGTTTTTAGCACCAACTGTGGCGCTATCTTGCACGGTCCACGCCGTTCATCCCTTCATTGGTTAGATGGTTAGCGTTGTTGGTTTTCTCTTGTTTATTTATTTATTTATTTATTGTGAATAAGTGGAGTATTTTTATGATGTTTTATGAGGCTCGCGTCGTCGGTGTGATAGAAGACTAGGTATGGTGCCTCGTATTAACTCATAACTTGTCGCCATGTCGAGGCTACGTCGGTATTCATCAACTTTAACATTTCAACCTTAACTAAAAATCGCATCTTATCATAACTCAACCATAACTTCAACATTTTGAGCCTCACTTTTCTTTTAAAAATAAAATCTACAGATTCCACCCCTAAACTAATAATTTATTTAACAAACAAGATATGACTTTATTAATAACCATAAAAACATTACATAAACATAAAATAATGTTACATAAAATACAATACGAGATACGATACGAAAATACGATACGGAAAAAAAACATACGGACTAAAATACACTACGATACGAAATACATAAACATAACTTAATCTGAGTACTCCCCACATTCAGAATCATACGAAGGAGACCTATACCCAGGAAATTCCTTAATGAACGCCGCCCGTTCAGCTGTTGCCTTCCTGGCTTTCTCATCCTCCTCTTGTTGCTTCCTTGCTTGTTCTGTTTCAACTTCTCGTAATGCCTCTTCGCCACACATAATTTCATAATGTTGGCTTGCAGTTAAGCCATGCTCAAGGGGGTGAATACGTTACCGCTTAAAAACTTTAGATCTTTAGTATCAAATCGCTTATTAAGCTTGTTATAATATGAAAGTACCAATTATTGTTTGTGACTAATATAAAGCATGGTAAACCAAGTTGTCACACAATCATGAACATCAAACCACATCACAAACAATAGTATAGTGCAAGTATAAAAGTAAAGAGATAAAGAAAGGAAAGTGCAAACCGAACACGAGGATTTATAGTGGTTCGGTCACGGATCTCCTTTCCGCCCTACTCCACTCCCGAGTACCCAACTCGAGAGTTACTTCACTAAATCAACAAGCTCCCTTCTCGTGGAGAAAACCTTACAATCGTCGCTACACTTTTTCGGTACAAAGCTAAATACCGGGTTCTAGTTCGAGGTAGAACCAACCTAACGTCGCTTATACAATATTTCCGACACTAAGCTAGATGTCGAGTTCTTTTACAAGGGTACAACCACTCCCAATATGTTTTATGGCCCAACATAATAAACCTTGTGTTTTATGGCACAAACACATAAACCATCTAATCTAGTTTGGTGAAAGTGTTGTTATGATGCAATGATGTTTACACTAATGATCCATGACACAAATGTCTAATGGATATGAATAACTACTTCTAAATGAACTTCCATTGATAGGAAGCCTTCATGATGAAGATCACAAGTTCCCTAAACTTCTTGTGATAGATCTTCAACTTGTGGTGAGTGGGGATGGCTAGATCTCCAAGATTTCCTTGGTTGATCAAAGAGTATGCTTACAACAAAGATGAATGTTAGAAGCATTATGATCATGATCATTAGGGTGTTTAATGTGTGTTACTACATTGTTAATGATTGATCTAAATGTATGCAAGAAGGTGGAGAAGATGTGCTTTGAAGTGGTGAAGAAATGGGAAAACAATGGGCTTTATTTATAGCCAAAGTGGACGGGGCGTCCACGGACCAAGGAGCCCTTTAAAGGGTTCCGCCTTTATAGAAAAGGGTTCCGTGGGTGCACGACGTAAAAGCTAAAAATCTTTCTTCAAATCTTTCCAAGATATTACCAAATCTTACTAAGATCACATTTGATATATTGTGTGTCAATCTAACCAAAATATTCAAGTGATCTTCCAAGGATTTCAAAGATGATGCATGACATGATGTAACATGTATTTCCATTTTAGATTAAAAGTTTATCAAGGTAAACTTGTAAAATGTATTATGTAACTAGTTAATAAAATGTCTAGTTACCTTTTGTAAAGAGTGCTTGTCAAAATAAAATATATTTTGTCAAGTGTAAGTAAACTTTAGTATTTGTATGAAATACTTGTGAATGCAAAATGTAAAATGAGGTTCGAAATAGAATGGTTAACCTATTAAAATACTTAGTGACTCTAAACGTATTTTAAACATTCTAAATGATTTGTTAATGGGTTTGATCATAATGCCACATAACAAACATGTACGAACTCGTGTTGTAACATACGAGGACTTGAGACATCGAGAGGTGTTGAATGTATGTTGAGACAACGTGTGATTACAAGTAACTTGTACATTTTACGTTATGTATTACAAGTTACATGTTTGTCATCAATCAAAACAAACGAGATCAGTATAGATTAAATATCGTAATATTTGCACTAACAATCTCCCTTTTGATGATGACAAATATATGTAAACGTAATAGAAAGTAAAATGTAAAAGTTACTTGTATCCTTACTACCTTTACATTACCTTCTCCGTTTACACTCTTCTCCCCTTTGTCGAAACAAAAAGGCGTGTCCTTGAGTTTAACTTAATTTCTCCCAAAAGGCGAGCTTGCATCATCCCTAGTGAAGTTAAATCGTCCACTACAATCCGTCCCTTGTTTGGTAGCGGATCCATGGATCAAATAAAGAGGCTTAACCTACATCAAGGTTAGTTTTATGCAACAAAATTATGAGAAATATATGAAAAGAAAATGCATAGCAATGTTAGCCTAGTTTCTCCACTTTTATCGAAGCACAAATGCGTGTTGAAAAGTGAGAATGATGCTAAATGCGTGCATGCTCCCCTCTGACGGTTGCTCCCCTTGTTTGAGGCGTCGGGGTATAATTAAAACCTACAAAACAAATATTAGTGCAAAACTATATTCGTCATTAGACGAGTAAGTGATATACAACAAAGTGTATATAAGATGCATTCAATAAATTCTTGACGGAAGCTCCCTTGCTCTAGGCGTCAAGATGAACCTTCAAAATAAATATTAGTATAATAGAAGCTTTGTCTTTAGACAAATATGTCATATACAACCAAGTGTATAGACGATGCAATATGAGTGCTTAAAGGACATTCCTCCTTGTTCTAAGGTGTCAAGAAGCACCTAAAATAAGAAAAATAATTGATGCAAACTTCATCCTTAGATGAGTAAATTATATACAATCGAGTGTATATGATGATGAACCTACAATGAAAAACATTAGTGCAATATATTTCATCTTATTCACAAAGAAAAATAAGATGTATATATGTGATAAATGATATAATCAAAGATCTCATGAAGTGTAGTCTCCTAATTACAATCATAAGAAAAGTGAGAATATAATATGATAAAAACCTACATAATAGTTCCTAGAAAGAAGATATGAAGTCTCCCACCGGGTGTGACACTAGTGGTGCTAGTGTTGGTGTCGGTTTACTTGTAGGAATCATGTGGTGATGGTAGATGACTCGAGATTTACAAAAGTAAGGTTTCGCTAATCCATGGTGGTGATGATTAGTGAAAGTGGTGATGGAAGGTGGTGGTGATTAGGTAGGAAGCTATTAAGGATTTAGAAACTCGTATGTATAGCAAATATAAAAATATGGATTCATGCAATCCTTTCGTCATGTCAAGTGACCAAAGCTAAGAGGAAAAAAAATGAATGGACATTGCATTTCAATGATGCATAAGGGTTATGATTTGAATGATTTATTGATGCTAACAACCTATTGTTTTGAGCAAGTTCTCATATGCTTCAACCCAAGGGTAATCAATAATGCGTTCTATCTAAGAATATATAAAAGTGATAACATGAAGATAAATTCGTTCATTGATTGACACGAATTATAAAAATGACCTATTCTAGGTGACAATGGGAAAGGTAGTATTAGTATGGTTTTGACCGACATGGATGATTATCACTTTGAAAAGAAGTGAAGACAATATGGAAAATACTAATAATAATAATGAGTACCTATATGAGGATGAGAATGACATCATATAAGTGAGAGTTGGATGGACCAACGTGTTGGAAATGGTTGTTTTGATTAATATATCGTTTGCACTGACAATGACATGCATGATATATGTCAAGCGAGAAAAGGATAAGATCCTATGATGGTGTTCTAGATAGTGAAGTTGTAAGGTGCTAGGTTAAGGAAAATCCTAGATTCGTTGATTGTGGAGATGAAGAAGTTTGTAAAACACATGATGTGTTTTTCACTTGATGAGGTATTGGTGTAAACTTGTGATATAAAGTTAAAAAGGTTGAACTAGTTGTGGTTTCGTGAACCGGTTTTAGCTAAGTGGTGTTTATCTATGTGTTGGTATTTTAGAGTCTAAGAGACATAAATTTTGACAAAATACAATTATGTGAATGGATTTCTCTCCCTTAATTAGTGGACATCCAACATAATGTGTAATGTATCAAATAAGGAATGACAACAAAGTGTTTAGGAGGTTATTCGGGTTAACGAAAGAGGTGAGCTTAGTAATGTTTTTCGGATGATGGTTAGCATACAATGAGCTTCATCCTTAAAGTCACGTACCTCTTCTCGATTAATACGAGATGATCGTATGATGAGGCATGTGGTTTCCTAATAGGAAGTGAAGAGGATCAGAGTATTGTTATAACTAAATAATGATGGAGGTGATTTTGGAAAGCGGAAGCAAAATGAGATTTGGAAAGAGGTCGGTTGAAAGACAAAAATGCAAAGCCAACCCTTTAGAACTTAATTCTATATGCTTTTAAACTATATGCAAGTGTAGGGGTCCCATAAAGCATAGTACTAATCTACGTAGCAATAAAAGGGATTATGCAAAATGAGCATATAAAAGTTAGAACCAAGTGAGATAACAAATAATTTGTTATCAACCTACAAAACAAATTTGTTAGTGACAAAAGATGTTAACATGATAGAAATCAAATGATAACATATTATATAAGCAAAACAACACATTGCACTTAGTAGACAAGAAATCACCACACAAGATAGCATCAAAACAATCATAATATGCAAGAATACGACTTTATTCAAGACATTTCATTATGAGATTGTTTTGTCGTTAGACTTAGACACTTAAGCATACTTGGATATACAATAATCTATGTGATTAATTTGTAAGATAAAAGGCTTCTAAAAGTTAGTCATACCAAAAGCCCTTTGATGATTATATGTGCATACGTAGCAAACAAATAGTGTGATAAGAAGCAAAAGAAACAAGATGAAAGATTCATGCAAGCCATGTTTAAGACATAACAATTTGGAGCATGTATCATTTGGATCGTACTACACATAGATGTAATGAATGCCAACTAATAGCTTTCAAACACAAATATATCAAAATTATCACGTATCAAAATGGCATATTATGAGTTCATAAGTAACATGTTAATCATGCTAAAATAATTCAAAAGTAAGTATCATGCAAATAAAGTTTAGGTTTAAACGTTTAGTAGCATGAAACAACAATACAAGCATTATAAAGATAAAACCGTACTAAGGTTTACACATTCGACTAGTTATCAAACACTAAGATAATGTCAAATCAACTTATCGTATTAAACAAGAACATGTAATCAACACATGTAAGTGCAATGCAAGTGGTTTTACTAAGGTTTACACATTTGACTAGTTATCAAACACTAAGATAATGTCAAATCAACTTATCGTATCAAACAAGAACATGTAATCAACACATGTAAGTGCAATGCAAGTGGTTTTAAAAGAAAAGTCATATATACTACTTGTTTGATTAGTATTCCTAGGGCGAGGCAAACTATCAATGTTTTAACACTTACTTTAGGCAAGTATAGGAAAACAGATTTTTCAAGTTGGAGAATGAATATGAGACTATTACTAGCGGTGCTCAATTAAGGCTAAACACGACCATTTTTATGGGTGATTCCACAAACCCAACTTCTCTCGAGGAAGCAATTCAACCGTTAGGTCAAATTGAGTTTCTAGTGCAATAGATTATCCAGTAATCATTCTCATGTTAGAAAGATGGGAACTCCTACTTTTGCCTATTAAATTGTATAAAAGATGATAGTTTACCAATACTTGGCTTAATGTGACACAACTAATATGCAATATAACTAAGGAGATGAAGATGTCATGTTATACACATGAATTTTAACAATGGTGTGTTTGATAAACAATGTGTTTTAATCTTGTGTTTAGAATCGAAAGTTGTTCAAATTACACACTAATTGTATGATCTAATGGATGACATCTTGTACTTTAAATGTGAATTGATCATCTAAGACTAGAGAATGGAATATGTTAAACTAAGAACGTTCTCAAGAAAGCTCTTTGGAACATTATTTAACAAGAATCTAAGTGAGGTTACCAACTTCAATAGATCTTGTGTATGCTCTAAAATTGTGTAGTTTTAACCTTGGATGTGCACTCGGTTTGAGCAAGGTTAGGTTATGATGTACGCTTGAAAGGAAATAGATACAAATAGTATCTTTCAACAAATGAGATTATCCCATGGGATAAAGTTATCATGCTTATGAAAACAAGTATGACAAGATGAATTGGATATGCTAGTTCACGAACTTGTAGATGTTTGTTTCAAGATCATTTAGCCAATGAGGTGTAATGAAATCTCTTGTAACACAACTATTTATGTCGCAAGAGTGATGCATAGGATATACAATATCCTTTTAACAAAATGAAAGCTTAACGCATGAATCTTAGTCATAATGTTCTTCAAAACATCATGTTTTCCTAAATGAAGATATGAAGCCAAAGTGTTTGAATCGGATAGTCCCATCTAAATAAACTTGGTCTCAAGATTATATTCACTAGATGATGACAAGAGGAATTCACTCGAGTTTCTTATGTATACTCCTCAAGAGTCATTGTTGCTTGGGGTGTATGATGTTGGCTTTGAGATTGCATTTTAACATATGTTGTTAAAATGTTGATTTGAAGTTTAACGAAATTTATGCAGAAGTTTAACGACAAAGTATTACTAATACTTTGATTATTTGTGAAGGTAGTACTACTTATACCTAGTGGAAATTGACAACAATTACCAAGAGCACCATGCTTATTTGATAGTTGAGGTTCTAGCCATAATGAATTATCTAAGTCCTTATATGTGGGAAAGGATGGTTGAGTTTGTTCAAACGTGCATTTGATTCAGTACAAGTGTTGGACACAAGGGCTTTTTGAGCAATATACTCAACGAATTCAAATGATGGCAAGGATGGTGGATTGGTTGATCTAGGTGGTAGGTCTTCTAGTGTGTCTAAATAAGGATGTGGTGATGTAGGGGTTTGTTGTGCTATGGGAGTACTTAGGTTGATTATTTGTCCACAGATGTTGAACACAAAAAGTACGGATACTAATTCTTATGGTTCATTGGTTACTACAACTAGCGGGTGAAGTGCTTGAAGTTTTGGTTATGTCTATGAAGCTTAGGGGCTGAGGTATAGGTTCACCTTGAAAGGGCACGTTTGATTTAAAGGATGCTCTTGGAAGTTCATGAGCAATACGCTTAATGGTGCCAAAAGATGGAAGAGGGATAGTAGGTGTCTAAGAGGGATAAGTGGCACAGTGGGTTGTTTGTTTTGGATAAGTGTTTCAACATGTGTTGTTAAAATACTTGGGTGTTGATTTTTCGGATATGACTTTTAATGACTTACAATCGTAAGTCGCATATACTTGAATATTTCGGATGAACTACTTAAGTTGTCAATCCTAATTTGTTGAGCTTAGATTGAACTCAAGGATAACAAGACTTGATAGTATGTCTTTAACATACGTGTGAGTTATGACTCTATGCAAATACTTATCGTCTTGAAGGATGACACATTATTTTCATGTTAACCAAGTGAGGTAAAACAATATCTATAGTCATATGATAGACTTGTGTATGATATCTTTGCAAATAATGAGTCCAGATTTGTTAGTCTCGGTAAGTCATCTAAGTCATCCGCAAACGGGTGAGGAGATGTTGGTGGTGTTGTACAAAGTTTGATAGGTACAAGCTTTGGAGACTTTGGTAGTGAAGGTGTTTTGGTTGATGGTGGGTGATTTTGGTGGTGGAGTTGGAGTACTCAAGTTTGAAAAGTTCACATCTTGAATGGGTGATGAGATGTTGAGAGGTAATGAGTCTGAGGATGAAGAGTTCAAGTTAATGAAGCAACAAGATCGAATGCTAATCCTAGTGGTTTTCTTAAGTGGCTTATTTGAGGTTAAGGATTTAGTCATTTTGATTTTGCTTTAAGAAATGCTAAGCTTGAGGAAAAGTAATGATGAAGGTGTGAAAATGATCATCTTGAATGTGTTGATTTATGGAACTAAGGATTCATGGATTTGATGTTAATCCATACAAAGATGGTAGTTTCTAATGAGATGGAAGTGTCTAAAATCATGTCAAACATCCTAAGTTAATCCATTGAGGATGTGTTGAGTGAGGTATGAAAGATATGCATTAACAACTATCCTAGAAACGAAGTTTGGTAAATTAGATTGCGGGATTTAGTAAAATTCAATAACTTACTGTAGGATTCACGGCACCATTTCTTTACAGTAGGAACCCTTAAATTGGTGCCGCCTGGTCCGCTTGTCTGGTATGGCGGTACCAAAATACATAACAGACGGTACCAACATTTTGGTGCCGTCGATCCGTGGACACCGAAAAGTTCACAGACCCATTTTTAGGTGTCGGGAGTTTTCGAAACACGAAATTTTGCTTAAAACATGTGACATTAATTACTTCTAGTTAGGAAAAGTCGATAACACATATACAAATATAGTGGAGCATAGACTTTGACCAAGGGCTAACGATTTTCACATAAAAGTGAAAATGGGTAAAATTTGATAACACACTTGTGCTATCCACCGCATAAACCGGTTAGCATACAACATTGTTTTAAGTCATATTATCATCCTACAAAGTAAAACAAATAAATTACATCATACAACATTGTTTTTGTCCTTGTACCAAACACTCTCTTAACACCTTCATTTTTCAAAGTACTTGACTAATTTACTTAGTACTCATTGCTAAGTGAGTTATGACATTTCATAAGTTATGCGAGATGTTAGTAACCTATGCAAACGAAGTGATCTAATTCTACAAGCGATGGTAAAATAATTTTCCAACTTAGTGCACAAAATCTAGCAAATAACCTATTGTGCATAAACAAGAAATCGTCAAACAAGCGAATAAATAACATGGCAAGATTGACACTTATATTATGCAAACAAACAAGTGTAAACAACAATTTGAAAAATAAGCAAGCAACATATATGCAAACAACATAAACAAGTGGTCATTTAGCATAGACATAACAAGAAAGACACTTTTCGTCAATTTTATGCGTTTAAATATGACGAGTGGTCATTTAGCATACTTTTCGTCATTTTGCGTTTAAATATGACGATGTATACCAAGCTTGATTAGTTTCCTTTAAACATATTACCAAATTATTTAGTTTCAAAGGAAGTTGTATCAAAGTTCTAAGAATACCAACTTAAATTGCTTGATTCAAAATTTGAGTTTTTATGTTAAAGCGAAACTCAATATTTTAGACATACTGTAGTATTTGGTCTATTTCACTTATTTAAAATTAGACTCAGGCCATGAGAGTATTTTTAAATGAAAGTAGACTCAATTCCTTTTAAAATGATAGGTGGTTCGACTAAACGGACTTACGGTTAATTAGTTATGATTTTTGAAGTTGCCCAAAAGCTGCATCTTGACAGACGGATTCCACGGAACCAAATAAAGGGATCCGCCTTTATAAGATTTGGTGCCGTGGTCCTCGAGACAGATTCACCAAAACTAGTATTTGACATAGAGAAAATGTGTGCGACTTACTAGATTTCATAGTAAACATATAATACACATATTTAACAACATATCTACTTATGTAACTTATCTTAAACATTTACGGAGGTGATTTTTCAACTAGATTTATAGTTATCCCAAACACTCCTTTAAAATCATATTTCTTCGTAAATTTTCTATGAGCACACAATACAATACTTACTAGTTCTTTCAACAAACTTTTTTTTTTTTTTTTTTTTTTTTTTTATTTTACTTTTCAAGAAAACCTTCAAGCTTGTATACAAAGTTACATTTAACAACAAAATTTCTAAGTATAACAAGCAAAGCATATTTCATATTATTTTTCGCTTCAATGGTAATTTGATACATGGATCGTACTCTATTTTTAAAACCATTTGTTTTGAAAATAAGAGCTACGTGGCTCTGATACCAATTGTGGAAACGTAGAGGGGGGTGAATACGTTACCGTTTAAAAACTTTAGATCTTTAGTATCAAATCGCTTATTAAGCTTGTTATAATATGAAAGTACCAATTATTGTTTGTGACTAATATAAAGCATGGTAAACCAAGTTGTCACACAATCATGAACATCAAACCACATCACAAACAATAGTATAGTGCAAGTATAAAAGTAAAGAGATAAAGAAAGGAAAGTGCAAACCGAACACGAGGATTTATAGTGGTTCGGTCACGGATCTCCTTTCCGCCTACTCCACTCCCCGAGTACCCAACTCGAGAGTTACTTCACTAAATCAACAAGCTCCCTTCTCGTGGAGAAAACCTTACAATCGTCGCTACACTTTTTCCGGTACAAAGCTAAATACGGGTTCTAGTTCGAGGTAGAACCAACCTAACGTCGCTTATACAATATTTCCGACACTAAGCTAGATGTCGAGTTCTTTTACAAGGGTACAACCACTCCCAATATGTTTTATGGCCCAACATAATAAACCTTGTGTTTTATGGCACAAACACATAAACCATCTAATCTAGTTTGGTGAAAGTGTTGTTATGATGCAATGATGTTTACACTAATGATCCATGACACAAATGTCTAATGGATATGAATAACTACTTCTAAATGAACTTCCATTGATAGGAAGCCTTCATGATGAAGATCAAGTTCCCTAAACTTCTTGTGATAGATCTTCAACTTGTGGTGAGTGGGGATGGCTAGATCTCCAAGATTTCCTTGGTTGATCAAAGAGTATGCTTACAACAAAGATGAATGTTAGAAGCATTATGATCATGATCATTAGGGTGTTTAATGTGTGTTACTACATTGTTAATGATTGATCTAAATGTATGCAAGAAGGTGGAGAAGATGTGCTTTGAAGTGGTGAAGAAATGGGAAAACAATGGGCTTCTATTTATAGCCAAAAGTGGACGGGAGTCCACGGACCAAGGAGCCCTTTAAAGGGTTCCGCCTTTATAGAAAAGGGTTCCGTGGGTGCACGACGGAAAAGCTAAAAATCTTTCTTCAAATCTTTCCAAGATATTACCAAATCTTACTAAGATCACATTTGATATATTGTGTGTCAATCTAACCAAAATATTCAAGTGATCTTCCAAGGATTTCAAAGATGATGCATGACATGATGTAACATGTATTTCCATTTTAGATTAAAAAGTTTATCAAGGTAAACTTGTAAAATGTATTATGTAACTAGTTAATAAAATGTCTAGTTACCTTTTGTAAAGAGTGCTTGTCAAAATAAAATATATTTTGTCAAGTGTAAGTAAACTTTAGTATTTGTATGAAATACTTGTGAATGCAAAATGTAAAATGAGGTTCGAAATAGAATGGTTAACCTATTAAAATACTTAGTGACTCTAAACGTATTTTAAACATTCTAAATGATTTGTTAATGGGTTTGATCATAATGCCACATAACAAACATGTACGAACTCGTGTTGTAACATACGAGGACTTGAGACATCGAGAGGTGTTGAATGTATGTTGAGACAACGTGTGATTACAAGTAACTTGTACATTTTACGTTATGTATTACAAGTTACATGTTTGTCATCAATCAAAACAAACGAGATCTGTATAGATTAAATATCGTAATATTTGCACTAACAGAGATTATCTTCTTTTTTAAATAATATTTGTATGGCAGACATAACTTATAAGAGATCATTAAAAATAATCTTCTATAATCTTTGAAAACCAAAGGTAAACTTATAAAATAATCTCTTTATAATCTTCATCTCAACACCATCTCCGGTTCAACATCAGTCACTTTTGCCAAACATAACCTATTTCGATTCTTGAGTTGAAATTTGAGAGGAAAGGAAATGGAAAGTTTTTTATGTTCTTGAGCTTTATTAACACTGTGTTCTCAAGCTTAAAATATTAAAGAATGGAAAGGGTTAGGATGGGAAGGAGAAAGGAAGGGATGATACAAGGAGGAAAGCTCTTATTATAAATCGTGTTCTCGAGTTTGTGTTATTAATCAGTAAAGAAAGGAAGGATGGATAAGAAAATTATCATTTTACCCCTAAAATTGCATTTACTAACGAATTTTGCTTGTAATTTTATACAAATGATGGACGCCAAACAGAACCAAAATAACATCAACCAAACCACAACATAATTATCCAAAAGAAATTCAAACAACCCAATACAATAACAACTTTTTAAATGACTTCTACGTTCTTCCTTTTATTATTTCGCGCATGGATAATTAGCAAAACCACATATGCAAGTTTATATAATGAAACCAATAACTTGCTTGCCTTGAGTAGAGACAACTGATGTGAATTTTAAAATCTAATCGTTTTTATTAGACTATCAGGTTGTTATAAGGATAAAAATCAATATAATGTGCAATGATAATTAGGGATATATTTGTCATTTACACAGGCCCATGATCTTAGTAAACCCTTCCCTTCCAAATCCCCTTATTTTTGGAAGGAACGTTTCAAAAAAAAAAAAAAGCATAGAACTTCCCCCCTCCCTCACCCCTTCCTTTCCCCAGCTTTCCATCTTCAAAGGAACTCGAGAACACCATCTTTCATAACTTCCCGTTCCATCCTCTACCTTTCCATAAAAAAAAAATCGAGAACACAGTGTTAAGAGGGGAAAGGGAATCGGTAAAGAAGGGGAGAGGAAGATTTGATAGTGAAATCTTCTTTCCACTTTTGGGCGGAAAGAGAAAAAAACGAAATTGAAACTCGAGAACTGAGTGAATGATGAAATAGCACACTAATATGCACTTGTGCACCTAGCACGTTTGAAAATAACTAGTTATAACTACTAAGTACACACTACAGTTGGTTTACAGTAGGGGTGTTCACGGGGAGGTTCGGCTCGGTTCGGTTAGAGATTTTAGCTATACATGACGGGGCGGGTATTTGATTTTACTATCCGTAACCGAACCGTATTAGGCGCGTAACCGGACATTTGAGTATCCGAAATAAGCGGTTACCCGCGGTTCGGGTCACGGTTAACCATTCTAAAAAACTAATCGAATCGAATCGGATGAACAATAACATAAGATAGAACGTACTAAGTCATTATAGTAAAATTAAATAGCATTGAATATATTAGAGTCATAGAAAAGTTGTTTTGTAGCAATTAATTATTATATGTAACAAAATAACTAACATTGTTTATTTGACTTTTATAGTTACGATCACCTTAATCATATATAATTCATGGACGTTAGTAAATGATCATATTAGGTATGTAAAAATGTGTTATACGATAAAAAAGAGTGCAATCGTATAGTTAGTACTTGTTCATTTTATAAATGGTTTGTTGAAACCTACGTATACATTCTGCGGTTCGGTTCGAATGTAGCGGATAATCGAAAGTAAAACCAAAAGCGAACCAAGATAAGCGGGTTTTCGGTTTCGGTTTCTTGATTATCGGTTTTTGCGGTTTAGATTGAGAGGATCGACTTGGTTAAATCGATTTCTCGGTTTTTTCGAACACCCCTAGTTTACACACAAAAGCAAAAAATAAATAAATAAATAAAATGCGGCTTTTTGTTTATGATATCATCTTTTGCCACCCATCAGAATCGGTCAACCAACCCCTTTAATCTCACCGTCGGCAATAAAAACATTTACTAAAGTATTTGCGTAGTTTAATTTACAAAAACTCATTTTGTTCAAAATGATAAAACAGGTTTACTTGGATCCTCCGTGATAAATTTTTATGTACATGTTACAAATATTAGTTTTGACTCAAATTTTCGCGACGTAAGCGAGTTATTCGTGGCCATTTCTGACAATTTTACCGATCATCTTCAAAATGTAGACCTACTAAGTTATGTATCTGATAACTTTTGTAAGAACTTCATAATAGATGTGTACTAGACTAGCACGAAGATGATTAGCCAATGCAATTAATGACAATCATCCATCGTAGAGTATGAAAGAATAAAATTTAACTATAAACCTGACATTTCTAAAACACTTATAAACCAACTCAAACCAAACAATTTCAACCATGCATTCTCATAATAGCGTGGTATATATGGAATAAGAATAGTTGATATAAAGAGATATGCTACAAAGATCATATCAACTAATCTCAAGTTCTCAAGTTTCGTCAAATTAAACTCCAAATGTGCACTTCGGTTGCAGTGTTTGAGATTTTTTTGGTGAAGTCTCACGTTCAGATCTCACAAGTGGTAATTTTGAGGTCAGTCTTGCATCGTCTATCTATTATACGCAAACATTTTTGTGACACTGGCAAAAAAAAAATAAAAAAAAAAAATTGCCAAAATAGGTTAGCAATTTTTTGACACGTGATTCTTGACTAAATGTAGTATCAAGTGTAAAAATGAAAAGTTATCCGTCGAACCAATTTTTGCAGAATCACACCAATTTAAGTCCATAAAAGATGAATCGTCTAAGAAAATCTTTAATTTATGACGAGAACTAAAAAGTTGAAAATTTTCCAATTTCCCGTAAAAAAAACCCATCACTCCATTTTACTTATGTCAAAATATTTCACTTTCCAATCATTAAAAATAAAATGACCCCTTTTTTAAGAAAAATATTACGTTTGAAGCTCAAAAAACACACAACAAAATTCCGTCACAATGTCACATCTCTTTGCGACCAAATTCTTTCTTGTTGTGTCACTAAACCAATTCAATACCGTCAAATACAAGAATCCGGCAACTCCACCACCGTCAGCCGCCGCTACCCCACCGCTAAAATGACCTCTGGCGAGTGTGATCATATCACTAATAAAGATGCTTCTTCTGATGATTTGGTTGCTTTGAAAATTAGTCTTTTGGGTGATAACCATATTGGAAAAACAAGCTTTTTGGTTAGTTTTTAGTTTTCTTTTTTTACAACTTTTTTTTGGTTTTTAATTTTTTTTGAAAAATACCCTTTTGAGATTGTGATAAGGTGAGTAATACCCATGTTTTAGTTTTTTGAATTATGAAGCGTGGATTTTTATTTTATTTTTGCAGGAGAAGTATATCGGAAAAGATGGAAAACAAGAAAAGGTGACGGAAGTGATGACTCCGGTGGATAAAGTTTTAACTGTTAAAGGTGCTAGGATTTTTTACAGCATTTGGGAAGTTGGTGGTGATGCATTTTCTCTAGGTAAAATCAATAAATTATGTTCATTTTTTTTGGATGTTATATGTTACAAAAATGTACATTTATGATTTATGAATGCTTTGTTTTACAAAAAGTAGTTTTAGACTTTTAGCAAGTGTTTTGTGTTCTGTTTTATAAATGTTCATTTGATGAGAACTTATATTACATGTATGTGTTCTATGCTGCTATGCAAGTGACGTAGTACGTTTAATGCACAAACATTTTATTGTTTGTAACCATTGAACTTACATAATGTGTGTAACATCTGTATGAAGTTTTAAAAAGTTTACACGTTCAATTACGAGTTAGGACAATTAACAGTTTTAACAGTAATGCACTTGCTAAAATTCTATGAACGTTTGATGTAATGTAAGTCACGTAAACGTTGATATTATATTGTCATTAACGAAAATTGACAGTTTTTATTGTAGATGATGGTGATTGCACGGAAGGAATTCGTGAAGCTTGTAAAGACTCTGTTGCAATGTTGTTCATGTTTGATCTAACGAGCCGTTGTACATTGAATAGGTATATCTCTTTCAAGTTTTATGGTTTTTTTGAATAAAATTGATGATTAATATGTGTTGTTTTTCCTAATTATATTATTATTTCAGTGTAATTAATTGGTATCAACAAGCAAGGAAATATAATCAGGTGAGTAAATGCCAAATTATTTCATTGAAAAATATATGGAAAATGATTTTTAAATCATTTTGTATGATTCTGTTTAACATGATTGATTGTAGACTGCAATTCCGGTTATGGTTGGTAGCAAGTTTGATGATTTCATTGAATTCCCGATTGATATGCAATGGACTATTTCAAGTGAGGTAACTTTTGACCTTTTATCTTCACTACTATGAATAGCATTGTTATTTTAGGTTTATTAAATAGAGTAAATATCTTTATTTCACGTTTTTTTCACAAAAATATTGGTTCGACATTACCTAACCGGGAATTCTTGTAAACTGTTAAGCCCGCTGTGATTCTTCTCAAGAAACCGGACCTCATATGTGTTTCTAAAGACGAAAGTTGTGTTAGATATGAAAGTTCTCTTTTCATAAACCGGACCTCATATGTGTTTCTAAAGACGAAAGTTGTGTTAGATATGAAAGTTCTATTTTCATGATCATGTTCTTGCATCAATGATACACCCTTTTTGCCAAAGAGTAATGCATTTGAAAACCTTTTTCGGCCAAAGAAAATATTACAGTAACTTGTTTAACCTAACTACTTGCAAATATGGAGTTGCTAATAACTCTGTATTCTACATGTTTTATTTCTTTAAATTGTAGGCAAGAGCATACGCCAAGGCCATAAACGCTACCTTGTTCTTCTCAAGCGCGTCTTACAATATAAATGTGAATAAAATCTTCAAGTTTGTCACGGCAAAACTCTTCAACTTGCCGTGGACTTTGGAGCGTAATCTCAAAATTGGGGAACCAATTATCGACTTTTAGTCTTGGTAAATTGATCCTTTAGTGATCGTCAGAATGATACCATCAAGGATTTAGGTTTTTTTGGTTTAAGCTTCGTTTCTTTTAGTAACAATCTTGAATGTACTGAAGAGCAAAGGTGGAGGCTTTGAGTCATCCCGTTTCTCTTTTTCAATTGCAAATTAGACTGTTTCTATCATATTATTTTCATGCTGGATATCAGAATATGGTCCTTGCTATATTGATGTTCGGATAGTATATGATGTAAGTTGAAACATGTAAAATAACCTATGCGAAATTCGGAATAACTTGAATGTTACGTAACTCCTTACTCGATCTACTATCCGTCTCAAGCATCTAAATGAACTGCAAGGTTTCATCTTATTGAGTGATTCAGGTGTTCTGTATCAATGATGCAGTGGCTCAAGCCTGCAAATAAATCAACCAACTTGTGTGTTAATGGAAAAATGAAGATGAACCTTGAAAACATTCCCAGGCAAGTTCGAACATGTCATAATCAAACGTCTTAGTTTAGAACTTGTCGTAGTCAAACGACTTAGTGTGTACTTGGTGAACTGTATTAAACGACACAAACTAACCCAAAACAAGATAAAAGAATTTGCACAAATGTACATTGAAAGAATGTAGATGATGGTTGTAAACTATGGGCGACACGTCAACAAAGTAATGGTCAATTTCTAAATGTCCTCTATGATTGTTGGAACATGAGTAAAAGCCTTTAACGGAGTCGTTCTTGACAAAAATGACCCCAACACATCACATCAGTCTCACCTATATGTCATGTGTGTCATGTGATACAAGTGAAGCTTCAAAAGTCTCTCCTAGGGGTGAAAATATCGCATATACAAAGCTAGTATGTGTTCTTCATGTTGAGTTTATGATATATAAAATATAATAAAACATAAAGGCATCAAGAGACTGCGTGGAAGGCTTAAGATCATATGAATAGATTAATTAGCGAAAGTATGCGTAACGTCTCTTGGAATATCAAATCCCTCGAACAAAGCAAAACAACCCTCGAAAAAAGAAACCAAAGAAGTCTTATCGTGTAAGAATAATGTCTTATAACCACGCTTAGACATAACAGATTAACCAAACGAATCGGCGATTCTTGAGATCTGTATGAGTCCTCGTTTAAGAAAAACGAAACCAAACTCCCTTACTTGGGGTGTTCGGCCGAATAATGGACTAGAGAGAGAGAGAGAGATCTGGGTTAATTGATGACAAGTGTATGAAGCCTGCAAACACCAGCCTCCTTATATCTTAGTAGGTGAAACTTGGAGACAAGTTAGGGGATTTAGGCTTTGTAAAGCCCTATGGCCGCCATGATGGAAAGCCCAAAGCCCAACCCATAATTTTCCAAGTTTTCCATTTCTAATCCTTCTTTTCCATTTAACGGTCGTTAGTCGTTTTCCGTTAAATCTTAACGATCGTTAACCGGACTTAATGTGCAATAATTAATCGTAAACATAAACATTAATTATTAACTTTAATTTCATTCATTAATGTATGAATCCCAGCCAGTCGCGAGTTCGAATCCGGACGTTCACGTGTTTGTAAATATATATATTTCCAACACTTCATTTCTTTGAGTACATCATTTTCTAAATACTTAGTAAATGGCTCTTGCCCATGTGTCAATGTTTTGCGATTTCAAATAAATAAATAAGATTTAGTGAAAGATACAATACGACATAATCCCTTTTGTTGTACCAAAGATCCTAAACCACATGTGTACGAATATATAGCTTGTTGTTCGCCAATTAACATCTCCAAATGGATAGTAATAGGTTAACAACAATTAATCTTTTTTTTTTTTTTTGTTAAGATGCGTAGATACCCCTTGCACCTCTTTTGACTTGATGCGATTAGGGTTTGAAGCTATTTATGTTGTATTGAGATTTTCTAAATTGAATAAACACGATTGGTTTTTCGACAAAAATAAACACTGAAACAAACATAAACAACAGAATCTATCGATAGACTTATTTTATCTTAGTTTCATTTGTAAGAGAAGGAGATCATGAATTGTTCATACCAATTTTATAAGATCTTACTCACTTAATCCCTTAAAGTATTGGGTGCATAATGAATGAGTCAAGAGTAGCTTATGCTAACGATGAATTTAGCTCACAACGTGTCTTAACAATAATGCTCTCTAGCAATTCTATTAGCTTGATTTGCTTTGTGCTCCAACCACCTGTTGACCAACCCCAAAAGACATACACATATTGAGTATCCAATGAAAGGAGAGCCGCAAAGTTTAAGTATTAGGCTATGCACAATGGTGACCTAAGACAACTTTGATTTTGCCTGTTATATCAGTTTTTTCTCTCCAGTGACCTAGTATCCAATACCCACATCAACGACCTTCTTATTTTTTTAATATAAAACATTTAATATAAAAAAAAAGAAGGGAGAATGTGTGCATTTACTCGGTCGAGTTGTCGACTTAGTTCGTCCAAAAACCCACCCACAACCCGACTTCAACCAAAAACCCACAATGGGGTGACCTAGCATGACCGATCGGTTGACCGATCAAAACTAACACCATTGTACATAGCCTTAGAGCACTACCACGTGTGGTAACACACCACACCTATTTTATTGGTGTCACGTCATATCACATCAGTTTTAACACTAACATACTTCACACCACAAGAATTACCCCCCTCCCCCATCATAACATGCCATAACAACCATTCTGAAACCTATGATTTTATTTTATTTTTCCATTATAAACAAACTAAACTTGTATTCAATACAAATAAAAAATACACACAATAAATATTAAGAAAAATGATAATAAAAATAAATAAAAAATTTATAAATTTGCATTCACCAACTAAATATTACATAACAAAACCAATACACAATGACCAAATATGTTTCTATTGTACTTGTTTGTACTAAACATACACACACTCAAAACCCACACATTTCACAACAAACACACACACGCCAAAATCGAAAAAATAACAATTTAAATCGAAAAATAACACTATATAAACACAACATAAACCCACAAAAAATAACAATTTAAATCGAAAAAATGGATAAACGCTCGTTAAGACGTACGTCACCTGCTTGGCGTGCATTATAACACAACTAGGGTGTGGTGGCGCCGCCATAAAACAATCCATGTCAGCTTCACACGACACCCCACGCCACCGTACCTGGTGCTCTTAAGCTCATCTCTTAATTAAACTAACAAAAGTTGGTTTTCATTTGAAAATTTCCGAACCAACACCGATTTGATCATCTCGGCTAATAAACAACCCATTTAACATTTTAACTTGCTTTATTTTGACTCGGATTTTCTAATTTATCACATAGCTTGATAAGGGATAAGAATCGAGACCAAGCCTATGGGAGTTCACAAAGGAAGAGAGGCGAGCTCGGTGAAAAAGGGCCAAATGCGTGCGTGTCGTCAATTGGCATATAAAACTGTTAGTATCTGAGTGGTGAATGGTGTAAAAATTCAAAACCCATATTGTCAGTGGAGTATGGTCTAAAGAACACATGGATCGTTATGTTATCAAAATTGTAACACCCCCAAAATATCAAAGCGGAAGATAGTGTCACTGGGGTGTTACTTCATAGCACAAAGTACAAGTTATAGAAAGCGTACTCTAAATGAGAAGTTTTGAAAAACTACCATTCGATAAATAATGTCAGAGTTATAACAAGAGGTTCCAAAGTATAATGTTACTATCATTCGATAAATAATATCAGAGTTATAATATCCCCGTCTTCAAATGATGCCATGCGACTCAAATACTCCAAGTCAATGATATGCCTTACGAAACCTAAGAATAAACATGCTAAAAGTGTCAACACAAATGTTGAGTGAGTTCATAGGTTTAATGTTTGTAAAAGCAGTGTGGACCACAAGATTTTAGTGATTAGTTCAAAATAGTACCACTTCCGTTAATTCAACATTATACCAAGTCCATTAGTTCAACATTATACCAAGTCCGTTAGTTCAAGATTATACCAATTCCGTCGGTTCAAGATTATACCAATTTAGTGGGTTCAAGATTATACCAAGTCCATTAGATCGTGATTGTTGGGATATAAAGACAAAAAATCTTGAAGAAAGTCAAAGTCTTCAAGAAAGTCAAAGTACTACTTAATGAAAGTCAATACTCTCGCATCAAAGTACTGCAAAGCTAAAGGACCGCTATATCGTTTATGGAAAGTTTTGTAATTCTAGAATATTCTTAATTTAGAATTAGTATTACTTGTCGTACAAGGATTGTAATTGTAAACCGACTAGGGTACTCCTTATGCCTATAAAAGGAACACTAGATTGGCATTAGACATACACAACATTAGAGAATCTTGGAGATCGACTTACATGCAAGTTCGATATTAGAGTTATTAGGGTTGTTAGTGAATACGTGTATCAAGCGGGTTCAAAGTTTTAATATAATCGTTGAAGTTTAAAGTTATTCTTCTTAGCTTTATTCAAGTAGTTTCCGCATACTTAGTAGAGTAATATCAGTGTTTCATTGTTAGTAATTTAGGATTTATCCAATGTTGCTAAACCCTTACAAGCTACATAGTTAGTTTGATCATAGTATATCGATCCAACAGTGGTATCGAGCTCGGGAGCTCGTTACCTAGGGATTCGCAAGGTTTTATGTGTCGAAAAAGAAGGAAAATTTGAATTTAAACAATTTTCGTAATGCTTCGCAGAGCTTCGTTTGAAACGATTATAACTTTTTCGTTAACCGTTGGATCGTGATGAAATTTTTGGTGGACGTTCTCTCTATACCTATCTAACTTTTCACCGGAGGATCGTTGATCCGAGCTCTCAATCAAAAGTTCTGATTGTCGATGTTGGGCTGCAGAGAGGTTTTCAAATTCAATTTTGAGATTTTAGGGTTTTCAAGGTTTGATTTTGTGATTTTCTTATTCTTATGGTTTATTCAAACATGGAAATCGAGTTTAATTACATGTCCTAACCACGTGAATAAAGAAAGCGACTTTGGAGAAGATATTGTCACTTTATTTTAGGGTTTTGGTTATTGAGAGATTGAGAAAAGTGATGATCGAGCTAAGGAATGATGCGAGTTAATTGTGTTCATGGGTTAGTAAGGATACAAGCTCATCTTGTTGAGGTCTTTGGAACTTATTGGATACCATTTTGCTACATGTTTGAAGCGTGGTAGATTCTTGTTACCACTTCTAGTCTTGCTCGTTTCCACTAACCAATGCTAGTTTTCTGAAACCATCGCTAGTTAAACTCGATTCCACTACTACTTTGTTTGGAATCCATCGCTAGTTTAAGCAAGTTTCTCCGCTCGTGGTTTTATTGGTCGTCAAGGTTCAAGCTAAGATTGTTACAATAGAGATGGTTTTATTCGTTGTGTTCACGTTAAATGCTCGTGATCGTTTCGCATCTTCTCTCTCGAATATATTGCTCGTGATCTGCTGCTACTTATACATCATACTTGAGTGTTATTGGTTTAAAATCATTTGAATATTGATTTGGTAAGTAAGGAGGAAGCATGGCATCTTTGACCATAATTTTAGAATACCTTCACAATTCATATGTTTTGGTGGGCGTAATTCAGGATAGTTGGTTTGCATGGATTTATGGACGGTGGTCATGCATTATTTTCGAATTTAATGATTGGATGATGGGCAATTATATTCCTCGTACTCATTCATTATATAAGAATACATTTGGCGAGGAAAACTTATGGTTCCGTGCCTCCCAACTTATGGAATTGTGCCCGTTTCATAAAATATTCGCTGGCGGGCCGGGTTTTATTTCTTGGGCCGTATTTCCTGCGCCTATCTTTTCATTTTGTCCCATCCATTGTTGGTACACATAAATCTACACACAAAAAACAATCGGTTCTCCCACCGCCTTCAAGACCTTCTGTAAATCACGCACAAAACGCAAAATTGTAGACCGTCGGTTTGTTGAATCTTTCTGACTAAACTTAGTTATCTGCGCACATGTGTAATATTTTATAATAATTAGGGTTTAGTATTAATTAAAGATTCATGGTTTTGGGTTCTCCTGTCAACGAATCACGGTGCGGAAGGCAAACACGAGGTGGGAGAAGGCGAGATTCATGAGGTTATGAAGAATCTCAGTCCGAGATTATGGGTTTGTGTTTCATTTATATCTTCGACTTTTTACACTTTCATTGTGTTTGATTATTAATGTGATATGTTGTTTTTTGGTGATTTGTGAAAAAAAGGTAGTTAGCTTGATTATTTGATAAAGAAAACTGTAGGATTTAATTGCTGACACTTTAGGAGGCTTTAAAGCTTATTTTTTACTTGCAAACGGATGAATTTTAGATAGTTTGTTATGTTGGTGACATGATACCCCAATCATAGTTCGAGTCAACCAAATGTTGATATATTTGAAGTCGACGAAATATTTTTAAGGTAGAGGTCAAATAGAAGTAATTATTTTAGATGATCTTTGATATTAAATAGCGGGACGGGAAAGTAGTGAGCAGTACAACAATCTCGGAATGAAGCCGCACTTCTCTAATTTTTGTCGTTATTGTTTTTGCTCAAGTGTAGTTGTTGTATATTCGGTCTTGGAATGATAAGACACACTTCAAAAGAATAATGTTTTACTCATCGGGCACATGGTTTCGAGTTTGAGGGTTTTTAGCGGTGGAATTTCTTTGCAATTACATTTGATAAGGTATGCAAATTTAATGTCGGTTCTCTTGATTATTTTATTTCATTTGTATTATACCGTCGGTTACGAAAATTGTCTTACAATTAAAAACTTGAGCCAAAGAACACTTCGGTTTAAGGAGGCGTGCGAGGAGTTATGGTGAGTGTGGTGCGTATTAAAGTTGGGGTAAAAGTAGTTTCGATTTCTATCATTTCTTGACTATGCAACATGACGGTAAGTGGTAAGGAATAATAAATGCGATTAGTTTTTAAATTTATCTTCTTCCTCTAAAAAGCCTTCGCGTTTCGTGTAATGTCATCTGACGATCTTGACAGGAAGAGTTACAAACCGTGGTTTAGTCCTTAAATAGCATGTAGAAATTTGGTAACATTTCAGATTTTCTACACCATTCAGTTGTGGATTTCAATAATTTGTTACTATTGTGTTACGAACTTTTGTAACAGGGACGATGACGACTTGAAATGACTTTTCTTTGTGAATTTGAATCAAAATGCGACAAGAAAACGTCATCCTTTCAAGGTATTCTTTGTTATCTTTACTGTATAAAATCAGCTACGGAACAACATGACTTATAATTTTTTTTGTTTACATGTTCTTTTCTAATTGGTTGTATGAAGTTGGTGGAATTAGTGCAAGCACTGTGTTTGATAAAAGTATTGACGGAATAAGTATTGTGGTAAGTTTGTTTTCGCAGACTTTAAATTAATTTTACGATTCTGTTTTCATTTATTCGTCATGAAATGTTCCTGTTTTCCAAGCCAACGATGCGACGACTGACGATTGGTGGAAGCCTTTGGAAATATCTGGTTTGGCTGTCTTCGTGCTTCATACGATTGTCATTTGGTTTTCCTGCTCCGAGTTTGAGGCTTCAATTGTAATTGCGTTTCTGTTTATTTCTCCTAATTTGCATGTATGATGTGACCTTTATTTCGTGATGTTGGTTATCATTGCTAATTGAGTTCTTCATGTTGCAGGCAGGGGACGTTTCTGACACAGATGAGCTTTGTGAACAACATATGTGTGATGGGGAACAGCAGCAGGTATGGTATTTCAAAGTGTCAATTTTGTCTTTAAGCTTCATTAGTTTCATTTACTTTTAGTTGTTCGATCGATTGACGAGATGGAAGAATCACTTAATTCTATCATTTGCATTCACCCTTATCGACAACGTTGTTGGAAATGGGCTTATATCGATTGCCTTATTCGGAGGTTAGGGTTTCTTGTATTTAGATATATCATAATCGAGACTCTTGGTCATATCGCTAGGTGAATACTATTTTTACTCACATTTTACCCAACTATCCACTTTTGTGACATAATGTAACTATCTTCTTCCATACGACGATGCCAAATAAAAGGCAAACACCGGGCATGATTGTTGCAAAATAGGAAAGGCGCCCCGCAACGCCGGCAGTTCCATCCTGTTCTCATACATTTAATTGTGGATCAAAGGTACATGATTATTTTATCCCATATTTGTTTTTATCGGTGATCTAGTGCTATGGAGTATTTTCACGTGGCCTTGTCATTATATGCGGATGGATATTCATGAATTACGTTTGATGTTTATACTGTTATCTTTGAGTTTCTACTGCTGGTAGAAAATAGTTATGTGTTTCTACTGCTGCAACATTTTACTACTGTCAATGGTGTTCGAGATATTTATTAATGCTGCTAAGCGTTGTCCGATATAAATTGTTTCGCTACTAGTTTTGATCGATATTGGATAGAACGTACTTTTGGTTCTCGAATAGTGTTGGTATTGAGGGAAGATGTACAATTTTTGGTACGGAGTATCTTGAGATTTTGGCGACACACAAGAGACACACAAGAAGTTTGGATTTTGGTTTCGGATATGTTCTTAAAGGTTTTAAAAGCTCGTTTTGGTTTTATTAATTAATTGATTACGAAGACGATTATTTATCACTTATTTGAAGGTGAAGTGGAATTACTTGGATCGTGTTTTATCATATCTTAAAGGATCATACCTACTTTAAGGTAACTTGTTCGTGCTTCAATGATTGTGACGAAGAATTGACATAACACTTAAAGGAGTAGCGTTATTGTGCTCTGATTATTGTCAAGAGATTGCGGTCTCCCTATACATGGGTATCGTTCGATGTCATCTATAGTGCAAGATATAAGGCAAGTTTGGGTTATTCTACTTCTACATCAAGTTTGATATTATTTGGTTTTCTTCACAAGTGATCATTCCAAGGAGCTTCTGATTTGAAGAATCATTTGATGTTCATGCACCACTCGAGGGAAATTTTACTGCTTATATTCTCTATTTGTTGATAACAAAAAGGGAAGAGATGTTGGAGTGCGATGACATGGATTAAGGGAAGACAAGGAAGACATGGTTTGTTTCATTCATGGTGAGATACCTGATCTCAATTTCTCTACTTCGTCTAGGGGAATTCGTAAAAGAATGTGTTTGTTTTGTCATCATCAAATAGGGGAAGATTGTTGGGATTTTAGATTTGATGATACAAAAACAAGAAAGAATGAAACATGAAGGACTAAAGAAGACAAAGGATGAAACTTCAAAAGATGGAAAAGATTACTTCATATCTTTTTATTACTCTAGATTATTCTATTGTAACCCTAATTCTATATTATATATACAGAATACAAGGAATAGGTTTTTATGTGGCTTCCACAATGTAACATCAGGAAAAGTGTGTGTAAGTCTAGGGCTTATAGACTTATAAACGCCTAGACTAGGTTAGGTCGGGTTTTGGTTTAACAGCTCTAGATCATAGATCCCTGTTACAGGAGGTAACACGTTCTACCTTGATCAAGTAGAATTAGAGCTGGTGTTTGTAATTGTAGTCATTAGAGATGATGATGAAAACCTTGTTCAATAACAAAGTATTGATTAGTTTATTCCGTTGTGCATGTTATAGTCTTTGTTATTGTTAATCCTAAGCTCTAAGCGGTCCATGGGTACATCAAACTCACAATTAGTCCTTAGTAGAGATTTGTAAAGAAGATTTATTAATTAGTCCTTAGTATATTTATTAATTAGTCCTTAGTAGAGATTTGTAAAAGAAGATTTATTAATTAGTCCTTAGAGATTTGTAAAAGCAAGATGGAGGGACTTGCTTGCAAAAGAAGATTTATTAATTAGTCCTTAGTAGAGATTTGTAAACCCTAATCCTCTAGTATATAAAGAGGACATGGGGTGTAGGTTTTATATACATTTCTTCCATAATGTAGTCGACTAAAGGTGTGTGTGTGTCCTAGGCGTATAGTCTTGTAAACGCCTAGGTAAGTAGTTTAGTTAGTAGTTTAGTTATCTAGACGTGTTCCTATAAACGTCTAGGGTTAGTTAGTGTTAGTTAACCTCCAAGATCAAGTCTTTGATCCTTGTTATAGTTTAGATAACACGTTATTAATATAATTGGAGGTGATGGTGAATGAAACCTTGTGTCAATAACATAATTGTTCTTTGTTATTCCAGCTGCGTATGTATTTGTTATTGTTATTCCCTAGTAGTAAAGAAGGAAACCTACAAAAAGATGTTTTGGATACTATGGACTTTGATGATCTATACAATAATTTGAAGGTATATGAGAATGAGATGAATGGTCAAACAAGTTCAAAATCTCACGAGATTGCTTTTGTGTCTTCGAAAAGAGGCGGTACTTCCACTAAAAGTCTTGCTTATCATATTCAAAATCTTGTTGGTGAAAAGCAGAATATTTGCACAACCATGACTACTACCACCTCATCACCATCAAACACCATCAACTCAAGATGTTGTATGTTCCTTCTTTGCTCAACAAGCCACCTTACCTGTTACTTATGAAGAAGATTTGTTGCAAATTGATGAGGATGATCTAGAAGAAATTGACATAAGATGGAAAGTTGCCATGATCACCGCAAGGATCAAGAAGTTCATGAAGAAGACAGGAAGAGGTGTTGATTTCAAACCCAAACAGGGTATAGCATTTGACATGTCCAAGATTGAATGCTTTAATTGTCAAAGAACTGGACACTTTGCAAGAGAATGCAAGTTTGCTAAATATCAGGCAAACATGATGATTGAGAAACCCAAGCTTGAAATAAGAGAAGTTCCTATTACTGAACCAAAACCAAAAGCTTTGGTTTCTCAAGAAAATCTATCAGAGGTTGACCGAGTCTTTGAATTTGATGATGAACTTGTAACCTACTCTATGGTCACAGTGGAAGAGATTGATTGGAGCACAACTTTTGATGAGGAACCAGATTTCTTTGCTGGAATCAAGAGATGGTCTTGGAAGCTTTGGTGGAGTATGGAAAGTGAAGAAGAACACATTACGCTCGCTATGGTAGCTACTTCACCAAGTTCACCCACTATCTCCGAGGTATGCTCTAAGTGTAATGATTTTTATCAAAAGTGCTTAAAGATTATGTAACTGAAAGAGATAATTGTAGAAGGGCTAGGTGCGAGGTAGTTAGTTATCAAATAACTTTAGAGTCAATGGAAGCCAAAATAGTAACTCATGAAAATAATAAAATGGCTTGGGCAGAAAAATATGAGCAACAGGATTATCAATTAAAATTAAGTGAATGAAAGTTAGGATGTAAGGTTTCTGAACTTGAAAAGATGACTAAAGAAATGGATGAATTGTTAGAGAAATTTGCTAGTTGGAAAGAATCTGGCCTTTCACATGTTAGTTTTGTTGAAAAACAGAAAAGAGCACACATTAAAACTGACCTAGGTTTTGGTATAGATTCTAGTAGTACAGAAGAGAACCCACCTAGTGATAAGGAACAAATTGATTCAGAGGAGATAACAACTAGTGATGATGAACTCATTAGCTCAGAAGAGAACACAACTAGTAATGAGGAATCAATTAGTCAAACACCTCCTGAATTTAAGAAAGACAAGGGTTATAACGCAGTTCCTCCACAACTGGTAGTTTTCAACCACTTAGGACAGATGTTTCTTGTTTTGGAGTAGACAATTTAGAGTTTAGGAAAAGTCTTACTGGTCAATCTAATTCAGGTCCATCTAGTTCTGAATCCCCAAAAGAAACAGTTGAGAAACCTAAGGATGATAATGTTAAGAGTTCAGCAGTACCTTCAACTCAAAGTACTGCTAAACATTCAGCAGTATCTTCAAGAAAAACTTTTCAAAATACTGCTAAATCATTTTGGGATAGTTTTGGTCATTCACCAAAAAGTCAGGATAGTTTTGGTCATAGAACTAAAGGGAGAATTTTTGGGAGTACGGGTCGAAAATTATGTTTTATTTGTTATAGTCCTGATCATTTGATTAAGGACTGTGACTTTCACTCAGAATATTTAAGCAAATTCCCAAAGATCACATCTACCAACCATAAGCCAATGGAGAATAAACCAGCTTGGAACCATTCACATAGGGTAAACCATAGTAATTTCTCAAAAGACTATAAGTACCCTCACCAGAAAAAACCTTTTTCCAAACCACCAGTACCCTCAAGCAACACTTTTCAAGATACTGATAAGACAAAGTTTTCAAGCAAGACCTTCTCAAAATCGCTAGGTTTTCACCCAATCAAGATACTGCTAGCACTTTTTGGAATGGAAGCCCTAGGAGATCCAATTACTATCAATCTAGAAGGCGTTACACCTCAAATAGAGTACCTAGATCAAAGAAATCTACACAAAAAGTTAAAACCAACTGGGTTAAGAAAGAAAAATCGATGGGGAACAAACAGTACTTTCAGCAAGTAAGGGTGAAAAAGGGAATTTTGTTGAAAAGAAAAGGAGAATTTTGATGAAAAGAGAGTTTTGTTGAAAACCAACACATGTTTTGGAACAAACGAAAATAATTGATTATGTTTTCAAAAACAGTGGAGATTACATACTTAAAGAATTTAAGTATGTCACTCCACAAGGGAAACACAAGTCAGTAATGGCTTGGGTTCCTAAAATTAACTAACTCTTTCATCTTTGTGCAGGGCAACCCAAAAGAGGAGCTTAAAGATCATTTAATTGTTGATGGTGGTTGCTCTGGAAGCATGACAGGAGACAAAGAGATTCTGTCCGATTTTAGATCTTATTTTGGAGGAAGAGTTGCATTTGGGAATGATCCTATTGGAGGTAGAATTACTGGAAAATGAACCATCAAGGCAGGAAGCATAGATTTTGAGAATGTTCGTTATGTGAAGGAGTCCAAGTTCAACCTTTGTCGGTCTCTCGGATCTGTGACAAGAAGCACCCCATGTTATTCAACGACACGAATGTCTTATTCTTTCCCCGAGTTCAAGCTTGTTGATGATCACTGGTAACACCGAGAGTACCAAGTACCAAGAACCAATGAAACTCTACCGAAAGAGCAACATGTTTAGTAGCAAAGGCAACACTTGAAGAAGCACGTCTATGGCATAGAAGATTAGGTCATGTGAATTTCAAGAATATCAACAAGTTGGTTAAAGGCAATTTAGTTAGAGGTTTACCTTCCAAAACATACAAGAATGATCATTCATGTTTGGCATGCAAAAAGGGTAAACAACACAAAGCTTCATGCAAGAAGATTGAGGAAAGAACTATTAGATAACCTTTAGAATTGTTGCACATGGATCTGTTTGGACCTGTTTCTATTGCAAGCTTAAACAAGAAGAAGTACTGCTTAGTTGTAACAGATGATTGTAGTAGATTTAGTTGGTTCTTTTTCTTGGGATTTAAAGATGAAACCTTTGATGCTATTCATGATCTTATAATAGCCCTTGAAAATCAATTAAGACTCAAAGTAAGAAGTATTAGATGTGATAATGGGATGAATTCAAAACAAGTTTATGGATGAATTTAGTGCCAAGAAAGGAATTAAGAAGGAGTTTAGCATTGCTAGAACTCCACAAACAAAATGGCATTGCAGAAAGAAAGAACATAACCTTGATAGAAGCAAATGAACAATGCTTGCATATTCTCTATTACCTATTCAATTTGGGTCAATTTGAAGGCATCGCTTGTTATGTGTTAAATAGAGTATCACCACTAAACCTCGATGAAGACACCTTATGAGTTGCTTATGGAAACAAACCTAACATATGTTTTATGAAACCTTTTGGATGTCCTCGACTATTCTCAATACTATTGATTCTTTGGGCAAATTTGATGGCAAGTCGATGAAGGATACTTATTGGGATCTTGTACCAATAGCAAAGGATTTAGAGTATACAACAAGGTTAACAAAAGGTTCAAGATTATCTTCATGTTGAATTTTTAAAAGATCAAGAAAATCAAAAGGGTAAAGGTCCTGATTGGATGTTTGATCTTGATATTTTGACTCCTTTTATGAACTATGTTCCCGTTAGAGAAGAAAATCAAGTTGTTCACAAAGAAGAAGATTTACAGTACATTGTTCATGGACTCAATATTAGACCTAATGTTGTTCCTGATGAAGAACCTATATCTATTGAGAAAGAGAAAAGTACTGTTGAACCAAAATCCACTTTGTCTGCTGAAGATCAAGTTATTCAAGATGAGCTTAATATGATGCTTTTTCAAGAAACAATAGCACAATCTTATGAGGATGATCAAAGAAGAGCTTATGAAGAAGCAAAGAAAAGGGTAAGTCTACAGATTACTCTCACAAGCTTTAGATCACAAGACTTTGGATCAAATCTTGTTGCACCAATTGACAATACTTCGATGATTTGAATGATCCTAACATGCAGGTTAGAAGACAACGATGATGAATTAGATGATGAAGGTATTTTCTCAAATTCCAATGAAGGGTTGATTTCACAAATTTGGGTGATGATCTTGAAGTTCCACAGACTCCTACATTAAGAGTTCATAAAGATCATCCTGCCGGTCGGATCATTGGACCTTCTACTACGGAGTGCTCACAAGAACCAAAGCTAAAGGCTTCTAAGCCACATAATGCTTTACTTAGCTTTGTATATAAAAAGGATGAATCATAAGGATCAACAAACATGCTTATTCACTTGCTTTATCTCAAGAAGAACCCAAGACCTGTAGCTCAAGCATTAACTAAAGAGAGTTGGGTTGAAGCCATGCAAGAAGAACTTCTTCAATTCAAACTTCAAGACGTTTGGGTACTATGTGATTTACGATGGAAAGAAAGTCATTGGTACAAGATGGGTTTTCGAGTTAAGAGAGATGAAAGAGGAATGTCATCAAGAACAAAGCAAGATTAGTTGCACAAGGGTATAGACAAGAAGAAGGAGTGGACTATGATGAATTTTTTGCTCCTGTAGCAAGGATTGAAGCCATTAGATTATTCCTTGCTTTTGCATCTTATATGGGCTTTCCTGTTTATCAAATGGATGTCAAGAGTGCCTTTCTTTATGGAAAAATTACAAAGGAAGTCTATGTAAAACAACCTCCTGGTTTTGAGGGTCCTGCACATCCAAACAAAGTCTACAAAGTTGTTAAGGCTCTGTATGGCCTTCATCAAGTTCCTAGAGCTTGGTATGAAAGACTCTCCACTTTCTTATTGCAACATGGTTATAGGAGAGGAGCAATTGATAAGACTTTGTTTATCAAGAGAGACAAAAAGGAGATAATGCATGTTCAAGTATATGTAGATGATATTATCTTTGGAACAAAACAATCAATGGTGAATGAATTTGAGCGGCTCATGCAACAAGAATTTCAAATGAGTTCCATGGGTGAATTAACTTTCTTTTTTGGGCTTCAAGTTAAACAATCAAGTACTGGAATCTTTATTAGTCGAGATAAGTATGTCACTGACATTCTTAAGAAGTTTAACTTTGATGCTATCAAGCCAGTCACCACACCTATCAAAGCTATCAACTCATTAGGAAAGGATGAAGATGGACAAGCTGTGGATGTCAAGCTTTACAGATCAATGATTGGTTGTCTTATGTACTTAACTGCATCTAGACCTGATATCATGTTTGATGTCTGTTTATGTGCAAGATATCAAGTCTCACCCAAGGTCTCTCATATGAATGCAGTCAAGAGGATTTTTAGTTATTTGAAATAACAACCTAAGTTAGGGTTGTGGTATCCTAAGGATTCACCTTTTCACTTGGAAGCCTTTTCAGACAATGATTATGCAAGTGATAATTATGATAGAAGATCAACCACTGGAGGATGCCAATATCTTGGAAGAAGATTAGTTTCATGGCAATGTAAGAAACAAACCATTGTAGCAACATCATCCATCAAGCGGTAATATGTTCTTCTTTGCAAGTGTTGTGGACAAGCATGTGGATGCGTAATCAACTCTTGGATTATGGATTCAACTTTAAGAATACTCCTATCAACATTGACAATGAGAGTACAATTTGCATTGTGAAGAATCCAGTTTATCACTCCAAGACCAAGCACATTCAGATTAGGCATCACTTTATTCGAGATTGTTATGAGCATAGACTCATTAATGTTGTCAAGGTCCACACAGATGACAATGTAGCTGATCTACTCACAAAAGGATTTGATGTTTCAAGATTCAATCATTTAGTGGTGAGTATTGGTATGATTAACTATTAAGCTACAATTAAGGGGAAGACTTATTAGTTAGTTAGTTAGTCTCATGCATTGTTTAAGGGGAGGCAATACAATGCTTTTTGATGTTTTTGCCATAGTGAAGAAAAGGATGGAAAGTACTGCTTAGAGTTTATCTGAAAGTACCGCTCAGAAATCTTCGCTTTGAAAGCATCGCTTACATAGAAAGCATCGCAGATCTTGTCAACGCATCGTTCCAACGGTCAAAAGATGGGGTAAAATTCAAGCAACGGTAACTTTATTAATTGGGTTGTGATTTTTAAATCTTACCTATAAATAACTACCCTCCGATTTTCCTCTCATCTTTATACTTATCCATCCATCTCTCTCTTTTGTTCATTAACATTCACTATTCATCGAACCATTCTTTCTTATAATAACAAACATGGCTAATCGTACCACTGTTAGTAAGCACAACATGGTTGCTAACTTGGACAAGACACCGTCCAATGTCGCTTTTCATGACATAATTGATTTCCTTACTGGATCATCAATCAATTATGCTCTTTTGGTCGAACCTGACATCATTGAACCCCTGGCTTCAACAATTTTGGGCAACTGCTAGATCTCATATGCAAGATGATGAATCATATATTCAGACTAAGGTTGCTGGGAAGATAGTTAGAGTTAGTGAAGCCACTATTAGGGAAGATTTACTATTTAATAATGAGGAAGGGACTATTCGTTTTGACAAACAAGTGCTTTGGGATACATTAAGAGATATAGGGTATGAAGGGTCTCTCACTGAAACAACTTTTAAGAAACCCTTGTTTAGTCCTCAATGGAAGTATCTAGTTCATGTTTTGCTTCCTTGCTTAAGTCCCAAGAGTACTTCCTGGGAACAATTTGGATCCAATATAGCCTCTGCCTTAGTGGGATTAGCTACCAATCAACCCTTTAACTTTTCAAGAATGATTCTAGATGGTATGCTATCTCACATCTCCAATGGTTCACCATTCCTAATGTACCCTCGATTTGTTCAACTATTTTTGAACAAGCAGCTTAAGGATGTCCCTAAACCTTCAAGCTTGCTACATGTTGTTGTACTTCCACCAAAGGTGTTCACTTTCATGGCTAGAAAGAGTGACAAGTTTTCTAGGAGGGATACCCCATTAACTGCTCCCATGATGGAGGTGGTACAAGCTGTTTGAGATGAAGCTGCTTCCAGTGAAGATCATGAGCCTTCAGTTTCAAAGGAAGGCACTGCTTCTCAACGTACTGCTTCACAGGAAGGTACTGCATCTCAACCTACTGCATCTTTGCAAGATATTGTGCATGATGATTCAGAACCAGAGGTCAACCCACCATCATCTCCCAATGATTATACTTCCATAGATGGGTCTCAAACATCTGGAGGAGATGAGGGAGATATGGCTTCTGAGGGTCAGGTTCTGGATAACTATGCTTTGACAAGGGAACTTTTGAGATTGAAGAAATATTATGACGCTCAAGCTGCACAACTTATGAAGTTGATCAACAAATTTAGAAGATTGAAGAAATTTGTCTGGCCTTTAGTTCAACATCACAGAGTGTGGGTCAAGTCTCAGAAGAAGAGAGGTATGAAATTTAAGAAGGCCTCCAAGGACAAGAAGTTTCCCAAGCATTCTTCATTCCAATTAGGGAGGAATTTGGATCAAGAGAATTTGAATGAAGATGTTGAACATTATGAAGAACCAGATGCCGAAACTTATAAAGATGTTGAACTTCAAAGTACTGAGCCTCAAGGTACTAATGCTCAAGTTAATATTCAAATTACTGAGCCTACTGAGCCTCAAGGTGCTGGTGTACAAAGTACTGGTGATCAAGGTGCTGATGTTCAAAGTGATGGTGATCAACGTACTGCTCTTCAAGGAACTTATAGGCAAGAGCTTATTAAACCAAAACCCTAAATTTTGATGAAGAAGATGGTCCTTCAACAGTCTTACATGAAGAAGAAGCTGGTACATCTAAAGTAGAACATACTGCTAGTGATGATGAGACTATTGCTCGGATCATGTTGAATATGTCAAGACCAAGAGGTGTTAGTATCCCTGGAGTTGAAGAACAACCTCAAGTCTTGCAATCATCTTCTCAACCTACTTTAGATCCTAAAGATAAAGGAAAAGGTAAACTGGTAGAAACAAAGAAAAAGAAGAAGTTTACTTTGGCAGAATTAAGAGCTATTGAAGTAGCTAAAAATGAAGAAGCTGCTAGAAAGCTACAAGCTGAATTAGATGTTGAAATACCAGAAAAGCCAGCGGTTATACCTAGAAGACCTCAGAGTATTGCTAAGGAAAAAAATGCCATGATGGCTTATCTGAAGGGTAGAGGATATACTGGCTTACATAAGTTGAAGTATATAGAGATGAAAGATTTGTATGATGCTGTTAGAGAAGCTTATCAGAAGGAACTAGAAGGTATTATTCCTTTTGATGATAAAAAACATAATGAGGATGCAATAAAAAGGAGTTTAAAGAGAAAGAGAACAACTGGTGATGAACAACCATTAAAGAAGATACACTTGAGAACATATACAGTTGATGAGCTGAGGAATTATTTAAGAATTGTAGATTTTGAGCATCCTAAGTCTAAAGAAGTTGCAGTTAAGAAGTCTAAGATGTCTACATTTGAAGTTGTAGAATCAAAGGAAGGAGACTGTCTTATGTTCCATAGAGAAGATGAAAGCTTTAGAGTATTTAATTTGTTATGGGATATACTGCATCTGATAGATAGAGAAGATCGGTTTCATCTGTATCAACTAGTGCAAGAATACTTTGAGCATATTCCTTCAACTGGAGTTGGCTTAGTCTTGCTGGGAGATCTTATAACTATCTGGGAGACAGAAGAAACAAGCATTGATGCGATCTGGAGCAACCAAGAAGATTGGGAGATCACAAGCTGGAGATTCTTTGAAGAATCAGGAGTGTACGTTTTGGAGTTAGAAGATGGGACCATGATTCACATGCTAGCGTAAAGAAGATATCCACTTACAAGAGATCTTATGATAAGAATGCTAGATCATGGTATGGAGGTTGAGCAGAGAATGAAACATTTCTTATGGTCATTGAATTGTTTATCAAATGGACAACTATGGTGATGATGATGTATAAATACCGGTATGATTCTTAATTATATAAATTTTTGAAAATCAAGACTTTATTCAAAGTATTATTGACAAACAAGATTTTATCAAAAGTAATCGCTTGCAACTTAAAACCAAGAATGATTTTAATGAAAATAAATAAGCAATTTTGTAAAGTGCAAAATACTTTTTGAAGCACAAAATGAACAACAACAAATTGTTTTGAGAGCAACATCTGATGGTAATCAACTCACCATGTTTAATAAACAAGAAAGAGTTTGACTCATCATGAGGGTACGACTCTGATGTGATTATCAAATCCGTTTTTAGTTGACAATTTACTAAAAATTGTATGGTTTTCAACTCACCATATCTGTAATAGTGAAGAGTTTTCTAGCCCACAAGAAAATGGCTTGTGGCAAAGGCTGTGGAAAAAATATTTATATGGTAATTAGTTCACCATGGTTGCAAGAACTAACTAGTCCAAAAGCAAATGGCTATTGGTAAAGACTTATCAAACCGTTGATAGTGACGATTTACTAAAAATCATATGGTTATCAATGTACCATGGTTTTACACACATTGGCTACTCCGAGTTAATGGCTTTGGTAAAGAGACATCAAAATCCAATAAATTTTCAATGATTCACCTCCACAGTGAGTTAACACACACGGAAGTGATGAGAATAGTATGAAACTTTATGATCCGATGTACAATTTTCCATATGTTCTTGAGAAGTCGAAAAGATGAAGGTTCGATAATGATTCTTGAAAAGGATTGCTTATAAAGACTACTTTGATGATGATAATACAAGCACAAAGAGTACAAGACAAATCAAGATAAAGACACAATCTTTCCTTGAAGACAAAGATGTTAAAGTTAAAGATACAAAGGAACTTGAAATCAAGCAAGTATAATTCAAGTTAGGGAGGATTGTTAGGATATAAAAGACAAAGCATCAAGAAAGTCAAAGTGTCAAGAAAGTCAAAGCATCGCTTAATGAAAGTCAAAGCATCGCTGCGTCAAAGTCTTCGCAAAGCTAAAGGACTGCTATATCGTTTATGGAAAGCTTTTTAATTCTAGAATATTCTTAGTTTAGAATTAGTATTACTTGTCGTACAAGGATTGTAATTGTAAACCGACTAGGGTACTCCTTATGCCTATAAAAGGACCCCTAGATTGGCATTAGACATACGCAACATTAGAGAATATTAGAGATACGACTTACATGCAAGTTCGATATTAGAGTTATTAGGGTTGTTAGTGAATCTATGTATCAAGCAGGTTCAAAGTTTTAATATAATCGTTGAAGTTTAAAGTTATTCTTCTTAGCTTTATTGAAGTAGTTTCCGCATACTTAGTAAAGTAATATCAGTGTTTCATTGTTAGTAATTTAGGATTTATCCAAGGTTGCTAAACCCTTACAAGCTACATAGTTAGTTTGGTCAGAGTATATCGATCCAACAGTGATTGATAAGGATTTAAAACGTGCATTTTTAGAGGGTCATTTAATCTCTAAACTCGTATATTTTTGATCAATTATTACCCTAAATTGTTCCTTTTTACATTTTAGGCACTCGGAAGGCAACAGATGAAAACCGTCATGTTTTGCGCTAAAATGGACAAGAAAGTAACGAAAACGACAAAGTTGTGAATATGTCTGGAAAAGGGCTCCGGACGGCGTCACAATTCACACGCGACGCCGTCACTTGCATCTGGACAAGATGATTTGATGAAAAATTTACAAGCGACCAATCAGAACTTTTGAAGACTTTAACACCTAACGGCGTCACTTGTATTTGAAGATCATAATTCATAGTAAAACGTATACTTGAGGGCTCAGATCTTTTATAAGTGACGGCGTCAAGACACAAAATGACGGCGTCATCTACTCAAAGCGACGACAACACAACAGCGACTTGCATTAGACGAAAACCTAATGGCGGCGAGCTGACGGCGTTACAATCATAAAGTGACACCGTCGCAGTTATGATACTATATATATTTTCGCTTTTTTTTCATTACTTGTGTAACACTTTTGAGAGGCAAACCCTGGAACGACTTTCACAGCTTTTGTGAAGATTTTTCAGCCACTTTGGCTCATGTTTAATTGAAGTTAAGTAATCCCTCTTTAATCATTCAATATGTCTATGTGTTGTTTGATTATATGCTTTTCTTTTCTTCACTTTAACATGTTAGGCTAGATTTATTAGTGTTTTCTTAGATCTAATGAAACCTAGTTCTTAATTATTAATTGTCGTCTTTTGTTTAATTGGTTGCCTCGCGTTAAGGTAAGAAAACTAGCTTAATTCTTATATGTAACTAGCTTGTCCATCTTATTAAACGCAACCCTGGAGTGTGCTAGTGGTTTTTCTCGTTGTATTTATTGCTTGAAATGCGGCTTGTAGATCCTAGGAGACTTAATAGAATTTAAGCTTCTTAGAAGAGACTTATACGTTCATAGATTTAGGGCATTTGGCATCTCCCTATGACCAATAATAAGGAATAACGCTCCAATTAAAACAAGGACGTGATAATTCGACTAATCAATAAGATATAACTAGGGAGTAAAGAAATCTAAGTAAACATGTTTTCCTATCATAAGAGTTATCGCCAATTTACTTTTCTTGCACGTAGTTTAATTTTAATTTATTTAGTTTTGTTTTAGCTAGTTAGTAGTTAAAACGCCCACTATTCAAACCTCGAGATTTTAAATTGCTTTCTTAAAAATATAAAAATACAAAAAGACTCACCCCTCACTTTTAGACCTATCTCGACATACACTTCGTCTTTCACAATACTATTCCCCTATAGAACGATCAATTCCCCGTGTCCTACCTATACTACACTACAACGATTAGGTACACTGATTATACCAAGTCCGTTAGATCAAGTTTATACCAAGCCTATTAGATCAATATTATACCAATTCCGTTAGACTAAGATTGTACCAAGTCCGTTAGTTCAAGTGTTTCAGTAAATAGTTCAAGTGGTTCAGTAAATAGTTCAAGTGTTTCAGTAAATAGTTCAAGTATTTCAGATAAACAAGTATAGTATTTCAGTAAAAGAGTGAAATATTTTAGTAAAACAAGTAAGTGAAACAAGCATGTATTCTCACCTCAAAATAATTCAAAACGAGTAAAAGTGGGGCTATGAAACTCACCGTAATGACAAGCAGTGGATTATAAAGATATATAATGTATCGTGAAGTTACAAGCTTTAATGATGACCTATGAAAGTATAGTGATCGTGTCTTAGAATAAGGTACGATAACGTGAAAGTATACAAGTCAATATGAAACTATTGACTTTGATTATAATGTTGTACATAGAACTTATAGTGAAGTAAGTTGTTATAGCTATGAAGTATCCTAAAATTTCGTTTGGCTATTTGTCTTTTATAAATAATATAGTACCGTCGTTCGGGCTATCATAATTCAGAGCTCATGTAGTGAGCATATGAGGAGCCAAAACACTTTAAATCATAAATTCACAACTCGTCGATACGTCATCCCGAAGAGGCCCCTCATATGAAATTCCCTGGTAATATGGTACTTGCTATTTATAATATGTAATTTGTATGTGTAAGATTTAAAACAAGACATATCATTTATGAAAACATTTGTATATTACGTTAATGATTATTGTTTTAAATGTAATACTTAGTTAATAAGGTCCATTCGTTAAGAAGAATGGGTCAAAATTAGTTACAAGTCATGAAAGTGGATAAAATGGTTCAAAAACGATTTTTGGTCATAATAGTCGTCAATATGTATTTACCATTTCCGAGTTCAAAATGATTATGTTGTCTTATGAAAATGATACTTATAAGTTATTTATGAAACCAGGAAATTTTGTTACAATGTCAAATTCAGGAAATAATTCTAACGCGACTAAGTTTACGGAAGACAACTTTGTGTCAAAACAGTCCTAAGTGGTTTATGTGGTTTCCAGCCCTTGTTTTACACTTTCAGGCTTAAATTCATGCGATGTCACATGTAAAACATCATTATGGACAACTTTCGTGTTTTGCACTTTAGCTAGTTCGGACCAGAAAATGGTCAAAATCTCATTTTAAAATTAGATAAGTAAGCATTTTATCCTAGCACCAAATTTTCTTTTACATTATGTTCTCGAGTTGAGTAAATGGGCGGAAAGTAAAAGAAAATGATGAAAAGTAAAAAAGGTCATGTTCTTTAGTTCTATTTAGGAGGGAAAGTTAAATTAGTGGTGTGAAAGTGAGAGGATTTTGTATTCAAAACTTTCACCCCACATTTTGGGTGAAACATAACTTTACTTCCTTTTCATTTCTTTACTTCCTCTCACTTTACTTTACTTTCCCTTTCTTTCTTATTTTTTTGGAATCTAGCCATAACTTTCTAACCATAAGTCCATTTATCATGATTCCAAAGGCTATTTTTTTGTTACCACTTCCTCTCCATCTTTTTTATGTTTATACAAGTCCAAAGTCAGTAATCTCATGTCAATTCTTATTACATTTCACTAGTTTCAAACTAGTTATATAAAAAAGATTTCTAAACAAGTTTTACTTATGTTTTTACTAAGTACGACATCAAATCAAGTCTTGGCAACTTATACAACTTATAAAAATTATGAAATATACCAAAAAGAAATTAAATATAGAAACTAAACATAATCTTACAAAGTTCTTGGATGGAAACACAAAAACACCAGAACAATCAAGCCTAAACCTTCTAATCTTTAACTTTGTCTTTAATCTTCAACCCAAGAAACCCTTGTAGTAATCCTATGTACTTAGCTCTTACACCTTGTATAACTTCCAGCTTAACCAAGAGATCATCAAGATAATACTTGTACTATGTAAAGCTCACCTGGGTCTTCATCTTTCTTGTACAACTTATGTCTTGAATCAAACTTGAATGATGGTGATGGTGATTATGTTGTACAACATCAAGAGGATGTCAAAAGAGATTGAGATAGTTTCTCTTATCTATTCATGAAAGTCTTTGAGGTGAATTAACTATTAAAGGCTTATATGTCTTATTCAAGACATGTGTCTTGATATAAGACTAATTGTGATTTACTAAGGCCACATGGTATTGGTTTGTTGTGTATAAACGCCACCTCAGGAATGAGGTGGTGTGGTGTGTTGCTTCCTTGATAAGAATTGGCTTATAGGGTATAGTTTCGTCCTGATAATTACTAATGTTAAGCCCTTAAGTCACAAAACTTAAAATTGGGCAACGTAAAAATGTCGTAGGTTTAAGTACGTGTAATACGTAAAGAGTATATTAGATGAGTGATAAGTCTAATGGAGAGCGTAAGTGTTGTAAAAACCTAATATCGTAGGTTTAAGTACGTGTAATACGTAAAGAGTACAAAGTTTACGTTGAAATGACAATAGTTCATATAAGATATGACTATTAGTGAAAATAAAGTGTATAGAACACATAGACTCATCATAGTCTTGTGTCGGTTACGAGTAAAGTTTACGCGATTAAACTTTTGTAATTATATATAAAAGTAATAATAATAATTGGTATTAAATAGTTAAATATTAACCTGAAATATATGAGTTGCTACAAAAATCATATCCAAATCTACAGAAATCCCACTATCAATCAATAATGTGTGTCGTGTTCGTAGGTGGAGGTAAAACCCACGAAAATCACGAGGGTGGCAATTAAAAAGGTCAAAGATTTATTCCAACCATAGGTGATTTTAGTGACAATCGTTGATGCAACCAATATTCGTTCAACAATGGAAGAGTGAATAATCGAATGTGAAAGTACTTTTTATTGTGGATGATCTTGATGCGTGGTCATATTTGGCTTGGAAAAGCTTTGCAACGCGAGGTTAAGGGCATGTATGATCTTCAACAAAAAAATTGCCTTACTCATGGGATGAAATAAGAATTGCTACGGCTCCATCCGAAGGAAAATCACAATCACCCGATGTTAAGACCGGAGAAAAATTATTAAAACCCGAGATTGTTGTTGAAGTTGAAAATCAATGTGATGTTGAAGTTTAACTAGTGTAGGAGCATCAACTGAGGTGCCAAAGAAAGAAAGATTCTAGGGTTTTGAACATTCTTGAAGTTGAAGCTACCAATTCCAAAGGGGTATAGAGGTTTCTGGTTTTGACTTTGGGTAATTTTAAATATCAATATTAAAAACTCAATGAATTTTTTCAATGGTGAACAAAGAAACTATTTTAGTTGCGACTCAAAACTTGGTGATCGTTGATAAGGAGTGCATTATCTGACGTTTGAGGTCATTGGTTGATCGTTAGGCGTGGTAAAAAAGTTGAAGGTTCTTGAGCTAATTTAGAGCGTAAAAGCTACTAAAGATAAGCTTCATCGTGAGAAGATGTTTTAGGGTAGATGAAGCCTTTGATGTTGAGAACTCGGGGGCGCGTTATTTTGAAGTGAGGGGGATGAAGGGCGCAAAAATCGAGACTGTGCCTATGAGAGTTTGCAAGAGGAAGAACGAAATGAGCTCGGTCAGAAATAGGCCAGATGCGTCGCATCAAGCCCTGATGCACCGTATCTGGGTGTCAAATTATGGCCATTATGAAACTGTGTGCTAAATGCGCGGCATCCCCTTTTGGTGAGTTGCATATGGGGTGTTTTGATGCGAAGGCCAAGTTTTTTCAGTTTGTTATTTAGGAAATTGCAATGGTGTGTTTAAGACGTTGTCTAGTTTTACTATGTTTCTTTTTATTCAATTCTTCTAAAATATAGGGCTTGTTTTCATTGTTTAACATTCTTGATTATTATTTAAAGAGTAAATTGCATTTTTGGTCCCTAAGGTTTCGAAAGTGCAGCGGTAATCCCATTTTGAATGTTTTGTTGCATGTTTGGTCCCTAAATTACAGATTTAGTCCCAAAAACTTTGAAGTTTTCGTTGCATGTTTGGTCCCTAAATTGCAGATTAGGGACCAAACATGCATCTAAACCTTCAAAATGGGGACTATCGTTGCACTTTCGAAACGTAAAGGACGAAACCTGCAATTTGGCCATTCCTGAGGGACCAAAAATGCAAATTATTCTTTTATAAATATATGTTTAAAGTTTTATCTCTTTTTAGAATTTTATTCCTCCGAGATCATACCTCTTTATCTCTACAAATATATAAAGATTTTGGAACTATTTCATAATTAGCAAGGCTCAAAAATTCAGACTCCTAAACTTGTTTGTTATGGATGGATTTCAAAACTTGATTAATACTTGTAACCTAAAAACTTGTAACCGTCATATACTCATATTAGTGATCAAATAAGTGATTTAATGGGAAAAAAATATGTAACCACCATATCAATACTTGTTAACATATAAAACTGAAAAAAAAAATTTATTGATATCCATACTACTTATAATGGAGGGATGACCCTCTCTCCTATTTATGAGTTTAAGATTTTCTAAATTGGATTTTAAGCACATACAAGTAACTAAACATAATATACAAGTATGTAAATCACAAATCAAACTCAACAATTAAAACTTCTTACATACAATTAATACATAATTTAAAACACCCCATCACGAATTGTTACAACTACCTAAGCATAAGGTACAAATACAATCTAAAACTTCCCTCTACTACATGTTAATGTACCAAGATTTTAATGCAATACATATAATTAACATAAAATATGAAGCTACAAGTACAATCATCATAAACACAATTTTTTTACACTAAATAAATCATAAACACAATTATGTACAAATCCTCCAGCCTCCTTTTATTCTCTAGCCTCCTTTTAAATATCCAACTCCAACTACACAGTCAACAATATATCTTCATTGTTTCCAATAGATTTAAACAAACACTTCTATCAGATTAAAATGGTTCGTTCTCTTCTCTATCAAAACATTCGACGGACGCATAAAGAAGAGGCGTGCAACCGATTGGAAGTGTTCGAATCTGTTTGGAAGAAACAAACCGGTTGGACGCATAAACACTTCCAACAGTTAGCACTTCCTTAAATGTTTTTCTTCTTTTCCTTTTTTTTTTGGTTCGTTTGAATCGGTTAGAAGAAACAAAAGAGGAGTGGCTAAGTTTGAGTTGATAGTTTGATAGAGAAGAGAATAAATTAAAATGGTGGCTGAGTTTTGAAATGAAAGGGACAAAGAAGAGGCGTGCAAAATTTATGTAGGTTTGGGGTAATACTAAGTGTTATATATCAAGGGTAATAAGTCATTGGTGTGTGGGCCGGGTGAGATTCAAGAAACTTGGGCAAAAAAGAAGAAGCAAATGTAGCATTATAGTCATGCTTATTCATAAACCAAAAGTAGCCACAGCCAATGATTAAAAGAGTATAATGAAAAGTATTGTCATTAGTTAAAGAGTTGAAAGATGTTACATAAATTTTTAGCATCCGTAAATTTATTTTTGCTAAAAACATAACAAAATAGAAAACATGGTTCGTTGAAAAAATAAATTTCAGGGTACCCGCTGCAGCAACGCGCGGGTACCCTGCTAGTACATTAAAATGTCACTTATGAAATCTTAATATAAAAAAACTCATGGTTTATGAAAAGAACTCATAGTTTATGAAAGAATCAAAGATGCTACTTATGTTCCTTTCTTTCGTTTGTACCTTATGTTCCTTTCTCGTCGAAAATGATGTCGTAAGCTACAGAGCTTGACCCGGCCCAGCCCGTTTGTTTGTGAGAGACGCCTACAGTACTTATTCCTTTTTTCTGTCGTATTGTGTGTTGTAAAAAGGCGACATTTGTCGTTTCGGGTTGATAGAACCCGGATTACATCACCGTCATACTATTACCCCTAAACTTAAATATCCACAGACCCAGAAGCTTCACCCAACAACCAGCCAAACAACATTGATCGCAGACATTTAACATCGCCATCTACCGTCTGCAAACATATACGGTACGACACTTAAGTAATTTAATACGTTTCTTCCTTCCTTTTTGTCTTAATTCCATATAACAATCTTTGTCTGACTTATAGAATTAGTAAATGCCTAATTTACTTTACCAATTGTATGTTAACTTCTATAGCTGAATTGGGGTTAGGGTTTTCTCCTTTTTCATTATCAGGTTTGTTTCTATAGTTTTTGACTTTGATTTTTGTGCACCTTAGATGATTTGATTATTTGGGTTTAGATTTTACTAGTACAACCCGAAATTCCCGAATGGAAATGGGAACGTATAACAATGGACTTTATCACAAAGCTACCTAAAACCTCTAAAGGCTACGATACTATTTGGGTAATAGTTGACCGTCTCACCAAATCAGCACATTTTCTACCGATGAAAGAAAGGGACGGAATGGACAAACATGCACAACTATATCTGAAGGAAATCATCGCGGGTCATGGTGTACCAATCTCCATCATCTCAGACAGAGATAGCCGTTTCACCTCAAATTTCTGGAAATCGCTTCAAGATGCTTTAGGGTCTAACCTCGACATGAGCACCGCTTACCATCCTCAGACTGATGGACAAATCGAAAGAACCATTCAAACCCTAGAAGATATGCTAAGAGCATGTGTGATAGACTTTGGAAATGGCTGGGATAAGCACTTGCCATTAGCCGAGTTTTCTTACAACAACAGCTATCACACAAGCATCAAAGCCGCACCATATGAGGCACTCTACGGTCGAAAGTGTAGATCACCTGTGTGTTGGGCCGAAGTTGGAGAAAGTCAACTTACTGGTCCGGAGTTAATTCAAGAAACTATTGAGAAGATTGTACAAATCAAAACCGATCGCAAGCGACTCGTGACCGTCAAAAGAGCTACGCGGATAAAGGAGGAAACCACTGAGTTTCAAGTGGGAGATAAAGTTATGCTCAAAGTTGCGCCATGGAAGGGGTGATCCGTTTCGAAAACGTGGAAAGTTAAATCCTCGTTACATTGGACCTTTAAAATTCTCACTAGAATCGGACCGGTAGCATACCGACCGAATTACCACAGAACTCACTCTGACACAACGTGTTTCACGTATGCAACTTGAAGAAATGTCTTTCGACGAAACTCTTGCTATTCCTTGAAGAAATCCAAGTTGACTAAAGATTGAATTTTGTCGAGGAACCCATTGAAATTATGGATAGAGAGATCAAACGGCTTAAGCAAAGCCGCATTCCTATCGTCAAAGTCCACTGGAACTCTCAAAGAGGTCCGAATACACATGGGAGCGTGAAGACCAATTCAGCGTAAATACCCACATCTTTTCTCTACTTGACAAATAACTCTAACGAAAACCGAGGACGGTTTTTCTTCTAAGCGGGGAGGATGTGACACACGGTAAATTTTCACTAAAATTTAAGCGATAATTAGTAATTTATTATTACTAAGCATAAGTCATTAAGCATGCATAAGCTTAGCTCGATCATTTGAGTAGATAACTCGCATTAATCGTAGACCATTGCATCACTTTTGCATTCATATCATTTTATGAATATTTCATTTTGTCTTATGATTTAAATTGTAAGGCGAGAAGTTATCTCGTTTTCCCCAATGATCGACATCGCGCTGCATCTGAAACACTATGATAAGGGTTTGATAAAACAAATGACAAATGCCCGTGATATGGAATATTACAAAGATAAAAATATTTCAGACACGTAACAATAAAATACTACGTTATAAAAAGTTATCAAACAATGATACCTCGATCACAATTTAATATCGCGAGACACAAAGTATATAACACACTTACACTTAAATATGAACTTTTATAAGACTCAAATACAATAAATACCTAAGTGTAATGTATATACATACATCTTCACAATTTGTACTATAAATAAAATACATATGTACACACACATTTATACTTCCATTTTAAATAAAAACCTTTTATTAAAGTGAGATAAACATCTCTTTATCCCTCTACCCACACACGTTTATACTTAATAAAATTGAGATGATATCTCTTTGTCTTCTCTTCCCACACGACAAACATGAACCGGAAAAGGAAGATATCAAATCCATCTTCAACCTCTCTACCCCTAAACCCACGCCTCTTATAGGCCGAATCTCCCAAAATGGTAAACCAACATACCTCTTTTATTATTCCTCATCTTTCCTCACCAAAACCATGAAAGGTTTGCTTCTCAAATCTCTCCTAGATGCGCCGCAACTACTCGTCATTTAATCCAAGGAGAATCAAGGCAAAATCACTCAAGAGAATCATATCTTCACTTGTGCTCACCTTGAACTAAAGTCCAAAACATTTTAAGGGTTGGAAGTTAGCCAAATTCAGCTTCAAACCAAGACCTAAGGAGAGAAAGGTAGCCAAGCATCTTCCCAAAATACTTCTTTATCTCTAGTAGAGATGCAACGCCCCAAACTCAGTTTCATTATCAATTTTACCAAAATCTAGGGTTTGTGAAAGTTAGGGTTTTCTAAAATTGATTTGGGGGTTTTGCAATTGGAGGTATTTTGGAGCTAATTCAAGTCTTGTTTGGTCCGAATCCAAGAAACAACCTTTCGTTCATCACCCATCATTTTCGAATTGAGGTTATAATGTTTCTTGATGTAATGTTTTATGTTCTTTTTATGATATTATGTTGGAAAGATTTTTATCAATAAGATTGTTATATGTTTTGGTCATGTCGAATTTTTACTTGTTCTTGGTTACCATGTCAAGTCTCGAATGTGATCACTCATTTGGTTTGTGTGTTTGATTTTCTTTTTTTTTGTCGAGTTGTATAACCAAGAACTAGGGAAGTTAAGTTTTATAAAAGTTGGATAATATAACTATGAAATTAGTGTTCTTGATAATGAAATCTTTATGTTGATAAACAACCTAAGTTGCCTTAGTCTCAAGATGTCACTTAACAATTTGCGTCTGTTTGGTTTTCTATCGAGAAACATGAAACAAGAAAAATGAGATAAGTCAAGTTTTATAAACATTAGTATTAAGTCTAGAGTAATGATGTTGGATTTTGTTAACTTATGTAGTCATGAGATTAAACTTGGTAATGATATGTTGAGACATTGTCTAATCCGACTAGGAACCCATTTCAATGCTCGTAACCCTTTCGAGTCAACCTCGGTGTTACTCTTTGTGTCGACAAGAGTCTAGGCCAAAGAAACTCACACCAAGTTATGACCTTGTGATAGCTTGGGAAAACTGATTTTTCGTTAAAATGAGTAACCGGTGTCTTGGACTTCGACCATGAGTTTTGTGTTAAAATTGTTATGTCCTTCGAATATAAGAAACCCAAGTCAAGTGTGCTCTCTTGCTAAAACACATTATGAGTAACCATTTTGTCAAAGTTCTGTAGTAGTATAATAGATCGTCGGATGAGATCGAGTTGAGTAGTACTCGACTAGCACAAGATTTCACCACACTCTTGCCCAAACTTCCAATAACTTGTTGACCTTGAGCACTACTCGAGAGGTATAGATCACACGGAATAGGCATGCCCGGCTTGAGTTGTGTCTCGAGTTAAGACTAGTTATGTTAAACTCCACTTTGATGAAATCTTGTTATGTAATGTGTTAAAACAAAATCGCATCTACTCTTTGTTTGGCTTTGGGCAAATTTCAACTTAACCTCCAAATGCTTACTAGACCAACTATGGGCCTCACCCCACACTCATATTAAAACTATAGTTATTTTGGTTTTGGGCTTAAGCCCAACGTGTAACCACCGCCGACGCGCCCAACCGTGTCGGGTCCATACTCAAACTGACCAAATGAATCGACAAATCAAGACTCAAAATGTAAACCGGAAGTCTAAACATAAGCTTAACCGTGCTCGTCTATTCTTTTCCTTCATCTCGTTGCATATCGTCATAATGTCAAGTCTATAAAAGTCTTAAAGCAACTAAACAAGTGTAAAGATTTTATATAAGAAACTAGTGCTTAAGGACATGCTACACTTAATAATGTCTACAACAATGTTAAACGACGGTAAGTAAACAAATATATGTCAATAAAATCTCACGTAAAGGACTATATATTAAGAACAAGTTTGATAAACAACTAAAGGCCACTATGTCACTTTATCACTTATTAAAATTTGAAAGTCTTCAACTTTAACTCATATATTTTCTAAATACAATTAGAGAATAAATAGATTATACGTAATCTTGACAATACCAATTTTGTGTCAACTTAAATAAGTATATACACATTTATATACTTACTAGTGGAATATTATAATTATTTTTCATATCAAACTTTTTATATTAAAAATCATATTATAGTGTCTACATGAAAAGTATATATATTTCATATACTTACTAGTAAAATCATTCTTATAACTTTTACAAACTAAAGTTTAGTTTTAATACAATTAAAGTATTTTGAGTAAGCAATACTTAAAATAATGAACTAAAACATTGCCCTCCTTATCTAGGTCGCGTGTCGGTGCCGCTCCACAACATTCACTAGATCCTACATTTGGATTGCACTTTGCTAAGGTGAGTTTTCATAGCCCTCTTTACTTGATAAACTGCTTTATACATTTTGGGGTGAGAAATATGCAAACCTTTTATGGACCTAAACTATTACATGATTACTATTACGTGGTTTAGCCCAAGCCCTTATGTCCCTAAAGAATGCCCTTTTTCATGAACCGTCAATTCCCCATTGGGAAACGCGAATGTTATAAATAGATATATTGAGGTAACTCCTCAGTTCGGTTGGCCATGCTTAGGCCAAGGCGAAACGTATACCATGTCGGAACCGAGTGTCGAGGACAAACACTCGCTATGGGCCCCTATATTGTATGTCCTCTTTTAGCATACAGAGGCCTGCCGTAGTATCGGTTGCATGAACTTAGAGCTAACGTAATAGACATTCATCCATATATCATTATATTCGTTCTAATGATTATATGACCTTGCTTATGGTCCAAACTTACTATTTTGACTTAAACCTATGAACTCACCAGCTTTTAGCTGACCCTTTTAGCATATTTTCTCAGGTGCTTAGTTGTGGTCATGGATGCAAGGCAAGAGGCGGATAAATGGTCGTAGTAATTTCTAAAGAAGTGTTTTTACACAAAAATGATGTTTTTATATTGGAACCACTAAAACTATGGGATGTGCCCATTTATCTAATCAATGTGTAGGATAATGTTTTAAAAATATCTTTATGAAATTAAACGGAGTATGTATTCCATTCTTTATTACTTGTGTTGTGATTCACCAATTTCGTAACGCTCCCAAATAACACGTATGCTTCCGCTAAACCAAATTTGGGGGTGTTACAGATTGGCATCAGAGCCAAGGTTATAGAGAACTAGGTACATATAAACTCTAAACTATAACTACTTTTCACAAAAACATCATGCTACGACCGCCGATTGCCGCTTGCCTTACTTGCCATTTTACTTAGAGTTTATTTAAATAGGATTGCATGTTTTATTTCCTATTTACTTATACACTATTTCATATTCATCATGAGCAAAAAAAAATTCCACATACTTACACATATGCACCTTCTTGTCACAGCACCATGCCTTCATTCAAACCTTCCTCACGATGTTCAGGAGGACATCCTACTAGCTCACTCACCTACCATTCGCCGCCTGCACACTTGGCCACCGATCCGTATATTCGAAGCACACTAGCAACACCCGATTATTGCACCTACTCCATCTATACCGACCCTTACCACCACTCCATTAGCTTTGTTGACGCAGCAGCGAAAACCCGCATGATTGTGAGGGTACCGGATATCGAGGCGATATCCACCGAGTCGCCACCTCATCGAGACTCGGAGATCTACCGATTCTACTCGGAGGAAGACCCGTAAGAAGATCCTAAGAGGATCCCAGGAGGAACTACGAGCCTGCGCCGATTGAGAGTGTTCCCGGATATGTTAGCACATCAGCAAATATGGATACACTGGGTCTGGAGATTGTCCATAGTATTTAGGAGTTAGGACAGAGCTCCAGGATGGCCCAGAGATTGAGCGAGGACATGGACATTGATGCACCAGATGGGTTAGGACAGAGAGCTGCTTTCCTCCACAGCCAGGAGGAGAGTAGTGAGGTTGCTTGGAGGGATATTGATTGCTTGATTAGTTCTGTACCACATATCGCGAGTCCGAGCTACAGTCCATCATCACCGTCATTCATACCATCTGCATCAGACATGGAGCGCCTTGCTCACGCCACTAGACAGCTTGAGACCATTGAGGAAGTTGCACCGGTTGAGGCACAGTCAGTGCTAGACCTATCAGGATCTCCAGATGATGAGCTGACTCTTACAGAGAGAGTGCTTATTCAGTTAGATTCTCATGAGACCTTGCTAGGGGTCCATACTGACCAGTTGGAGAGAGTCGACCCGACACGCTTGCAGGCTTGCGAGTAGCGTGTTGAGGGTCTGGACCGAGTTACTAATGTGTTTTTTGAGAGCATGGAGCTCGAGAGACACGAGAGGATTCGACTGGGTTTCGGGGTTGAGGCTCGAGTTGAGGGCGTCCGAGAGTTGGACACAGAGCACGAGCCTTGGGTAGAGGTCAAGCCCGGATGCATGCACGACTAGAGGAGCTAGGGCGTCCGGTGGATTGCTAGAGATCTTGCCCGAGAGAGTGGCGAGGACCACGTGTTTAGAGTCCATGTTAGCCTCTCGATGAGACGACGCGAGTTTGGAGGATACGTGAGCGAGAGTTGATTGCCACCATTGGCGACTCCGTGCGAGCGTGGACATCCTTAGATATGATTGCATGATGTATCACACTAAACTGGATTTATAACAGTTAGTGTTAGTTAGTACTCTTGTATTTCGGTTGTACTCCAGTTGTATTTCAGTCATGTATTCGGTTGTATTCCATCTAGTATCTCATCATGTACCGTAGGAACCTTGTAACCAAGGTTCTATCTATGTCAAACTTATTTTCCTATCCAATTGTCCTTTCTTGTATAGATTGCTCATATGATCTATCTGCGATATTTACACAATTACTTGGCACTTACCTTGTTTAAAAGGTTATATATCTTATCACCTTTCTTCTTGAAATGCCACCAAACGAAGATCAAAACGCATCAATCTCGGTGGAGCTTCCAATGCTCCTATTCCGCGAGAGTTACCGCAACCAAGTCGCAAACGCCGCTATTCCAAAGCAGTCTGCGCGATCGGTCACTGAAGCCACTACTCCTGTTAGGACTACTCCGATCCAACCTACCATGAATCAAGATATGATAGACCAACTAGTCAATGATCGAGTGAACGCCGCTTTAGTCTGCAAGAAACCACCTCGTCTACCAATCTTGGAACTTCGAGACCACCCACCACGGCGCACTTGTACTTACCAAGACTTTCGTAAGACCATGACCTGAGGCTTTAGTAGAACCAAGGAGGCGCGGTCGACTAGATGGATCGAGAAGCTCGAGACCGTGTTTCAATCACGCAATTGTGAAGAAGAGTCTAAGGTTAAGTATGCATCATTCACTTTCACAGATCTTTGCCTTGACACGGTGGAACAATTTTCGAAATACGCTAGTATAGATGTTGCCTATGCCAATGCCATAGGAGAGCTTTAAGGAGATGGTACTTCGAAAGTACTGTCCTCGTAATGAGATCAAAAAGCTAGAGCAAGAGTTTTGGAACCTCAAAGTTCAAGGCACCAATATGGCTGCTTATAATCAACGATTTCAAGAACTAGCCTTGTTGTACCCTGAGATGGTTCCAACTGAGACCCGATTGTTGGAGAGATACATCGGGGGACTGCCCCAACCTATCAAGGGCAATGTCACCACTTCTAAGGCTATTGATCTTCACGAAACCATCGAAGTAGCCAACAAACTCATGGACCAAGTGATTGAGGATTCTATGGACAAAGTGGTTGACAATAAGAGGAAATGGGATGATCACTCCCAAAGCTACAACAACAATGGGTACCGTGGCAACAACAGTGGGTACAACAACAACAATCAAAACAAAAGGCAAAATGTTGCTAGAGCATATGCCGCTGGGATTGAAGAAAGAAAACCGTACGCAGGGACTTCACCACTGTGTAACCGATGTACTCTGCATCACAAAGGACAGTGTACAGTCAAGTGTCATAACTGTCAGAAAATCGGACACTTGACCAGAAACTGCAGGTCTAAGTCATTGGCGACGGTTCAAATAGCCCCACCGCAAGACCCAAAAGTTGCTATAACTTGCTTTGGTTGTGGTGAGAAAGGGCATTATAAGAATGAATGCTGAAAGACCAGGAACCAAGGCAATGGAGGAAATCAAGGAAACCGAGGAAATCCAGGAAGCCATGGGAATGGCGTGATTCTGGAAATGTCGACAGCCGAGTAATCAGGGAAATGGCGAAGGAGCTCGTGGAAGAGTCTATGCCGTGACCAAAGTGGAAGCTCAGAAGACCCGAATGTCGTGACGAGCACGTTCCTTATAAATAACCGTTATGCATCCATATTGTTTGATACGGAGCCGATGGGAGTTTTGTTTCTAATGCATTTAGTCCACTACTCGATATTGCCCCAATTGCATTAGGAAATGCATACAATGTGGAACTAGCTAACGTAACGTAGAAAGGGTAGATACCATCATAAGAGGTTGCACCTTAATCGTTAAACCACCCATTCAATATCGACTTGATACCGTAGCATTGGGTAGTTTCGATGTCATCGTCGGAATGGATTAGTTAGCGAAATATCATGTCAGAATCATTTGTGACGAAGCTCGCTCAAGTACCATATGGAAATGAAGTTCTAACAATAGAAGGAGACCGGAGTGACGAAAAACGCTTCAAGATCGCACGTCATTTCTTGTACCAAGGTGTTGAGGTGTATCGAGGAAAGATGTCACATCTTCTAGCACAAGTCACCGGAAAGGATGAAAAGAAAAGAAGAAAAACATCCGGAAGACGTGCAATAGTGAGAGAATTTCAAGTCTTTCACGAAGACTTGCGGGACTCCGCCGACCGGACGGGTTGAATTTCGGATCGATTTAGTGCACGTGCCGCACCTGGCAAGAGTACCTTATCGATTAGCTCCAACGGAACTACAGGAGTTATCAAACCAGTTGTCGGAACTTGCGGAGAAAGGGTTCATTAGACCGAGCTCATCACCATGGGGAGCACCAGTCTTATTTGTCAAGAAGAAAGACGGAACTTTCAGAATGTGCATCGACTATCGTGAGTTGAATAAACTGACCATTAAGAACCGTTACCCACTCCTGAGAATCGATGACTTATTCGATCAACTTCAAGGTTCAAGTGTTTATTCAAAAATCGATTTAAGGTCCGGATATCATCAACTAAGAGTTCGGGAAGAAGACTGTTAGGTCACTAGTTTTACAAACACAAGTTATAAGAGAAGAGATAAAGGCGGATGAACAAGTATCACACACACACACGATATACTAAAAGGATGGTTTAGGCGTAGAGTATGTGAAAAGAAAACTTGAACAACCAAACCTCAAATGAGGGTTTACAAGAGTATTATAGGAGGAAGCTGGGCAACACCCTAGTTCCCATCCTTTCTTATGTGGGCTTGGGCTAAGCTTATGGGCCTTCTACATAAGCTTGACCTTAAACAAACATAAAGGCCATAATAAAGCTACCTATTACATATGAAATATAAATACTTGAAATCTTGTTTAGGAGTGATTCCAACAATCTCCCTCAAGTATATATGAATGTAAACGGTGAAGCGTTGATGTAATAGTACGTGACGTCTTCGACATTCTTCTTTCTTGTGAGAGGAATTGCCTTGATTCGAACAATCTCCCAGGTGTAGAGAGATAGTTATCTTTGAACGTTATGCTTGACGTCATCTCGACTTTGTTCTTTGATCATTGTTCTTTGTGGTGAAAGTGATAGTATGTTGTTGTTCGCATCGATGCGCTTCAGTGCCTTGTTGCTCCGGTGTCTCCACGCCATTCTTCAACATGCTCACACGCCTATGACGTTGGAATTCAATCTTGATGAAGTTCTCTAAGTCTTTCACTTTGTAAATTCTTTGGTTAGACGAAGAATCATTCGACGGTTGTGTTGCTTTTGAATAGAACTTTCATTAGTGATGATGTTGGCGTGAGCATGAGAAGAATCAAGACGATCATCCCGCTCCGAGCTTCCATAAGAAGAAAACATTTCAAGCGGTTAGTAATAAGCGGTTTCCGGCACTTACAAGTTTGAACTTCGAGTGTTAACGACATAGTGTGAAAACACAACTCTAATTCTTACAAAGGCCGTTCACGAACGGAGTCCCATAGTGAGATAACACGATGTCAAGTACATCTACGGTTCGAGATGAGTCGTTTGAAGTACATCAAGCATCACTTCACGATCAGAGACCGTTTGAGACACACTCGCGTAATCCACGGGAGTTTACTGTGACTTCTTTGCCGTGGTGTTTGATGTTGACCTGGCGGAGTTTCCATTCAATCACCGAGGATCACATGATGTGAACCTCTCATAAACGTTCTCGACAGATTGCTAAGATCCGTGAAGGACTCGATATGAACCATCGATGATCTTATTTGTTGATCATCAAGTGATTAAATGTCAAGTGTTCCTAAGAGATCTTTTGATGAATCTCGTGGCTATAGACTCAACATGCGTTTGGTTTTCCCGAGTGAGACTAGGAGAGGGTCTCCTTTTCAATACCGGCGATCTCTAAGAGAAAGCCAATAGTTTATGTAGGGTTCCACGTGAGAATGAAACAAGCTTGTTGAGAGAAACTTGAGTGGCTAAGAGGTTTAGTGCATGCGCCATCGGGTCCATGACGACTTTTAATCTTCAATACCGGTGTCACTAAAGTGACAACCAAGAGTATATGAATTGAACCCGATTATCCGCCTAAGTTGAATAATCTAGAGGCTATTTCTTTTCACCCTTTACTTTACATTTCATTTTGATTCTTCAACTCCTTCTTTCTCCGATTCTCATTTTCTCTTTTTATAATCATTCCTAAGGACTTCTAACACTAACTAATGGTAGTGTCCTTGGGTAGATCCCTCGGCTCTGGCGGATCATAGGACAGTTATTCTAACCTTAGTCACCTTAAAACTCCATGACTAACCTATGTTTGCCATTAAAACCTTTGTATGTGAAAATATCTCTCAAAGGGTTTGTTAATGAAAAACATGTTTGAACCACGATGAGAGATGAAGTTTTCATAAATACTCCCCTCCACATGTGCTTAATAGTTTTAATGGTTAAATGCGCGTTGAGGAAGAGAGCGCACTATTTGAATTGATCCAAGATAGACAATCCCATGCAAGACACGGTTCGTTGCATAGTTAAAGAGTTACATTGTCGACTTTAGGTGACAACTAGCTTTAATAACTACCTTGAAGGTGTAGACAAGCCTCGAAGGTTGTCATACCGTCGAGTTCATGTCTATCAAGAGTTTCTAATGGTACTTTCTACTTGGACAAGTCCTTTCGAGACACGTTTACATTACTAGCGAACTAGCTTGAAATTATTACCCGTCCGGGACAAGTCTTTTCGAGTTACAAACAGTTTAGTACCGTCGATTCGTTGGTTAAGTCGAGGTACAGATTCATTTGCATTTTGTACAACATATTTCTTATCACACGAATTTTCTCCCCTCAAAATGGCATATAAAATGTTATTTTTGAGCGTTTGAGAATAAATATGACCATTTTGAGTGTTGCGGGAAGAGTGACCACTATGAACAATTTGTGAACAAAGTTTTTAATTCAAATACTCCCTCAACAAGTGATATAAGCGGTTTAGGTTTTGAAAACATATGGGAAGTACTTGTTCTTTTGAGCAAAACCTTGAATAATGAAAGGTTTGATAGGTTTTACTCAAAAGTAAGAAGCTTTCGCTCCTTTTATAAGGATTGTAATCAAGCGCATAACAGGTCCTTTCTTGACAATTACGGGTTGTACATCGTTATGTGTGCACAAGCCATTCACATGTATAATCATACATCCAAAATTATATGAAGGAAACAATTCATGGGGTACCGGGAAGTGCGGTGATGTTCCTGTGTGCGCGCAGGCGTTGAAAGCCGATGATGTTTCTCTGGTTCGACCACCAACATAGCTCTCCAATCGTCTCGAGGCGATCCTTCGAACAACCGCTCATCAATCATGGTGATGATTCGTCTCACATCCCTCCCTGTCATGAGAATCCCAGGGCTTAGGAGACCTAACTTTCGCGTATATCCTTCAACCTCGACGCCAATCCATCCCTAACCACTTCAATGTATGATCCACGAATTTACGAAGTTTACTACACGCCATTAAGCGGTTTCGTTTGAAGTTCACTGCGGTAAACAACTCGAATGGTTTGCGATGAGCGTATATTGAGTTAGTGATTGATGTCTGGAAGATCAAGCGTTGGAGAGTGAGGTTGACAGCGTCGATAAGATTCATACCATCCGGATATCTTCAACACGTTCTTTGATCACGATCGTCTAATGAAGATGAGAAGTGACTTGATAAATTCGCGTTGAACTTGATCGAGAATTGTCTCATACGACCACACTGCACTTTGGCAAGGTACATGTCTTCGATGTCGTTGAGGACAAGTTCTCAAAGTCGACCTCGAGAATCCATAGTCCCTGCTCATCTTGTCGTTTGACTATGATATTCTTTAAGAATGTGAGTCCCACTTAGACTTGAGATCAATGTGTTTGATGGCCACGATGTCCTTGGAACTATACACTTCATGTTGAGACTTACGAACAAAAGCGACACGTAGTAGATTCTTGACATTCGTGCCAATGATGAATCCCATACAATGCATCTTGTTCAGTATGCTTGCACGTTGTCGAGAAAATAAGTGATTTGCACGTTCCTCGATAGCTATGCATTTTGAGTAAATAGTCATTGGAATGGAAGAGTCAATGATGTAGCGTATTTTCGTGAACCATTGCTACCGTGTAATAGAAAATCCGGTCTCATAAAGAAGTATCGGAAGGGAATCCGTGGTTAAATCTGTTTGGCCAATGGTTGGTAGAGGTTTAGTCCAATCGGTGTAGTATGGAGGGTTGTCCTTTGTGTGAAGTCAAGGTTTGCTTCCGGATTGAGCCAATCCATGTTGTTAGACATAGCTCGAGCGATGTTCTCAAGATGATATTCGACCTCGAGGCGCTTTCGAGTGTCTCTAAGAAGTTGGAATGCTTCATTCTTGATTCGCTTCAATTCGATTTCGTCAATTTCTTCACATGGAACTTTTCTTGCAAAAGTTTTGCGTGCTCCAATGTTGAACCGTCACCAATTCTTGGCCTTCATCGGGGTAGGAGTTTGATTGACAAGTGTGGGGAACCATTCAAACTCTTGGTTTTATCGTCATCTAGCCATGATACGACTCCAGCCGAGTCGTCTTCTTCTTCTTTTGGAAGGCCTTGATGATGATCTTGGTTTCGCACTTGTTTGGGTGAGGTGGGTTGTTGTCGGGGCTCGAGGACCTCTTCATCGCCACCACCCGTATACTCAAAGTAATCACCGCTTTATGAGTCGGGGTGGTAACTCGGAATCGTCCGAGGTGTATCAGAGAAGACCGAGGTGGAGGAGACTTTGTTGAGAAGAAGTCCGTGGTGGAGGAAGTGGCATCAGTAGATTTACAGATCGCTCGGCGTTTGGGTGCGAGTCCTTATCCTTATCATCGTCATCTTGGTCGTTTGGGTTGATCGGTGACTCCTTGCATGATGATCCGAGTTGAAAATCAAGTAGATTTTCGAAAAATTTAGCTTCATCCGAAGTAAGCGTTCCGGATCGCTTTGACATTTGCATCACAAGTTTAGCGATTAACTCGAGATTCGGAGAGATCGACTTCTTTGGCCATTGTATGTTTAACCAATGCAATGATGTTAGGGGTGAGTTGTGCGGAAAATACTTCTCTAGTCACAGGGGACGGTGTCGAGAAGAAACTTGTGGGTATGATCTCTTGTCGTCTTCTCCGGTTCCTTTTGGACTTTAGGAACGATATCACCAAGGTACTTGTTAGTGTAACCTTCGATCATTTCGTTCGGTTCCTCTTTTCGATGACTCTTCATGAACTTCGAACAAATTCCTTTCTTTCTCCATCTTATCTTTCTCATCATTTGGCATCTTGAATTTGGTCAACAAACCAATTCATTTTTACGTAAAGTATGTCCTTCTTTCGACTTGTTGGATGACTTTCACAATCTTTGATGAGTCCAGAAATCCAAGATTTAGGTGGTTTCTTCACGGATTTGGATGATGATCCGTTGTCTTTGTTGATGGTGGTTGTGATGAATGAGACGAAGAATCCGATGATGAGGAGACATGAGGATACTTCATGTCCTTCGGAGTTTCGAGGTTTTCTCCTTTGAGTGTGTTGGACTCATCTAGAAGAAACTTTGTATAATCATCCTCGTCATCCTTAGACTTTTCTTTCTCGGCTATCTGTTTCTCAAAATCATACACACAGTGTCCTCCACTTGTTGTTGTTGTTGCGAAGAGTGGTGGCACTGATCCCTTATCGGGTCGATTAACCGCATCGGGATCCGGAAAGGAGTGGGCAGCTCCACTTGATCCTCGGGGCCGCCCATTTGATCTTTAGCAAATTCTTGACCTTTTGAAGGTGTCTCGACTTTGTGAAACTTCTTCCGTATGATTGATCCGGTTGCTCTTCTTCATCTTCGAGCTTTCATCACGAGGCACAAGTCAGAGTCTTCCTTTTCCTTTAATAGTTTGAGGACTTGGAGGTTTTGATGCGAGGATTTTCAT